>JAJGOT010000786.1:0-167500 GCA_022457155.1 Cladopsammia gracilis | reverse complement strand
GGGGAGTACGTCTTCGGACCCCCCTGGGTGGCACACGCTAATACGTTCATTTTGGCCCCCTCACTTTAAAATCTGCTCCGCAGGCCCTGCAATAGGCTTATCATCCTGTGCTATCATAATTGGAGGGCTGAGACCATAACCGATCTATTTCGAATTTTAGGCTATTTTTTATTTTTTCTCGCTCAGATTTGTCCATTTTTGGCATGTGAACTGCAAATTAGTTGCAAAAAATTGTTCAGAATCTTTTTCAGTTGTTTTTTTTTCCGCCGTTTTCGAGAAATAACGTATGCAAAAAAAAAAATATATTTATCTCCATGTCTCCCGCTGAATCCCGCTCTAAAAAATGAATCCCAAAGTTTATTCAAATTTCTCGATTTTATGCTGATTTTTCACTTCAGATGGCCAAGTTTGGGACTGTGCCGCTGAATCCCACTCAAGACAAAAAGGAAACCAAAAACAGCAAACAATCCCGAACCGAAGTTCATTCCCTCAAAATCGCTTCATTTTTTCGCCAATACTGCAGCGCTCCAAGCTCATTTTTTCGATAAATGGTCAATAAAATGGTCGCCATTGGAAAATTTTGGTCGCCAAAAATTGTTTGACATTAACGCAAGACACTTCATGCTACTTTACATGAAGATACTACTGCTGGGTTTTCAAAATGGCCGCTCAATGAATTCGAAGCTGGGAAGAGTCTAGATTCCATAGCTCAGAAGGAGGTCGGACACCTTATTGAGACTTATATAACGGAGTAACTGGTTAGCTTTCAGTTGAGGTTGGGGTTAGCAGTTTATATAGTTAAATTTAGGCCTAAACAACCCCGAGAAGCTAGGTGGCACTGTCGTACGATAGGCTATGAAAGTCTAGGCTTAGCTGTCACAGGTTCAATCCTGAGTAGGGATTTTAGATTTTCCTTTTTACGCTTAAAAATTTATTGAAAATAAAATTCTAAGTGTCGACATTACGTTATATAATTCTCAATAAGTATCCGTCCTCCTTCTGAGCTATATAAGGTAGACTCTACCTCGAAGCTGCGTTACGCAGATCCTTATACCAGTACACATGTCTTGCGATGCAAGAGGAACAGATTAATCATTGACCTTATACAGGAGAAAAGCATGGTAATATTTCTTTGATTTAACGACGATTTAATTAAAAAACGATAACTTATTTTATTTTAAACTTTATTGTTTTGAGCTTAAATCCTTTGGTCGCCAAATGGTGACCTTCGCCGATAATTCAGTCGCCAATTTTTCTTTTTCACTCGCCATGGCGACCAAAATGGTCGCAGCTTGGAGCGCTGAATAGTCAGCCACTTAGTTTCGCGCCATCTCCCTTACGGAGCTCCTAGGAAGCACTCCCGATCCTCCGCTGCCGGATCATAGCCTTTGCCTGCCTTGCCCAATTTCAGCCGGCCAGCAAGAATTCACTTTGAGCTGCCCAAGGCTGTATTTCAAGTGCCCGACCACGCATAGCGGACCTATCTGCCACTGTCACAAAGCATGTCGGGAAATTCTACGACAAAGCCGAAATGGACCGTCCCTCCCAAAAATTATAACAAAATATTAGAAGTCTGGAAGTAATTCGGATATCGGGCATTTCGACCATGGCACGGGATGGGAAATGGCCCATAACTCACAACGCTGCCCCTTTTCTGATCCGAAATGATTCCAGGCTTCCCCACCGGCTCATGTTGTCCACAACGGCTCATTTTTATCTCGAGCACTGAATAGCGCTTTGGGCCGAGGCGGCAAGGACACGCACTCAATTCTTCGAGAGGTGCCAGGGACTTAAGGATTTCCGGACTTCATGATGCCCTTCCATCACCGCACGGGCCTTAAACATGGTTTAAACCAGCGCTCAACCACTGAGTTGTACGCTATTCAGCCATGTTGTTACGAGTAGCGAACACGTTCGATAAATAGCGTTACGTTCGTTCAGGTCGTTGGCGCTGGTCAGGATTATTGCATTCACATATTCTCATGGCCAATCTGCTTTGTAATAGCGTCGAAATCATGCTCTGGGTGTACAGTCAAAGGCCCAGTCAAAGCACCACTCCAGAACTCTGCTTTTTTTCAGTTGAAATTAGTCAAATTCCTTAGGGTTAGGGCAAATTCGACAAGGGTTTGTGACATTATTCGTTGTACGATAAAATGAGGCAAATCTGAGCGAGAAAAAAAATAAAAAAGGCCTAAAATTCGACTTAGTTCGGTTATGCTCTCAGCCGTTCAATTGCTGTATCATTTATCAAGCTAGAATATAATGATTTCTCGAAGTTCTGTCATGTAGTTTTTCCTTGTTGTAAACAAAAGAGTACTTCTGTAAAACCTCGCAAGACAGTACAGCATTGCTTTTTACACATTGTGTAATAGCGAGTAATTTTGACAGTTTTTATTTCATTTTCTTCAGTTTTTAAGCCCTAAATTTCGTCTTTTGGCAAGCTTTGTTTAATAAACACGACTCAAACGGAAAGTGATGAGTCTATGGTTGAACCATTATTATATCCTTACCTTCGCCTTCCATTTCGATGGCAATTCCGTCAGGGAATCGTTTGACGAGTTCCTTTCGCCGTTCATTGCTATCAACCACCTCTGGGCCGCTCAGAAACGCACCACGGTGTATCTGTACCTCTAGTTCTCCTGGGTTTTTCAATGGTGCTTTCCAACCAGCATCGACATTAAGTATTAGCTTCGCAAAATGGTTTCTTAACGGAACTCTAACGCCACGTTCTTCAATGCCATCCTGGGTGACTTTTGAAGGGGCATATGTGATCAGTTTCTCGGAAACTACCACGTCTCCGAGTTTGATGTTGTTGGTGTTTAAGCCCCCGCAGAAACCCACACAAACCACCGCTTTGGGCCCTAAGACTCTGACGGCGTCTCTTACAACACCCGAAGAACTCCCGGGACCAGTGGAACCCATGTGACACTTCATTACAGCAACCCTCGCTTTGCCCATATCTCCGAGGTACACATGGCCAAGGTCGACCCGGTAACTTTTGGAGAAACCCGGATTCATGTAGGAAAGACAGCCCAAAAACTCACATTCCTTTACCGTCAGTAATAGAAAGTCGATTGGAAGTTTTCCATTATCCAATGATTCTGACTCTTTAGGAAGATCTTCATTTTTAGGCACAGTAACATTGACCTCTGGTGGACCACTGGCAGTTTTTAGAAACTTCAATTCTATAAAAAAATATAATATATTAATATATTAAGAGTGTTTCTTCAAAAGCTATAAGTGATTTACATTCAAGAACACACTTGAATTCAAATGCTCGAAAGAAATGTTTGTTAATATTAATCGAAGTATCGAGCAACTAAAACAATCGGTTAAAGCAGCGCTGCCGCCTTGTCCAGTTGAGTATTGCAGTGCGCTACGTTTCTCTATTAGTATCCCTTCTTGTTTAACTAAAGAGTAAAGTATTTCTAACCTTGTATCTGTAGTGCAGTTGGGTTGTGAGTTATATTCAAAATCGGCATTCGTTTTGACTCGAAAGTAAATTTTTATCGTGCTTGGTCAAAGAGAAAACCTCGCTAAGGAAGGCAGCGTGCTCAACTTGATTAGCTTCGCTCGTTGTTTGATTTAAGCGAAAGGTATTTCTGTAAGGTTGCAAGTTAAATTTAAAGTTTCTATTTGTTTTGACCTGAAAGTAATTTTTAGCGTGCACATAAGAGGGAATGTCCACTAAGACCGAGCGAAATCGAAAATACATGGCACATAATGAAAAAATTAAAATTCTGCATATTTGGTCCATTGATACCGTAGGACAATTCTAGAAACGTGTTGGGATTTTTTTCTTGAAATATGTTTTTAAACTTGAAAAAATAAAACGTTTTTCGGCCCAACACGTCCTGAAAACACTTGAAATAAACGTGTCTCATACCTTCTCGTAAACTCCGCTCTGTTACGTTCGCGTCATAAGAAACACTGTTTTGGGCTTGGAAATTTGCTGTTGAAGTGTTTACGAATTATTTGAATCCAAGTATAAGATTAATTTCCAAGATAATGGCCAGCTGCTGAAAATCACTAAAATTCGCTTGCTCAAAATTCTTGATTTGGCACACTTTTCCAACGGACAGTTTCTTTTCCCGGTAAAACACGAAATCACTTGAAATTTACAACTTTTGAAAGAGGAAATGCCGTTCTATAATTATTATCTTGACATCTTGACGCGCGAGGTCAACAAGCTATTTTTTCCATCCCGCCTTTTTGTTTTAAATCAAGAGCCTTTACAAATCAGATCAAATGAGTTTACTTTTCTGTGACTTTCAAAACATTTTTTCCTATGAGAAATCTTGCCTGTAGTCTTTTGCACTCTCATTTATCACCCACATCGACCAATCAGATTGCGAGATTACCGGCAATTGTGGTAAAAACGATATTTCAGAACGATAATTTCTTCCTCAAAGCTCTCATGCAATTGTGCATGTTTGGATTTAGTCACGCAATGAAATGTCACGCAATGTGATTTTGCCTGATGTCACAAAGTAATTCGGAGAGCGCAGACTACACAGGGAACAACAAAACAAATGTGTGCAGACATGGTGAAAAAATAATGAAATCTTTACAAAGCGGTGGACCGAGAACCGATGATTTATTTCCATATTCTTATCATGACAACCCTCCCTAAAGTGCTGCACCTTAACGTGGTGGGGAGGTTTGCGTACCTTAGTGATCCTGGAAGCAATACCAGCTGGGACATTAGTCCCTGGTAGGTTCAACCTTGCTGGGAAGGTTCCAGGTGAAAGGTCAGACGAACTGCAGCACCTGGCCCTCCAGGTTGGGGGTTGGGCGAAGGGCCAATAACCCTTCCCTGTAAAAAATATCTATTACGGAAACCGCAAAAAAAAAGCGGCCTTATGCGCAACCGAGCGCGAAGAAGGAAGGTAAGGTAAGGTATCATGACAACAGCGAAAACTTGCCAATACCCTGCCTGTTACTCGGTACTTGGGTTTTAAAAACGGAATTATTATTTTAATTCTTTGTACTACCCATCAACAATTGGGCAAGACATGATTAAGACAGTAACAGTATATGGGTTAAGTTTACAATTTGCCGCCATAAACCAGGGTCGTAGCCAGTGGAGGGTTCCAGTGATTTCGGAACCTCCCTTTTCGGTCTTAGTAAGCTTATGAAGCCATATTAAGGCAAACTTAGCAGGTTTCCTACCTGCAAAACTCTCATGTCTCGCTTTCAGTTCATGAGACAATGTTACCAAAATGCTTCAATAACGTTCGCTACAAATAATTTCTCATCGCTGACATGCGCATTCCTGGCAAAGCGACTGAAGTTTGTCAATGTATGGCTTTTTACGTTTAACTGTTACATCTGGTCAATGCCAAAAGAGGTACAAATATCCTTTAACACAGCGATAGAAAAGACACTGAGCTTCTTTTGGGACGTCAGTTCACATAGATTGTAAGAGTCGTAAACAATTGGGTGTTTAGGCGCAAGCTTGTGAACAGCCTTATTCACAAGTTGTTGCAGACCTGCCTCGTGTGCAGTGGCCTCGATATCGGCTTGTTGTTCTTCATCCGCAAGGGTTTTCTTTGAGGCAAGGCGTGAGAAGAAGCCTGCTATTTGGTTTGCCGTTAGGAATTCGTCGCTGGTAAACAACCTACTGCCGTTCGAATCCTTAGCACACATCATTGATCGTGCAACCGCTGCAGGATCTGCCTTATTTCCTGACAGCTCTCCAAGCCTACACTTTGAAGTCAGATAGGACTTCTGGGTTGGGGTGAACCTAGTCCGCCGTGACCCACTAGACTTGAGTGCCCAGCCCATTTCTTGTGTGACTTGCTCGCGTGCAGATCGTGCTGTTGTTCTGCATATGCTAGTGAAGCTTTATCAAAGACCGTCTCGCGCTCTAGAGCGCGTTGGTGTTTGCCGCAATCCAAGTGCTGCATCATGGTGGAGTGCCTCAAGAATGTCTTGCTACAACCCTCCTCTGGGCACGTAAACAGAGCCTCGCCTGATGTCGAGAGCTCTTCTTCGGTTTCCACCTGATGTTCCATAGTGCGGGTGTCACTTGGATGTACGGTATTTGCCTTCTTTTGACGGCTGGGGAAAACGAGCTGGGGTGCGACCATCTGATGACGGGACCTTATACTTCTGCGAAGATATTAGCCTTTCAATTCCCACGCCATACGCTCTCCATACACGGATTCCCTCTTTTGAAAACTCTGTATTCGAGAGTTTGCTAACACCATCGACCTTGTACGCGGCCATTGGAGGACTTGTGATTGACTCGCAGAGGGTCACACTTAAGAGATGGAACTCCACCGGATGATAAAATGGCGTCACACATCTGTGATGGGGTCTCGATGTTGTGTCCTGCGTTTAAGTGGATATTCATATGTAACTTAATAGTCGCTGCCTTTCGGTCACACGCTCCTTTTCCTCCCTGGGAATCGAAGAAATCCAGCCGTTTGATCACAACTCCCAGGTCTGCTCTGCTTGCGCACATTATGGTGGTGCCACAGTGATAGCAGCCAGCATTGTCTTGGCGGTAATTGACTGTCTTCAGCTCTGGAATGGTGGTTTTGTGCTGCTTAATGACGTCTGCCATAACTGCGAGGACTGCACCGCTGTCCTGACTACACGTCTGTACGATAAAATTATGAGCAAAGGTTAGCATTTGAAGGTGGTCGCTAACCTTTCTGAAGGCTACGCTGATATGCCAAGGAATAACATGTTTACCAAACCAATCAGTTTGGCTTTCACGGTATTTCCTTGGCAAATACTTCATGGCCCAGTCCTGGACAACAAACACGGATGACTCGACAAGTGACTCAAGGACGTCAACCCTTGCAGAACCTTGGTTCATAGAGCGCAGTATGTGAGCCTTCCATGCAACAATGTTTGCTTTCGCTTGTTTCACAGTGAATGCAAGCTCTTCATTGACTCCGGGTAGCAAGTTGTCTGCCTTGGCGATACGTGCTGACTCTATCTCGCAAAGAGTTGTTGCCAATTGATCACAGCGATCACAGGAGTCCTCGTGGTCATGGTCGCATTGAGCCTGGAAGACGGGCTCCTTTGGGTCGCTCAGAGGAAACAATCTACAATGATCGGCCACAGTGGAGCTCTGGGACACATGCACCTGCAACACAAATGAAAATAAACGGTCACGGTTGGCCTGATTTCTATGATTACATTTCTTTTGAGAGCTAAGAAGCCATATAATTTCTTTACTCAAGAAAAGTAAACCATCACATTACCGTTGCTAAGAAACAAAAGTACAAAAGAAACGAAAAACAGTTTTCTTGGCTAGATTTGCGATCTTCAAAAGTATTTGTGAACTCTATGTTTATCAAGCACTAATCTAGAGCAGGGATTGCAGGGATTGCATGGCAAGTTTCAGCCGCAGCTAAAATTTCAACCAGACTAGGGGGCTCAGAGTTCAGCCTGGCTCTCTCAGCAATTCTTTGTTAAAGAGTGTTTTTGATTACATGAGCTCATGCAATCGAAAAGACCCTTATACAAGGATTTGTTTAGAAATCAGGAATGAAAACTTTGGTCACATGCTTTAAAATAGAACAATAAACCACTACCATGAGAAGTTGGGTGACCTACCTTGTAATCACTTTTGAGGTAGCGCTTTCCAGCTTGCAGGAGACTCTGTAGATCCTTAGTCCATCCCATGCCTTGTCCTGCGTCTCCGAGCCTTTCCACGATATCAGCTAAGTCTTCAAATGCCTGCGCACCTGCCGAGCTCATGTAGTCCAAGCCTTGTAATGATTTGCGGACAGAGGAAGGACAGACAGCAAGGATACGCAGGAGCGTACTTCTGGTAAGGGGCTTGAAACCAGAATCGTCGCAGTAAGCCAGGTATTGTTTTATTACCCTCTCAGGGATCATCGTTTTTATGACGTTTGGTATCTTGATGGTCTCTTTGTTGCTAAGCATTATGGATCTTTCTCCAAATGGAAGATCTTGAACTATGTGCGAGCTTGTTATGAACGCGATGAAATGTTCTATCTGCGGGGAGGCGACGTCTGTCCTGACTGCTTTTACGGACTGTACTGGTGCGCCTCTTCCGTAGGCCAAGCAGTGGCGTTTGGCTTCTGTAAAGCGATATTTGGTCAGACCAGGGATATACCTCAGGAGTTTGCTGAAGCGTAACTTGTCTGCCATTATGGAGAGTATTTGGCGGCGCGTCTCCAAACGGTTGGCAGCCTGGTAACACTCAACAAGTGCCTCCATTAGCGTCACATCCACGGTGTCCTCATCAGAATCTTCGTCACCGGCGAGCTGGCGACGCAGCGCGTCTGAGGAACACAGTGTGTGGAACAGCGGGCCTGTCTCATGTGGTGTTATATCTTTTACCACAGCATCCACACCTTGACCAGTTTTCCGGGTGTAATAGCGCTTGGTTCGTCCGCTTGCCTTTTCTCACGAGGTTTGTAGAAGCCGCTTTAGTGGAAAAGAATAGCTCTCGCTTCGATCATGCGTTTTTTATCAATGCAGGAGCAATGTGGGGAGATGCCTTGTTTTTATTACGGATTTCAGAACCGAAGAAGCGGAGTTTTAACGAATTTCCAAGCAGTCTAGTGACTTAAAGGTAAAATAAATCACATTTTTCGATGAGAATTTATGTTGATATCAATTTTTGATTGACTTTTCCTTTGTGTTTTCTTTAGTTTTCGATACATGTTTATGAAACGCGCTAAAATTAAGTCGTGTTGTTATCTTAAATTTCATCGAGGACAGCTCTGTCTTGATGCGCTATAAATGGTACGTGTTTTGCTTTTAAACATAAACTAATGGAGATTTGAACAAAATTTTTTGAAGATTGTGTTGTCCATTTTTATGTGTTTGTTCATTCATTACATAGATTGAAAAGCGATTTTATGTAAACAAAACAAGACTTAGATTTTCTGTCCACTCGCGTCGCCTTATGCAAATATATGTTTGTGTATTTTTGCAATTTTGATTTTCAAATCAGTTTCTCGGGCAATTTTGACAAACAACAACTGTATTTTATTCGGAAAGTAGTCGTACTAGTTATTCTAGACAGAGAAAAGTTGTTTTTGTGAACTTTTTACAGTCTAAATGTACTGTGCAGACGGTCGGGTAATACTGTTTTTGAGAATTGCTAAAATTGAAAAATAGCCCGGTCGTCAAAATCTTAATTCTTGTACTTCCAATCTTTCACCTTAGTTAAGTTTCACCTTAGTTAAGAGAGAGTTAAGATAGTTCAAAGTGCGACGCTGTTAGGCTCAGCCTATCTATATAAATTAAGTTAAAAAACCATTGTGTGAAGATATTTCACGCAAAACTCCAGCAGTGTAATATGAGACCACAGAAGAATTATTGCGAATAAGGCTCATAAACAAACAAACATTTTATACCAAAACGTGCTACGACTTAAAAACTCACGATTATAAAAGAAACCGAACTTTAATATTTCAATGAACTTGTCAAAGAAGAATAGAATGATAATATTTTTATTCACCTACGATTTGCTTTAGTTTTAAATCACGAAAAACATTTGTAACCAGCAACTGATGATTTGTGGAGAAGTCGTTGCGTTACAGACAAATTCAGTCAAAATCTCTTGCGATTATCCACACATTTAGGGCGTTAGTACTCGGCGCTGATACAAAGCCCGAAACTAATTTTTATCTCCTGTAAGTTAATGTTTAACTTACAGGAGTTTATGTGGGCTAACATGCATTCTTTATGCATTTTTGTTAGCAAAAAATGCGTTAGATACTATTAATAGACTTTTTAGTGAATTTGTGGGGACATTCCTGTTGCATTTTTGTTAGCACATTACTGTTCTATCTGTCATCAGTCCTACGTCACTACGGAGTTCGATAGATTTGTGTTAGATATTATCAATAAGAAAACAAGAGTCGAGTTGCATATTTTTTTAAAACAGTGGTTTATTGACTTGACCTTCACAGTGAAGAAATATGCGTGTTAAAATTTCATATAAAATCTGCCACGCTGTTTGCCTATTTCGAAAAATGCCTCGGAATATATTTTTTCAGTTAGGTAACATTCCTACTGTTTGATATCTCTTTTTCGCATGACGACTTCAACACGGACAAAGTGTGTAATTATGCGAACCCCACTTGAGTGGGGTTCGTGCATATGTATGAGCCTTGTTAAAATAGAATAAAAGGGTAACTGTGTAGTGCTATGTACTAATATGGTAAAAACAGGAATGTCAAATATCACAAAAATAGCACCAAAAAACGAATAACAGTCGTCCGACGTTTCGAGATTACTATCTCTTCATCAGGGACTACAGCAACTGAAGAAAACGGGCGCGCGTGATAGAATTTTAAATTTAAAATAAAGTAACGTTCATGTCACGTGCGCGCGCTGTTGAAAGCTTTAGAGAACAACTTAAATGAATGTAAAATCGATATTAAGTCCTCGCGGGTGCAGTGTCTTATACTTGAAAATCATCCTCGCCTCCGCACGACGTCGCTCCACGGTATCTCCAAAACCTGATTGGATCACCGAAACAAACATGTCCTCGATGCTGTGACCCGAAGATGCAAAGTGACGGCCAACGGGAAGGTCGGTGTTGTTTTTAGTTGACCGCAAATGTTCTCTGAACCTGTCGGCCAAGCGTCGCCCTTTTCAAGCCTTGTTTCCTAGTAACGGTTGACGTTTTTTACGTCACGTCCTATTGCGAGTCTCGAATGCTGGCGGTGAAGTGAAAACCGGTTTCTCGAGGTTTCGATAATCTGAAGCTCACAGAAGATTTATACTATAAATCAGTTTACTTTTAAGAGGTGTTTAAGACGTGAAAAGGGCTAACGGTCGTTACTCTGTCAGTATATATCTTGGAAAATTGTGTGACCTCGTGGCTCGTGGCGCGGCGATTTTGTGTTTTGTTGAAGATCCGTCGCGATGTGGAAGTGGAAGCTGGCGATTTAGCTTATAATTAAAAGGTAAGTTTCTTAAGTATGCTTCTCTTTCCAACGTAAAACATATATATTTTTAATACGATTCTTTTCATTCCGAGATCAAAAGATGGGTGCTGTAATCTTCGCAATTCAGAGAGATCTAATCGGACCTCGTTCGTGTTGGGTTTTATGCAAATTTTAAGCTCTTGCCGTAATTTGAGCTCTTTGTTTACAAATATAAGCTTAAAGCGAGCCGTACTTGCATGAAAGTTTCCCGTTTCAAAGCGAAATATATTCGGAAAGACTTTAACATTAAGACAAATCTATGCGAGTGGTGTAAATCGACTGGTTTTATTTCGTTTTGGTATCCTGAGCCGGGCCCGGCCATGATCGATCAAGCGATCAGTGACGCATGTTTTCTTTTCAGTCAAAGTCTCTGTGTTTATTGTTGAATAAATTTCTGGAAGGCTGAAGTTCCATTGTAACATTTAATAACGGGTAACTACAGATAAACCATGGCGTTTACTTAAGAGATATAATTTTTTTAGACTGGAGAAGGAACTATATAAAATAAGCTTTTTAACTGATAGAGAACTTCAGTGATGGTAGATGGCTTCTTTGGGAGATCCTTTTACCACCACCAACAGCATTGGATGGCCAGTTTCCTTGAACATTTACAAAAGCAGAGGAAATATTCACTTTGATGTCGCTGTGGCTATGGAGTATCTTGGTCTTCAAAAGCATGTAAAAAAACATGGCTTCAGTTTTATTGACAAGTTTCTTTCTGATAATGGTAAGTTTTATTCATCTTTTGGACATTTCTGTTCCATATTGCCTCTATTTCGCTTTACCCTCTTCTCGTATCAATAACAAAATTATCAATTGTGATTGGTCATCTGTGCGCCTATATGTTATATAATTTGAGCGTGGTCATGTGGGTGTCCAATTACAGCGTTTTGTAATTGCACACCTACAGTGTGTTGCACGCATGCCAAAAAAATGTATTTAAATCAGACTTTTTGCTGTTTCCTCATATTTACAAAATTGATAAAAAATATCCCTGACATTTTAAAAACAAAAGGGTCCTCTCAGACTTTTTAATCTTGAATTTTGTTATTGATATGATTAATGGTAATTGAACTGAGTGGAATGCAATTTGGTCTCAAATCATACACATGATTTCAAAATCGAACGAGCAAGCAATGTGAGTTCAATTTGAAATCACAAAAATATGATTTCAGACCGAAATTGCACGACATGAAGTTCAATTACCACTTTATTACATCCATTTTAAAATCACACAATTTAATCACCCAAATACAGGTTTTTAGTTAGTACCAATATTGATGTGACTTAGATGCGATATAGAGCAAAAAATAGTGCGATTCGGGAATAAATCGCACTGCTGAGAGTCAATCAGATTGCAAGGATCACCTGTGGTTTTTAAAATGGATGTAATAAATTGGTAACTGGAATTAATTTTGTTTTACAATCAGGGGTAATCATGCTCGTAATTTAAAATTGCCTTCACGCTATACGCTCGGCCGATTTGAAATTACAGGCCTGATTTCTCCCTGAATTGTACTCAACTCAGTCCAGTTACCATTACTAATTTGCAAATAAATAAATGTGACAAAATGGAAGTAAAAATTGTTTTTGATCTATCCTCTCTGTTAATCCTCTCTGGTAGAATTTCAAAATGTCCCATGTCACTGTTTCATCAGTCATTCTAGGCCTTTTTTTCAATGTCAGAATTTTGCAACAAAGGTCAGTGTTTGTCACAATTTGTTGTTTGTCGCAATTTCAATTACTGTCACTACCTTTGGGGAAATTACTGTAGAAATTAAATCAGAAATTAACCTTTGTGCAAGGCCTTTTTAACTCTTTTTATTGAAATGGTGAAACTTGTTTTATATTATTTAAAATGGGTCACCTGTAATGTATCATTGATAGAGATTGACAGAGTTTTCTTTTTCAGCATACAGCTTATTTAAATAAATAATACTTATGGCTTTAATACTGTAATAAACAACACTACGATATAAATCTTCTTCCCAGGCATTCAAAACAGCTTTGTACTGAACAAAAATCAGCGCAATAGGATCTTCCTTAGCTATGCAGCATTTGTGATGTTAGCCGTCAGATACCAAGGTACCGATAACAACGTTGAACCTCTGCGAAAGCACTTATTAAGGCCAATTCTACTTCCACCATCTGGATTGACTGCCACTGAAGTAAGTTCATCAACACCTATTCTTGAACAAAGGATTGCAGACAAAGCACCTCCTGTACAAGGACCCCTTATGGCTACTTCTCAGCGACCCGAGGCAAACACTCCTGTGACTGAACCTGCTACAACTAGGCAAACACCTACTGCGACACCATTTGGACCAGTTACGCCTGCCAGAATTCAGCCACATGTTCGTGCTGTGCCGATTCTTGAACCAAGGATTGCCGACGAAGCACCTCCTGTACAAAGACCCCTCATGGCTACTTCTCAGCGACCCAAGGCAAACACTCCTGTGGCTGAACCTGCTACATGTACACCAGGACAAACACCTCCAGTGACACCATTTCAGCCAGTAACACCTGTCACGGCTTCAGGTCAAACAACTGAGTTCTCCACACCAGCAAGTCGTCATCTCCGTACAAAACAGCTTGTAGAAATACAAAACAACAGAAGAAGCTTGCAAGAGAGTGGACGCAGATTTGTTTCCAGGCCTCTTGCTCAGAGGATTAAACAGCAAAATAGCCTTTTTTATAAAACAGCACAAGAAGTTCATCATGGCACAAAGGAAGATTTGTTAGTGGGTATTTCTCAAGCTGCATCTTCTCAGCGCAAACAAGGTACTCAACCCTCTGATGGGTGGGATGGCTCCTTAACTCCTCAAGATATTATTACATTAACAAAATTAACTTATGACTGCAGTGCAAAGAAATCTGTTTATGAAACTTTAACTGTTGACCATGCCTCAAAACTCAGTCACATCTCCAACCTGGACATTGTGCAGATGCAGGATTCAGTAAGCCAAAAAGGAATCTTCAGAAATCTGAGGAGAAAGCTTCCTGGATATTTTGCTTCAGAAAGACAGACAGAAAGATTGAGATCCAAATGGCATAAAGAATTTGAAATTGTTCTTCAACCGACAAGGACTACAACTGGATGGCGTATTAACCCTCATAGACTCCATCAGTGTGTCTCAATTGCGTATCCTTGGATGAAGGAAGTAGACTGTGAGTGGTGGCGCCTGTATGGGGATGCACGCAACTTTGGAGGGCAGAAGTCAGTGCTGATATCATTGACAAACATCAACAACGAGGCCATGTTCAATGGATACAGCTTTCACAGCCCTGAAGAAAACTGCTGGCCTGTGCACATCTTCTATGGTGCAGACTCGCGACTAAATCTTCAACTCAATGTTGGTGGAGAATCTGGCTATTTAAACAGTTGGATTGATAGCATGTCAGAGAGAGGTCACAAAACTTTTGTTGCGTCCGATAACATGTTTGCTAATGCCCTTCTTGGTGGTGGACTGGATCCGAAGAGTACTGACAACTTCAGCCTTTACACATTTGAGACTACTGCGACCCGTTCAGAGGTTGGGAAGAGAACTGGTTTGAGATCAGAACTCAACCGTCAAATTGTACGTGAACATCCCGACTCTTTGCTTCCGGCTATCCCAACTAACCATTTCATTCCATGTGCCAATCACATGTTTGCACGTATCACAGAGCATCTTTTAACTTTGCGTATCATGTCGTGCTTAAATGAAGGAGTAGTAAATAATGACAAGAACAGTACTGTGACTAAACTGTTATCAAATATTAACTTGCGCGGTGTTCGTGGTGGTAATTTTGAGATAAAGTTTGATGGACCAAAGCTGGAGCCAATTTCCCTCAATGTTACCCATGCAGAGACTATTTCAGCACCACCTGAAGCATTTACATCAACATTTCCAGACATTTTGGATGGAGTTGCTGATACAAAGCCATTTGCCCAAGCACTTCCTCTACATCTAAAGAAAGCACTTTGTTGGCCTTCCTGCACCATCAGCTCATATGACCTAGAGAAGAAGATTTGGGAGACACATTGGAAAATGCATGTCCTCTGTCGAAAAGATCCAGATCCGAGAACTTGTGATCTCCATTTATTACCAGGTTCGACTGCTGGTTCAAAATGTGTCACAGACTACCGATTTGGACTGTTGGAATCAGAAATTGCAGAGTACAAACGGCTTGCTGATCTACATCATGGATTGATGTTATTACGCTATGGTAGTTCTCGCCTTTATCCTTACTTGATGACACGTGTCGACATTGTTCCTATCCTACTGAAAGAACTTCCCTTTCATTCGCTTTTCCGTGGAAGTACTGAAGGTGGTGAACATTGCCATTATCTTCATCAATGTTTGTACTATGCACATTCTGCAAGAGGTGGTGGATGGCGCAAAGAAGAACCAATTGTGTCACTGTTTAAATGGACTTACAGGCGTTTAAGGGAAAAGATTGAGATGGGAAATCAGCATATGAAAGATGAGTTCATGAACTTTATACGGAAATGTTGTGACGAGGAAGGTAAAAATTTTGACAAAGAATTCGGTGAGCAGCCAGAAGCAGAGAGCCCTGAAACTGCAAACAGCCCAGCACATTCTGCACCTGCAAATACCGACATACTGCCCACTGAGAATCCAGAACATACCAGAAATCTTCAGAGAGAAAGTGTGTCAGACCAAGGGAACCAGACAATTGGTCCATCTTCTCAGGAAAATGAAACTGGTACAGTTTGTACATGTGCAATTGCTTGTCATCTTTTGAATAACATGTACTTGGGTAGGCCCAACAATCATAAAGCCATAGTCTCAGTCAGTAGTAAGCAGTACATGTTTCTTTTTTTTACAAATTAAAATTATTGTCAGTGAATAAAATGCATCCAGGCAGTTGGTTGTGTTTTTATTTTGGTTAAGAAGGTACAAAGTTCATTAAATTTTGCTGATGGTTAATTCATTGTTTTTATATTAAAATAATTATCTCATATTATTTTCAGATCAGAGAGCAGTCCTGTCAGAACAAGAGAACCACACGATCAGCTTATCTGCTCAGGATAATGAGACTGGTGTGTGTTTAACTTTTTGATCTATATAATTTATTATCATAATTACAGGTTGGGCTATATATAATGGGTTTTAAGTGTGTCAGTCTTCAATCCTATTGCTTCTACACTTCCCTTTGATGTATCTGCAGATAAATACATGTAAATTAAAATATTAATTTGTGCATTCCTGTCTTGTTTATTATTACAGATCACCAATTGTTCAGGCGTGGAAAGACTGTTTTCTTTGCTACTGACCAAAACAAGACAATTACCAAGGGAATGCTAATCAACTTGACTCCCAGAAAGAAACATGTGACAATTGCAACTACCTCTAAAGAACGGCCGGTGCTTGTTCCTCTCAACTGCCTGAAAGAACCACCTCCTTTGCCACTTAAAAACCAAACATTTGTCATATCAGGAAGCATTGTGGAACGTGGCGATAAAGAAAAGCTCACATCAGACAATCTAGCCTCCATTATTGCAAAGCTGGGTGGTAATGTTTACTCTGGTGATGTAGAAAAAGCAACAGATGCTTCATTTGTTGTTATCACATCCCAAAAAGAATTAAATAAGGCAACACACAAAGTGAATAAGACATTAATTATGGCGTATCGCTTAGGCTGGCCAATTGTGTCCAAGAAAATGGTTATCGAGGCACGGGATAGTAACAATCTGCCATCTATTTCAAATCATTTACTTGACCTAACTACCATCAGTCATGCTCCTGACACAGATGTGGTCCATTCCAAAGTTTTTTCTAAATCAACAATGATTAACAACCATCAGACCGTCAGGGGTCATAGGGAACTGAAAAAGCAATTGAGAATGAATTCTAACCGACGCAAACGAGATGAGTCAGGTGCTGAAGTTAAGAACAAACGTCCTCCAAAGAAACCATGTACAGCTTATGTCACATTTTCAAAGGAAATGTGGAAAACAGTTGTGAAGGACAATCCCAACTGCAGCATGCGTGAAGTTAACTCTAAGATATCAGAAATGTGGAACATAGTGGACGAGGAAGAAAGAAGGAGCTATCAATTGAAGGGCCAGGAGACATTTATTCAAAATGTAAACAAGTGGAATTCAGATCTCCGGAAAAAGTGAACATAACACTCAGTAGTAGAACTAAAGCTTGTATTTTATCAAGTGAAACAATAATGACATTAATAATAAATTACTAGTTTCAGAATATACAAAGTATGAATTACAACGAGAAAGAACTATTCAGTCAGTAGCACACTAAAGCTAAACTGTACTCAGAAAAAAAGCATTCCAAGTTCTCCCACCATGTACCCTAGTTTGTTAGATTTGTGTAGGTCACTGACTGAATATTATTCTTTCTCATTGTGTTGCTACCAAACTTAACAGATATCACCATTTCTTTCATAATAATAATAATAATAATAATAATAATAATAATAATAATAATAATAATAATAATAATAATAATAATAATAACAATCTTTATACAGGGAGCTCACTTCACTATTAAAGTGGTATTCTGTGAGGCCCTGTGTAAATAAAAAATAATGGTTAAAAGCCAACAAAGTTCAAAAAAAATTAAAAACTACAAAATTACGCTAAGAATTATATATAATACACTAAAAGCTATAACAACATGTACAATGTATGAAAACTCTTATTCAATAGGTTTTTCATTAAAATTATGTTTTACGTTACAATTCTCATATTAAGTGACTGATTCCCAAAAGCAAACTATTTTCATAATAAGTGATTGAACATAATACTGGTATCGCTTTAAACCCCCCCCCCCTCCCCCCTTGATACTCAAACAAAGAAAGTGATATATTCTCTTAAGACAGACCAAATCCCACAAGTGAAATATTCTCATAAGACAGACTGAATCCCACAAGTGAAATATTCCCATAAGACAGACTAGACCCCACAAGTGAAATATTCTCATAAGACCGACCAACCCCCACAAGTGAAATATTCCCATAAGACCGACCAACCCCCACAAGTGAAATATTCTCATAAGACGGACTGACTCCCACAAGTGAAATATTCTCATAAGACGGGCTAGCCCCCACAAGTAAAATATTCTCATAAGACCGACCAACCCCCACAAGTGAAATATTCTCATAAGACGGACTGACTCCCACAAGTGAAATATTCTCATAAGACGGGCTAGCCCCCACAAGTGAAATATTCTCATAAGACCGACCAACCCCCACAAGTGAAATATTCTCATAAGACGGACTGACTCCCACAAGTGAAATATTCTCATAAGACGGGCTAGCCCCCACAAGTGAAATATTGTCATAAGACCGACCAACCCCCACAAGTGAAATATTCTCATAAGACGGACTGACTCCCACAAGTGAAATATTCCCATAAGACAGACTAGACCCCACAAGTGGAATATTCTCATAAGACAGACCAAATCCCACAAGTGAAATATTCTCATAAGACCGACCAACCCCCACAAGTGAAATATTCTCATAAGACCGACCCAACCCCCACAAGTTAAATATTCTCATAAGACGGACTGACTCCCACAAGTGAAATATTCTGATAAGACTGACCAAATCCCACAAGTGGAATATTCTCATAAGACGGACCAAATCCCACAAGTGAAATATTCTCATAAGACAGACTGAATCCCACAAGTGAAATATTCCCATAAGACAGACTAGACCCCACAAGTAAAATATTCTCATAAGACGGGCTAGCCCCCACAAGTGAAATATTCTCATAAGACGGACTGACTCCCACAAGTGAAATATTCCCATAAGACAGACTAGACCCCACAAGTAAAATATTCTCATAAGACTGCGACTGACCCCCACAAGTGAATATTCTTCTTAAAGAATGACAACACAACAACTTCAATTCTGCCTGAAATTTATTAACATTTACAGTACATTCACAAACAAGAAATCTATTATTACATAAGTTATTTATTATAAATTACAATACTTATTATTTACGGTGGTTTTCAATTGCATGTTGTAAAACTAAAACATAAATATACTTCCTTCTAGTTATTACTGTAATGCTCTGAACTATGATGAAAATACAATTTAAAAAAAAATTAAACCTTATGAACTGTACATTTAGTGGGACAGTGCCTTGCACTTATCCCGGTAATCTGGGCCCAAAGGAAAAGGAGCCTCAGAATATGAAAATGAAAATTTAAGTGTAAAATTTTTTTTGTCTAAATAAACAGTAAGTAAAGTTACAAACTTAAAATGACAATCGGCCACATTGGCACGTAACGGTTTTACATCCCAACCCTTTCCCATAATACTATCTAAGAGACTATATCCATCCCGCAACAAGAAAGGAATTTTGAATTTGTTCTTTTCTGAGAGGCCGAAGATTGCCATGTCGTGAAAAGGCTCAAATGCACCAAGACTGATGGGCTGTGCAGGTCGAGTGGCATTAAGAGAAATGGCACTTGACACAGCTTGACGCATCTGAGCCCCCAAGGCATGGCAACG
The DNA here is from genome assembly GCA_022457155.1 of Cladopsammia gracilis. Classification (NCBI taxonomy): domain Eukaryota; kingdom Metazoa; phylum Cnidaria; class Anthozoa; order Scleractinia; family Dendrophylliidae; genus Cladopsammia; species Cladopsammia gracilis. The sequence goes on along the minus strand of JAJGOT010000786.1, from coordinate 148,076 downwards.
TAACTCTCTCAGATACTGAACATTTCCAAAATTCCTTTCTTGAGACAAACAAACACTAGTTTGACCGCAAAATACATAGCTACAGACTTCACTGGACACACCTGACAAACAAAACTCAGAACTGTTACACGGACGAACAAATGTACAGTCAACAGTCACTTTAAAGTTACGCAAAAGAGAAACAACCTTCCCACCCTCACAAATACACCGGACACCAGACACAAAAACCGTACCACCTAGACTAGACTTAAAAATACGACTAATTATGAAGGGAGAACTACACGAATCGACCAAACAAATCGATCCAACCTTTAAAACAAAACCATCAGTTAGAACAAAAACAGAAAAATCAAAGTTCAAATCAGGGGTAGACGTGACATCATGAGGTTGGTGTCAGTACCAGCTTCAGAACTGTGTACTGCAAAGCCAGATAATCAGGAAAAAGCTCCCCGTACCAGAAAAAGGCGGCGAACATCTAAAGATTCAATGCCAGACCAACTCGACAACCCTGCCAAGAAGCCTGAAGAGGAGCCTCATGATGTCTTGGGGGCTCAGATGCGTCAAGCTGTGTCAAGTGCCATTTCTCTTAATGCCACTCGACCTGCACAGCCCATCAGTCTTGGTGCATTTGAGCCTTTTCACGACATGGCAATCTTCGGCCTCTCAGAAAAGAACAAATTCAAAATTCCTTTCTTGTTGCGGGATGGATATAGTCTCTTAGATAGTATTATGGGAAAGGGTTGGGATGTAAAACCGTTACGTGCCAATGTGGCCGATTGTCATTTTAAGTTTGTAACTTTACTTACTGTTTATTTAGACAAAAAAAATTTTACACTTAAATTTTCATTTTCATATTCTGAGGCTCCTTTTCCTTTGGGCCCAGATTACCGGGATAAGTGCAAGGCACTGTCCCACTAAATGTACAGTTCATAAGGTTTAATTTTTTTTTAAATTGTATTTTCATCATAGTTCAGAGCATTACAGTAATAACTAGAAGGAAGTATATTTATGTTTTAGTTTTACAACATGCAATTGAAAACCACCGTAAATAATAAGTATTGTAATTTATAATAAATAACTTATGTAATAATAGATTTCTTGTTTGTGAATGTACTGTAAATGTTAATAAATTTCAGGCAGAATTGAAGTTGTTGTGTTGTCATTCTTTAAGAAGAATATTCACTTGTGGGGGTCAGTCGCAGTCTTATGAGAATATTTTACTTGTGGGGTCTAGTCTGTCTTATGGGAATATTTCACTTGTGGGAGTCAGTCCGTCTTATGAGAATATTTCACTTGTGGGGGCTAGCCCGTCTTATGAGAATATTTTACTTGTGGGGTCTAGTCTGTCTTATGGGAATATTTCACTTGTGGGATTCAGTCTGTCTTATGAGAATATTTCACTTGTGGGATTTGGTCCGTCTTATGAGAATATTCCACTTGTGGGATTTGGTCAGTCTTATCAGAATATTTCACTTGTGGGAGTCAGTCCGTCTTATGAGAATATTTAACTTGTGGGGGTTGGGTCGGTCTTATGAGAATATTTCACTTGTGGGGGTTGGTCGGTCTTATGAGAATATTTCACTTGTGGGATTTGGTCTGTCTTATGAGAATATTCCACTTGTGGGGTCTAGTCTGTCTTATGGGAATATTTCACTTGTGGGAGTCAGTCCGTCTTATGAGAATATTTCACTTGTGGGGGTTGGTCGGTCTTATGACAATATTTCACTTGTGGGGGCTAGCCCGTCTTATGAGAATATTTCACTTGTGGGAGTCAGTCCGTCTTATGAGAATATTTCACTTGTGGGGGTTGGTCGGTCTTATGAGAATATTTCACTTGTGGGGGCTAGCCCGTCTTATGAGAATATTTCACTTGTGGGAGTCAGTCCGTCTTATGAGAATATTTCACTTGTGGGGGTTGGTCGGTCTTATGAGAATATTTTACTTGTGGGGGCTAGCCCGTCTTATGAGAATATTTCACTTGTGGGAGTCAGTCCGTCTTATGAGAATATTTCACTTGTGGGGGTTGGTCGGTCTTATGGGAATATTTCACTTGTGGGGGTTGGTCGGTCTTATGAGAATATTTCACTTGTGGGGTCTAGTCTGTCTTATGGGAATATTTCACTTGTGGGATTCAGTCTGTCTTATGAGAATATTTCACTTGTGGGATTTGGTCTGTCTTAAGAGAATATATCACTTTCTTTGTTTGAGTATCAAGGGGGGAGGGGGGGGGGGGGGTTTAAAGTGATACCAGTATTATGTTCAATCACTTATTATGAAAATAGTTTGCTTTTGGGAATCAGTCACTTAATATGAGAATTGTAACGTAAAACATAATTTTAATGAAAAACCTATTGAATAAGAGTTTTCATACATTGTACATGTTGTTATAGCTTTTAGTGTATTATATATAATTCTTAGCGTAATTTTGTAGTTTTTAATTTTTTTTGAACTTTGTTGGCTTTTAACCATTATTTTTTATTTACACAGGGCCTCACAGAATACCACTTTAATAGTGAAGTGAGCTCCCTGTATAAAGATTGTTATTATTATTATTATTATTATTATTATTATTATTATTATTATTATTATTATTATGAAAGAAATGGTGATATCTGTTAAGTTTGGTAGCAACACAATGAGAAAGAATAATATTCAGTCAGTGACCTACACAAATCTAACCAACTAGGGTACATGGTGGGAGAACTTGGAATGCTTTTTTTCTGAGTACAGTTTAGCTTTAGTGTGCTACTGACTGAATAGTTCTTTCTCGTTGTAATTCATACTTTGTATATTCTGAAACTAGTAATTTATTATTAATGTCATTATTGTTTCACTTGATAAAATACAAGCTTTAGTTCTACTACTGAGTGTTATGTTCACTTTTTCCGGAGATCTGAATTCCACTTGTTTACATTTTGAATAAATGTCTCCTGGCCCTTCAATTGATAGCTCCTTCTTTCTTCCTCGTCCACTATGTTCCACATTTCTGATATCTTAGAGTTAACTTCACGCATGCTGCAGTTGGGATTGTCCTTCACAACTGTTTTCCACATTTCCTTTGAAAATGTGACATAAGCTGTACATGGTTTCTTTGGAGGACGTTTGTTCTTAACTTCAGCACCTGACTCATCTCGTTTGCGTCGGTTAGAATTCATTCTCAATTGCTTTTTCAGTTCCCTATGACCCCTGACGGTCTGATGGTTGTTAATCATTGTTGATTTAGAAAAAACTTTGGAATGGACCACATCTGTGTCAGGAGCATGACTGATGGTAGTTAGGTCAAGTAAATGATTTGAAATAGATGGCAGATTGTTACTATCCCGTGCCTCGATAACCATTTTCTTGGACACAATTGGCCAGCCTAAGCGATACGCCATAATTAATGTCTTATTCACTTTGTGTGTTGCCTTATTTAATTCTTTTTGGGATGTGATAACAACAAATGAAGCATCTGTTGCTTTTTCTACATCACCAGAGTAAACATTACCACCCAGCTTTGCAATAATGGAGGCTAGATTGTCTGATGTGAGCTTTTCTTTATCGCCACGTTCCACAATGCTTCCTGATATGACAAATGTTTGGTTTTTAAGTGGCAAAGGAGGTGGTTCTTTCAGGCAGTTGAGAGGAACAAGCACCGGCCGTTCTTTAGAGGTAGTTGCAATTGTCACATGTTTCTTTCTGGGAGTCAAGTTGATTAGCATTCCCTTGGTAATTGTCTTGTTTTGGTCAGTAGCAAAGAAAACAGTCTTTCCACGCCTGAACAATTGGTGATCTGTAATAATAAACAAGACAGGAATGCACAAATTAATATTTTAATTTACATGTATTTATCTGCAGATACATCAAAGGGAAGTGTAGAAGCAATAGGATTGAAGACTGACACACTTAAAACCCATTATATATAGCCCAACCTGTAATTATGATAATAAATTATATAGATCAAAAAGTTAAACACACACCAGTCTCATTATCCTGAGCAGATAAGCTGATCGTGTGGTTCTCTTGTTCTGACAGGACTGCTCTCTGATCTGAAAATAATATGAGATAATTATTTTAATATAAAAACAATGAATTAACCATCAGCAAAATTTAATGAACTTTGTACCTTCTTAACCAAAATAAAAACACAACCAACTGCCTGGATGCATTTTATTCACTGACAATAATTTTAATTTGTAAAAAAAAGAAACATGTACTGCTTACTACTGACTGAGACTATGGCTTTATGATTGTTGGGCCTACCCAAGTACATGTTATTCAAAAGATGACAAGCAATTGCACATGTACAAACTGTACCAGTTTCATTTTCCTGAGAAGATGGACCAATTGTCTGGTTCCCTTGGTCTGACACACTTTCTCTCTGAAGATTTCTGGTATGTTCTGGATTCTCAGTGGGCAGTATGTCGGTATTTGCAGGTGCAGAATGTGCTGGGCTGTTTGCAGTTTCAGGGCTCTCTGCTTCTGGCTGCTCACCGAATTCTTTGTCAAAATTTTTACCTTCCTCGTCACAACATTTCCGTATAAAGTTCATGAACTCATCTTTCATATGCTGATTTCCCATCTCAATCTTTTCCCTTAAACGCCTGTAAGTCCATTTAAACAGTGACACAATTGGTTCTTCTTTGCGCCATCCACCACCTCTTGCAGAATGTGCATAGTACAAACATTGATGAAGATAATGGCAATGTTCACCACCTTCAGTACTTCCACGGAAAAGCGAATGAAAGGGAAGTTCTTTCAGTAGGATAGGAACAATGTCGACACGTGTCATCAAGTAAGGATAAAGGCGAGAACTACCATAGCGTAATAACATCAATCCATGATGTAGATCAGCAAGCCGTTTGTACTCTGCAATTTCTGATTCCAACAGTCCAAATCGGTAGTCTGTGACACATTTTGAACCAGCAGTCGAACCTGGTAATAAATGGAGATCACAAGTTCTCGGATCTGGATCTTTTCGACAGAGGACATGCATTTTCCAATGTGTCTCCCAAATCTTCTTCTCTAGGTCATATGAGCTGATGGTGCAGGAAGGCCAACAAAGTGCTTTCTTTAGATGTAGAGGAAGTGCTTGGGCAAATGGCTTTGTATCAGCAACTCCATCCAAAATGTCTGGAAATGTTGATGTAAATGCTTCAGGTGGTGCTGAAATAGTCTCTGCATGGGTAACATTGAGGGAAATTGGCTCCAGCTTTGGTCCATCAAACTTTATCTCAAAATTACCACCACGAACACCGCGCAAGTTAATATTTGATAACAGTTTAGTCACAGTACTGTTCTTGTCATTATTTACTACTCCTTCATTTAAGCACGACATGATACGCAAAGTTAAAAGATGCTCTGTGATACGTGCAAACATGTGATTGGCACATGGAATGAAATGGTTAGTTGGGATAGCCGGAAGCAAAGAGTCGGGATGTTCACGTACAATTTGACGGTTGAGTTCTGATCTCAAACCAGTTCTCTTCCCAACCTCTGAACAGGTCGCAGTAGTCTCAAATGTGTAAAGGCTGAAGTTGTCAGTACTCTTCGGATCCAGTCCACCACCAAGAAGGGCATTAGCAAACATGTTATCGGACGCAACAAAAGTTTTGTGACCTCTCTCTGACATGCTATCAATCCAACTGTTTAAATAGCCAGATTCTCCACCAACATTGAGTTGAAGATTTAGTCGCGAGTCTGCACCATAGAAGATGTGCACAGGCCAGCAGTTTTCTTCAGGGCTGTGAAAGCTGTATCCATTGAACATGGCCTCGTTGTTGATGTTTGTCAATGATATCAGCACTGACTTCTGCCCTCCAAAGTTGCGTGCATCCCCATACAGGCGCCACCACTCACAGTCTACTTCCTTCATCCAAGGATACGCAATTGAGACACACTGATGGAGTCTATGAGGGTTAATACGCCATCCAGTTGTAGTCCTTGTCGGTTGAAGAACAATTTCAAATTCTTTATGCCATTTGGATCTCAATCTTTCTGTCTGTCTTTCTGAAGCAAAATATCCAGGAAGCTTTCTCCTCAGATTTCTGAAGATTCCTTTTTGGCTTACTGAATCCTGCATCTGCACAATGTCCAGGTTGGAGATGTGACTGAGTTTTGAGGCATGGTCAACAGTTAAAGTTTCATAAACAGATTTCTTTGCACTGCAGTCATAAGTTAATTTTGTTAATGTAATAATATCTTGAGGAGTTAAGGAGCCATCCCACCCATCAGAGGGTTGAGTACCTTGTTTGCGCTGAGAAGATGCAGCTTGAGAAATACCCACTAACAAATCTTCCTTTGTGCCATGATGAACTTCTTGTGCTGTTTTATAAAAAAGGCTATTTTGCTGTTTAATCCTCTGAGCAAGAGGCCTGGAAACAAATCTGCGTCCACTCTCTTGCAAGCTTCTTCTGTTGTTTTGTATTTCTACAAGCTGTTTTGTACGGAGATGACGACTTGCTGGTGTGGAGAACTCAGTTGTTTGACCTGAAGCCGTGACAGGTGTTACTGGCTGAAATGGTGTCACTGGAGGTGTTTGTCCTGGTGTACATGTAGCAGGTTCAGCCACAGGAGTGTTTGCCTTGGGTCGCTGAGAAGTAGCCATGAGGGGTCTTTGTACAGGAGGTGCTTCGTCGGCAATCCTTGGTTCAAGAATCGGCACAGCACGAACATGTGGCTGAATTCTGGCAGGCGTAACTGGTCCAAATGGTGTCGCAGTAGGTGTTTGCCTAGTTGTAGCAGGTTCAGTCACAGGAGTGTTTGCCTCGGGTCGCTGAGAAGTAGCCATAAGGGGTCCTTGTACAGGAGGTGCTTTGTCTGCAATCCTTTGTTCAAGAATAGGTGTTGATGAACTTACTTCAGTGGCAGTCAATCCAGATGGTGGAAGTAGAATTGGCCTTAATAAGTGCTTTCGCAGAGGTTCAACGTTGTTATCGGTACCTTGGTATCTGACGGCTAACATCACAAATGCTGCATAGCTAAGGAAGATCCTATTGCGCTGATTTTTGTTCAGTACAAAGCTGTTTTGAATGCCTGGGAAGAAGATTTATATCGTAGTGTTGTTTATTACAGTATTAAAGCCATAAGTATTATTTATTTAAATAAGCTGTATGCTGAAAAAGAAAACTCTGTCAATCTCTATCAATGATACATTACAGGTGACCCATTTTAAATAATATAAAACAAGTTTCACCATTTCAATAAAAAGAGTTAAAAAGGCCTTGCACAAAGGTTAATTTCTGATTTAATTTCTACAGTAATTTCCCCAAAGGTAGTGACAGTAATTGAAATTGCGACAAACAACAAATTGTGACAAACACTGACCTTTGTTGCAAAATTCTGACATTGAAAAAAAGGCCTAGAATGACTGATGAAACAGTGACATGGGACATTTTGAAATTCTACCAGAGAGGATTAACAGAGAGGATAGATCAAAAACAATTTTTACTTCCATTTTGTCACATTTATTTATTTGCAAATTAGTAATGGTAACTGGACTGAGTTGAGTACAATTCAGGGAGAAATCAGGCCTGTAATTTCAAATCGGCCGAGCGTATAGCGTGAAGGCAATTTTAAATTACGAGCATGATTACCCCTGATTGTAAAACAAAATTAATTCCAGTTACCAATTTATTACATCCATTTTAAAAACCACAGGTGATCCTTGCAATCTGATTGACTCTCAGCAGTGCGATTTATTCCCGAATCGCACTATTTTTTGCTCTATATCGCATCTGTAAGTCACATCAATATTGGTACTAACTAAAAACCTGTATTTGGGTGATTAAATTGTGTGATTTTAAAATGGATGTAATAAAGTGGTAATTGAACTTCATGTCGTGCAATTTCGGTCTGAAATCATATTTTTGTGATTTCAAATTGAACTCACATTGCTTGCTCGTTCGATTTTGAAATCATGTGTATGATTTGAGACCAAATTGCATTCCACTCAGTTCAATTACCATTAATCATATCAATAACAAAATTCAAGATTAAAAAGTCTGAGAGGACCCTTTTGTTTTTAAAATGTCAGGGATATTTTTTATCAATTTTGTAAATATGAGGAAACAGCAAAAAGTCTGATTTAAATACATTTTTTTGGCATGCGTGCAACACACTGTAGGTGTGCAATTACAAAACGCTGTAATTGGACACCCACATGACCACGCTCAAATTATATAACATATAGGCGCACAGATGACCAATCACAATTGATAATTTTGTTATTGATACGAGAAGAGGGTAAAGCGAAATAGAGGCAATATGGAACAGAAATGTCCAAAAGATGAATAAAACTTACCATTATCAGAAAGAAACTTGTCAATAAAACTGAAGCCATGTTTTTTTACATGCTTTTGAAGACCACGATACTCCATAGCCACAGCGACATCAAAGTGAATATTTCCTCTGCTTTTGTAAATGTTCAAGGAAACTGGCCATCCAATGCTGTTGGTGGTGGTAAAAGGATCTCCCAAAGAAGCCATCTACCATCACTGAAGTTCTCTATCAGTTAAAAAGCTTATTTTATATAGTTCCTTCTCCAGTCTAAAAAAATTATATCTCTTAAGTAAACGCCATGGTTTATCTGTAGTTACCCGTTATTAAATGTTACAATGGAACTTCAGCCTTCCAGAAATTTATTCAACAATAAACACAGAGACTTTGACTGAAAAGAAAACATGCGTCACTGATCGCTTGATCGATCATGGCCGGGCCCGGCTCAGGATACCAAAACGAAATAAAACCAGTCGATTTACACCACTCGCATAGATTTGTCTTAATGTTAAAGTCTTTCCGAATATATTTCGCTTTGAAACGGGAAACTTTCATGCAAGTACGGCTCGCTTTAAGCTTATATTTGTAAACAAAGAGCTCAAATTACGGCAAGAGCTTAAAATTTGCATAAAACCCAACACGAACGAGGTCCGATTAGATCTCTCTGAATTGCGAAGATTACAGCACCCATCTTTTGATCTCGGAATGAAAAGAATCGTATTAAAAATATATATGTTTTACGTTGGAAAGAGAAGCATACTTAAGAAACTTACCTTTTAATTATAAGCTAAATCGCCAGCTTCCACTTCCACATCGCGACGGATCTTCAACAAAACACAAAATCGCCGCGCCACGAGCCACGAGGTCACACAATTTTCCAAGATATATACTGACAGAGTAACGACCGTTAGCCCTTTTCACGTCTTAAACACCTCTTAAAAGTAAACTGATTTATAGTATAAATCTTCTGTGAGCTTCAGATTATCGAAACCTCGAGAAACCGGTTTTCACTTCACCGCCAGCATTCGAGACTCGCAATAGGACGTGACGTAAAAAACGTCAACCGTTACTAGGAAACAAGGCTCATACATATGCACGAACCCCACTCAAGTGGGGTTCGCATAATTACACACTTTGTCCGTGTTGAAGTCGTCATGGGCGTAGCGATGATTTTTAAGACGTACGATTATGAATTCTATGTTTTTTGGGAACATGTTGCAGAATACTTTCATTGTATCGAGCGTCAAAAAGTGTAACGTAATGTAATCTTATCTCACCTAATGTAGACTGTGCTCAGATATTTGGCACGCTAGAAGCGCGCTTGGCTAATATCCTTTACGATGTCCAGTCTGGTTTGTCAAACTGGTTGCTTCAAGACATTTCAGTGGTATTATCATATTATAGCACTGCGTTTTAAGAAAGGGAAAACCGGAGAGTTTGAGGTAAGCTGACATTGCTGATTGAGAATGGTTGTATGCTGTACGTTTACAATGAAGTTTTGTTGAAATAATGTGTTTGTTAATTTCCATGTTATATCGCCAAATGTCACCAAATATACAACTAAATTGGATTAAAAGATTCTCAAGGAGAAAAACAGAAGCAGTAGTTTGGAGAAAAAGTGCGGAATTAGAAGAATGGATCAAGTTGATCACGGTTAAGCAATTTTGATTACATGACATGCGGTCAAGAAATATTCAAAGTTTCGATTCTGGTGGAATTTTGTCGTTATTTTGTCTTTTTAATTCATATTTTTCTGCGTTCATCACTTTTGGCTATTTTTTTCTTCCTATTTTCGGATGATAAAGCAAACTAAAGCAAGCTCCTGGCCATAATCATGAAAACACGATATTTCTGTCGGGACAGTGTCCCTTTAGTTAAAAATGTCCTCGGTTAATTTACCTCATTTGCAAGTTATAGAAGCTGACTAAATTAAACAACAATAGGTTTTAACGAACCAGTGCTTTCAATTTCCTTGTAGGTTGACAAACAAATATAGAACTTTTCTATAAGTGTGCTTGTAAAAGCGATCAGAAACAATTTCACGAACGCTTTTGTAAGATGTGAATAAAAGAATTTTATTTTATCAAGGGGACTGTTTTAAGCGACATTATTTTATTTTTAGTGAGTCATCGTACAGTGTACTAAACAAACCTTTTTTTTTAGCCATATCATTACAAATGATTAAGCAGAGTTTTGCAATACTGTCATCAGATTGATTTTCCAGGTCAAACAAACCAATGTCAAACAGTTACGTTTCAGTGAGGTTCGGGGTTTTAGTTCATTTTTGTTTTTACTTTTTTAGGCCTCATTTTGGTTCATTTTGGTCAGAAAGATTCGTGCCCAATTTAGTCTCTGCTTAAAGAGATAATTGTGGTACGGATAGTCCTTAGATTTTTCCTATCGATGGTTTTAATATATCTGGTATTCGAATCTATAGCTGTGAAATGGCTTATTTACGCGTCATAAGCTCTTAAAAAGAGGCAGGCCAAACACGATTCCCACTAGTCGCAAGAAGTATTTAAAAGCCTTTAAAATAGCTTTCCCAAGTAGGTTTACGAGGTATTTGTCCCTTGCTATAGATCACTGTTAGGATGTTACAAGTCGCAATTATCTATCTACTTTGCTCTATAATATTGACCCATTGATCTTTGGATAATTTCTCTAATGACAGGATCAATCCCGGAGGATTTCATGCCATAGCCATGACTATAATTATTTTATTTCTTTATGTATTCTCTACACTGTCCTGACATATATTAGGGCTTCTTTGGCTCAGACTCGTGTTGCAAAATAAATGGCAATCGGCTAAAGATTATGTTACCGCTGTGGAAATATTAGGATCAGTAAAGAGGCTGTGATAAGTGTCCACAGCCTGCGGCATGCAAGACTTGTGAGAAAGTGTTTCTTGATCACGGATAAGTGTCTATTAAAGATCCAAGAATGAAAATGCAATCATTTACAGGAGTAATAAACTCCTGTCATGTTCCTGTATTGGAATCACGACTTCTTGCAGGTAGTTTTAGTTCTTTAGTTTATTCTTTTGTTGAGTAGTGACCTGGAGCTACACAGAACTTCCGTTGTCTTATCATGGCATTGCGATCACTGCATCCAATAGTATATCCTCTGTACGCGAAGAACAGCTTCACTTGTAGAGTTGTACCAATGTATTTGGAATTCATTGAGACATACACGAGACTACACTACGTATCTTTTGTACAACAAGCGTGTAATTCTCGTGAAGTAATGTTGTGCTCCATGCGTACCATAATAATGGAGTAATTCCATAGTAATGGAGTAAATGGAGTAATGGAGTAATGGAATAAATAAAAAAAGCCAACCCGGTTATAGGCCCATCGGTAACAAAACATTACTCCGGTTATACCCATTAATTCCTTATTCCTTTCTTAATTCCTTAACAGAAATTCTTTACAAAAGTTTACGCCTAAATGAAATTAACTCAAAGAACGCTTCTTTATGGCAATATTTTTTCTTGCCAGCCAAAAAACCCTTACGAAGTTACATACTGTAAGCCCAGGGCTTATAAGCAGCATTTTACGGTATAGTCTCTGTAAAAAAAAATCACAAAGAAGTATAAAAAGAGACAGGCCAAACACGACTCCCACTAGTCGCAAAATGTATTAAGTAGCCTTTAGGATAGCTTTCCCGAGTATACCTGCAAGATATTTGTCCCGTTAGATTACATTAGGCATATATTAGGGTTTCTTTGGCTCAGAGTCGTGTTGCAAGATAAACAAGAGGCTGCAAGCAGCCTATACTCATGCGCATGTGTAAGAAAGTTTTATGATATCTATATAAGAAGATGTCCGACATGGATAAGAGTTACTCCTTTCATTCAGTCATCATTCCTGCAAACCACGTTGTTTACTTTTGAATGTTTTGTAAATGAAGGCTGTACCACAATGAAGCCAGTGATTCTTCTGACTGTTATACAATGTATATACCTAAATGTGAACATCAGTTATGTAAGTAGGGTTGTAGGAGATGCTGTCGTGACACTTCAGTAACGCTGTTTTACTGGAAGTGAGAGTAGCTGGAAGTCACCAAAACAGGAAGTGTAAATGGCAAAGCTATGAACCAGAAGAGCACAATTTAAAATATGCGTACATAAATTTGCATGCAAAATCGTGACACAAAGAAAAACGAAGGGCAAATTTTAACTCATGCAGCTTTGCGCATGAGTAATAAGTTTATGTTATCGCTATGAAAATGTTAGGATCAGTAAATTTCTTTGTTCGTGATGCAGTGTTTAAGTCTGCGACGTGTAAGGCTTGTGAAAGAGTGTTTCTTCGTCACTCTGAGATGTATAAGTGTGTAAGAATGAAAATGTCAAAGACGACCACGACAGCTCTAGCAACTATGTTTAGTTCATTTCTGTTCTTGGTATAACTGTTTGTTAACAGTGACACTGATTCAAACAAAAGTTAAGATGAGGGGATGAATACTGAGTAAGTTTACAGGAACTAGATTTCCACCTGAAACAGATTTTGACGATAAGATTGATGATGATCCCAATAATGAAAACAGAGAACAAAGTTGTAAAGAATTTTACTTGAAAGGAGGAATGAAACTTTTTCGCAGAATAAAAGCTAAATCATTCATTTAGTTATGTTTAATAAAATGGATGCTGAAGATTAATTGCAGAGAGCTCTTGATGCTTATCCCATGTAAAAATAAGATTTCAGCAAGTAAAACATGTTATATTCGAAAGGAAAGAAAGGAGAACTCTTAAAAAAAAGCCATGGGAGATCCTGAAAATAAGGAACGTGATCAGTTAGATACTGTAGCTCCGTCTGCTCAACATAACGATGAGCAGGATATAAGTGAAGAAAACACGGCAATACAGTGAACTGTTTGGTTGTTTTAACCCATGTTTAGATAACAATCACCAAGGGAACAATCTTTCAAGTAATACTGGAATTTTTTCTACAGCAAATGATAATGAAAAGCTGGTAATTAATCGTATGGATGATAACAGTTATAAAGAACTTGTTCATTCTTTGAACAGAGAACAAATGGAGTTTTTTTTACCATATGTTACTCTCTGTTAAAAACGACGAGAAGCAATTGACACTCTAACCTAAATGTCCAATTGCAACATCAAAAACAATATTCGGACATAATATGACAGCATTGCATGATGGGAAAAACTTACAGGAGATAGCCCAGAGGGCACTTTGATTATATCTGATTTTAGAACGGCATTTCCTTTTTCAATAGTTATAAATTCAAGTGATTCCGTGTTTTACCGGGTAAAGAAACTGTCCGTTGGAAAAATGCGCCAAATCAAGAATTTTGGGCAAGCGAATTTTAGTGATTTTCAGCGGCTGGCCATTATCTTGGAAAATTAATCCACATGTCTATAACTGAACTCAAATAATTCGAAAACACCTCAACAGCAAATTTCTAAGCCCGAGACAGGGTTTTCTTTGATGTGAATTTAACAAAGCGAAGTTTGCGAGAAGGTATCACACATGGTTATTTCAGGTGTTTTCAGGACACGCGGGACCAAGACAGGTTTTATTATTATTTTTTTTTTCAGGTTTTAAAACCTATTTCAGGAAAAAAATCCCACCAAGTTTCTAGGACTACCATAGGGTATCCGTGGAAAATTTATGAAGGAATTTGATTTGTCATCATGTGCCAGCCCTCGCTCGACGTTAGTGGACATTCTCTCTTAATTTGAGTAGCGTCAAACCGCTTGGTCAAAGAAAAACCACGCTAAGTAATGCAGCGCGCTAAACTCGATTATTTGGCTTCGCTCGTTGCTTGACTTAAGCGTGTAATTCGTGCTTCCTTTAAGCCATGCTTAAGTTTATATTTCGCTTACGATACGCTTCCTTAGTTCAAGCCATGAGCAAAGTAAATGCACTCACAAATTGAATTTTGTTTAATTCTTTCTTTAAAAGAACCGTTTAAGTATAGTGTTCAAGCCAAGCACATTGCAAGGACACATTTCGTGTTCACTTAAAACCAAACAATGCTTTGAAGTGTAGCGGACGTGGTCATTAAAGATCGAGACAAGATCAAACGACCTACACTTCAGAGACAATTTAGCAGAATAGATAAATCAAAGTGGCAAAGAGATCTTGGAAAATTAATAGCAGATGGCTTGTAAAATAAACATAAACATCACACTCTTTGTAACAAAACAGAACTGTCTGTAATCATTGTTTTTGTTTACTTTAAAATAATTTTGACAACATCAAATATTGTGTCGTATTCCTTTTTTTTTGGAAACATCGTTCTGGGTACCATTTGGGTGAACAAAACCGGTTTGACTAGTTTTTTCTAGTGAGTGGCCATTTTGAATAATATACATCTAGACAAACTGGTTTGAACCGGTTTGACCATGGCGTCAGTGTATTCTTATTGCTTCATCACCCATCCTTTGTCCTTTTGCCTTTAAATTGAAACCACCACCCGGATGGTTGGGTGGTCACGTAACACCACCGCACCATACACTTTTCTCTTAAACACCTTTTTAATATTCAATAAAATCTCAGTATACGTCTTTCCCAATTCATACATCCTTAATGACTCCACCGATATGGCTTGCATCCCATTAAACCCTTCCCCTTGTAAAAATTTTAGCGATCACGCCGCGTTTTTGGCCGCCGCGATTTTTGGATCGCGGCGCGATCGCGGTCAACATCGCGCCGCGATTAAAAAATCGCGGCGGGAATGGCGCGATCGCGGCGGCCAAAAACGCGCCGCGAATGATGGCGCGATCGCAGCGCGATTCGCGGCGGGAATCGCGTCGCGATTGAAAAATCGCGGCGCGTTTGCGGTGAATATCGCACCACGATCGCTGTGACATCGCGCCGCGATCGCAAAATCGCCTTGTGATCGCGGTGAGTTCGCGGCTCCAATAGGTGGCTTTCATGGCGTCCATGTTGGTGGTCACAAGCAATATAACCTTATTGCATATTGTAACAGTTTATTAATTCGTTTAAAACGGGATGGAAATTTCATTGTTTTGACCACCAACATGGCCGCCACAGTCAGATTCGAATTCGGCGACCAAATCTAGATTTGCTTTAAAAAAATAGCATGAAAACAGTTATATACTAAACAAAGAAAGTAAAAAGTTAATCTCAGTATACGTCTCTCCCAATTCATGCATCCTTAATGACTCCACCGATACGGCTTGCATCTCATTAAACCCCTCGTCAGACCTGTACCTGTTCGGCTTCCATGTTAATGAGGACCTCTGAATCTCATTTGAATTCAGGAATAAAATTGGTCTAGTCATCCCGGATAGATTACTTTCAGGAATGGGCATCTCGTTTATTGAGAGCTAGACTTTAAGTACACGGGCAATATGAAAGAGCAATCGAAAACACGAAAAACATTACAAAATTAATTTAATCATTCACTACAATAGTCATTCTGCACGTATAAACTGGGGCCCTTGCAGCAAAATCCTGCTCAGACCAGGGTTAAACTAGGTTCAAGTCTTGCTTAATCAGCCAGGCTTTCCAGGCTTGAATTCAAAGTGCAAAACGCCTGGTAAACCTGGGTTTTCCTTTTAAGCCTGATAAGCCTGTTTTTTTTTTTTAAGGAACCAGTAACTAACCAGGCTTTAACCATTAACTGAAAGTTTGAAAAACCAGGAAAGCCTGGCTTTAACCAGGCAGGCAGGCAGGCAGGCAGGCAGGGAGTGAGTGAGTGAGTGAGTGAGTGAGTGAGTGAGTGAGTGAGTAAGTAAGTAAGTAGGTGGGTGGTACAACCGTGGACAAAATAGCTTGGGACACTTAAAAAAATACTACACAATGACAATTTTTTTTCGAAGAGAGAAACTATCGTTCCATTTCCTAGTCCCCCCCTCCCCCCCCCCCCCCCCCAATACAAAGTTGAGACATTGTGGCTTGGTTATATGCATAAAACTCAACATTGTATTGGGGGTGGGGAGGGGGAGGTAACGACAAAGTCACTTTGTGGGGAAAAAGGTTAAGTGTCCCAAAACTTCTGGCCAAGATTGTCGGAATGTGTTTCTGTTTAAATTGCTCATTTTCGCTAGAAAATAACAAAATATTGTGACTGAAGTGGAGATCTACTGGTTTAAATGTGCGTTAGGGTGTTTAGCATTATAAAAATAAACGTGACATAACAAAATATGGGGGGAGGGGTGGGTTAGTTATATGTAAGTGACATTGTAACGGAAACAGGTCTTGGTTTGATATAATGCAATCGGTCTTATTTTTAAAAGTCGACCTTATGGCCAGTGATGACCATATCACTCTAAGAAGAGAAATGATGAATTTGCAATAAATGTTATGCCTATTTGACCAAGCAAAGGCTTACATGGGTAAGGTTGTAAACGGATTTTTGTCGTAAGAATCCCCCAAAAAGATAAAGAGTCACTATTTTTTCTCTCTATGAGCCTAAATTCAGGCTTCAATTAAAAGAGTTTCGTTTTCTTAGAAACACAATTTGACATGCTAGGTTACCGTAAATTTGAAACCGGATTTAAAGTCACGCACATCATCTGTCATTATTAATGAGTAACGACAACAGTGTTCCGCAACAGTGCTCCACCAGCATTTTCTTCTTTTCTCTTGCTCGAGCACCGAAAGATAGCCACGAAAGCAGTTAAAATGTTTCAATATTGTTAGAAGAATTGTTTACGGAGGTAGTTTGTATCAGTACTGCACGTTTTATTCCATTTTCAACAGTGCTCCAGCATATTAGCGTTAAAGTAAACAAGAAATCAAATATTTCTCATCTTTGTTATGAGGGACCACTGTTGATAAAATGACAAATTCAACAACTGTTCGAGAGTTTCGAATGTAACAAGAGGCTGCAAACAGCTTATACTCATGCGCATGCGTAAGAAAGTTTTATGATATATTTAAGGTGTTTCCCTCCAGTTTCCATGTAGCCGCACCGACCATTTTTAATCGGCCGTTTAACTAACTTTTCTTTATTGAATTAGTATGAAACTTACACAAAATATTTCGCTTAGTTTGAAGTTTATATGATTGTATCAATTTTGTAAATCGGATTTAAAATTGCGGACATAAACGGGAAACATTGAAATCACTTGAGTCTAAATTCCGAGCGATTGCGATGGCATCTAGAAAAATCAAAACTATTACGATAAACTATGACATATCGCAAACAAAATATCTAAAAATTAGAAACTTTTGTCAAGCCGATTTTGAGTAAATCAGAAAAACATTTCGAACTTGTGATTTTGCATGTGTATGAGCACATCTACAAAATCCTCAATTAAGCTTATAAAAGTTTAATTTCTCAATCTCAAATGTACGCCAAAATGTGTGTTTATAGTATGAGATGAAACTATGAAAGTTTGAAAGCGTTTCTCGTTTTATTTTTGGAGATTCGATTTTCAATAGGAAACCATAGTACCATATCCTCACTGCATACTCATTACCTCACCGCGTAAGACTAAGTTATGGGAAGAATCCGCGACTGCAGAGGCAATGGGCATGCAACGAGGATATACACTGAGCTCGTCAACCGCCACCAGGGGAGGTGGGTGGGTCGCGAAAGTTGACTGTCGTCCCGGAGTACCGATGAAATGACCACGTTTTAGGCGGAGCGACCAAATTTATACCCCGGGAGCGCAAAGCATTACTACCACTACAAGCGTGCGCAATCACGGAGGAATGCGAAGAGATTACTTAAACTTCCGCTATGAGCTAATTAATTATGCAGTGAGAATAGTACCATATCCTCACTGCATACTCATTACCTCACCGCGTAAGACTAAGTTATGGGAAGAATCCGCTCCTGCCCCCACCATTAGGACATAAACTACGGAAATAAAAAACATTCGAACAAAAAATGGCAACAAACATCACAAACTTCCCACACCATACCTTATTCCTCTCCATTACTCAGAATTCCTCCTAATTAACTCTCAAGCAACTTTCGTATGACCATAGACATAGTAATAAGAGTAACAGTAATAATTTATTTAAAGTCGATAACGTAGCAAGTGGTCAACCAATTTTCCGAGCCAGAGGCTCATGTACAAACACAATTAAGCGAAAATGCAATTTAAGTTCATTTACAATTTAACACATTCTTAAACTAGGAAAAGCCCGACCCACACGTGCATGAAAACCCTGATTTAGAACTAGATAATTACATTAGAGAAACTCATCGCGCAGAATGATACAGGCGACTGTTATTCAAAGACGCTCCGAAAGAGCTTCATTAATTGGTTTCCATGAACGCACGGCTTTGCTCAATATCATGCAGTAGGCGGGATAAACCGGCAAACGATAGCCGAATAGTGCTATTGTCTTCTCTTTCGTCTCACAAAATCACACATTTACGCATAAGGTTCCACAAAGAAGAAAAATACACAAGTTTCCACGTTTTTCTTTCTTTTACAGGATGCGTACGTTTACAAGAGCGTAATCTCTGATTTAAACCGCAGTCCGATTTTCCCGATAATTTAGTGCATGGCGTGCGGGCGAAGTAAATACCGGCACCAGCTCTGATTTATATAACCGCCCGAGTGAGACGATTGTCGCTAAAATCGCGGCCCCAGTATTTCGCCTTTAGATTTAGCGGTCTGCGCGCGGACACGAATGCAAACTAAAAAGAACGACGAATGACGACGAACAAATGTGACTAGAATTACTGGTCTTTCGCTTTCACTTTAGCACACGGTGTGTAGTGCAGCGGTAAAATTTCGCGGATCAACCCGTTGGTTGGCAGACTCCTCCAATCCGTAGCCGATTGCACGCATGTTTTTCTTGAAGGACTGCGAATAGCCTTAAAATTCCCCTTTATGTTCCGCTATGCCCATACAACATTTCCATTTACTTCCAAGCGGAATTCACACCGAAATCTTCGGTGTTGTTTGCGAGCGCGATCATCGAGCGCTACCTGTGCTCAAATTTCGCGCGCGGATATTTTTCTTTTTTTTGTAACAATTTTAAATTACAAGACAGTGGGCTAACGTTTACAGACGACTGCAGTTTATGAATGTAATTTTCCAACTAATGGAACCATTGCTATACGGTACTGAGAACAACTTCATCTGGAACGCGCGCGAAATTTAAAACTCAGATTTTCGATCGCAAAAGTTCACAACCTTCCGTTCTTTTATATAAAATTGCTGCTTATTTCGGTCGATCTTAATGATATCGTTCCCCACACTAGAAATGCGGGAAAAACACAGTTTCGAGAGCTAAAAGTCTACAACCTGTTACTTGGGCGTAGCGGCCAAGTATAGGAATGCAGTTTCGCAGTGCACAAATTTGCAATCGGGATCTTACACTCTCGTGCGCAACTCTGGGGATCGGAATGGGCTTGCCCATTTCTCGCCTGTTGTTCGTCGATGCGAGGCGAACGTGACAAAGCGCGAGTTTCGTTTTCTCAGTTGCACCTAACGGTTGCATACTTAATATGCGCAAGGAAACTCAAGAAGACACTGCGAAAGTGTTTTACACTCTCGCACGAATGCTACGATACCTTCAGGACGGAAACCCGCTAAAACATGCTTAACCGAACATGAAGAAGATTTAGACTAAGACATAGAGTTTGTTTAATAAAAAGTGAACACTGGACAGTGAAGGAAGAAATACAAGCGTGGTAGAAATCCCAATTAATTTGCTTCCTACGGTTGTCGCCTTTCATGAATTTTATTCCGTGAAGCTGAAGAAACAGAACCGCCAACTGGAATTTCGGGTGCAAAAATTCACCGCCAATAGAAAAATGCAAACAATGCACACGTCTTGCGATACGTTTCCTGTGAGTCTCGCTTGCGCTAGTGAATGTTTCTCTGCCAAAAATAGCCTTAAAGCGATCACTTCTTCCAGTTAATTTTCTTCTCTGTTTCGGATACAAAGGAATAAGAAATAGCTGCGTTATGCATTACTGGAAAGGTTTTAAATTACTTTCTACATTGTGCAAATTGAAACATTTTGCCTCAACTGAAAAGAAAAAAAAAAAAAAAAACGAAAAAATATATTCCAAAGGCTAAATTTGCTTTTTTCCTCCTGAGTGAGTGAGTAAATTATCACCTCTGTCGTTAACTTTGAATAAATTTTAGTTTAATTCAAAATTTATCATAATAACGGCGGGAATACTACATCCAGCAAAACTTTAACTCGAAAAGTCGTTTGATCCTGGGTCCGGACCAGGCAAAATAAACTACATTTGCCAACTCTCACGTCTGCAAGTGCAAAACTTCGATCACGCCAACTCACGCCTATGGAGCCATTCCTCACGCCTGATTTGCAGATTTGAGCTATCAGCCTTAACCGATCGCAAGATCCAATTAAGAATATAGCTAAGTTCATGAAAATACAACTTCGGACATCTTCGGAATAGATCGGGTTTGGTCGGGCCGCCTTCGGAAATCCCGGCACGTCCACCAAAAACTGCTCACGCCTATCACTCGGAAAAAGGTTGGCAGGTATAAATAAACCGAAGATTCATGGCTTCGAAAGGCACTGACGGCTACATTTGCATTCACCTCAAAAGTGTCGGAACACAGACCAGTTACAGCGATAAATTGAACCAGCCACAAGATTAGTTAAAACTAATAACAACGATCGGGAGTCTCTGATATGCGGCCATTTTCCCAATGGTAAGTGCAAAATAGGTATCGCTTTGTATTTTTTGTGCTCTAGTCTTTAACACAGTGGACACGCTATTTGATAATCTGCGTGTGATATCGCACGCTAAGTGCGCGGCGTCTACTTCTTTTCGAAGGTTAAAGCGCTTCTTTGTTAGACTGTTCACACTATCCTAATACGATCCTATGATCAAACAGTAACTAAGGTGCATGCAGATTCCTCAGACATATACCCCAATATGCTTAATACAACACCATGGCCCAAGCATACGCTCCCACAGCGTCTTGTTCTAGCTTCATTTACCTAATTTGATGAAAGATTGTAGGTTTATCCTTCTTCTACCAAACTCAGGCCTTAACACTTGGGAAACTACGCCTGATAACTGCGATTAGTCAGCCAACTTCACCAAATTCATGCCCTTTCTCTCTTATCGGGACGCGTTTTGAGCACTAACGCTTGAATACCCGCCATTGTAGCTAATTAATACGTACGGTGTCCGGCCATTCAAACTCTCGAACTCCTTGACAAATCGTTTTTTATAGGTTTGAAGAGGGAGCGCGGCCTAATTAGGACGCAATTGCCTACCTTATCCAGTTAATCGCACCTTGAAATTTACTTCACACTTTATTCGTTTGATTGACAGCAGCTGAACTTCGGGAAGATATAAAGTATTCCCAAGGTTAATATGTTAGGCAATCACAGCCGCCTAGTTCTGAAGATGCAAACTATTATGCCGCGCGTAACAAAATCGGGCACTGTAGGTACATGTCACAAAACACTTTAGTACTCTAGGCGAAACACATCGACACATGGTTATTTAATTCACCCGCTCCGAAAAACAGGGGGCACGAAACGTAGCTGACCCAAAGATGTTAGGCTGAAACACACAGCAATCACACCTTGTGAAGGTAGGGGCCAACGAAAGGGGAAGGTCCCCTGCTAATACCACACACAGGAATATTGTAGAAGAAAGTGAGGTAGCTTAAGCAACCCTGATATGAACGACGAACTTATGCTGAATGAGCAAACAAAGGGACATATTGCGTAAACAAAAGGCAGGGGACCCACCCCTTCGTTGACCCCGAGCTCCGAACTAGGTCCGGAATTGAGACACTGAGCAGGCCCCCCCAAGGTCAACGAAGAAAGCAGGTTTAGCAGGTAAAAATAAACACAACGAAACGAACTAAAGATCGCAGAAACTAAAGACGTAACATTTATAAAACATCTCAGGCGGGTGAGTCACGTGCCGACGCATGACTGGTGACATGATGAAAACCCACCGCACCGAGCAGTCATAACTGGTGGGATGCTCATTTCAATAATTTACTTCACGGATCAAGTTTCACCGGTGGGATACATATTTAAATAATTTACTGCACTGGCCAGTCGTCAACGGCGGCCTACTCGTTTAAATAATTAACTACACCGATCAGTCTTGGCCGGTGGCATACCCATTTCAGTAATTTGCTGCAGCGAGGGTCGGTGGCGTACACATTAAATAAGCCATCGCACTGATCAGTCTTCACCGGTGGGATACTCATAATAACTCCCCGTACCAAGCAGTCTTCACTGGTGGGATACTCATAATAACTTACTGCACTAAGCGGTCTTCACCATTAGGATAGTCATGCATTTGATAACTCATAACACCGATCAGTCTTCACCGGTCGGATACTCATAATAACTCACTGCACCGAGCAGTCTTCACCGGTGGGATACTCATGCACTTTGACAACTCAATACACTGATCAGTCTTCACTGGTGGGATACTCGTAATAACTCACTGCACTAAGCAGTCTTCACCAGTGGGATACTCATAATAACTCCTCGCACTGATCAGTCTTCACTGGTGGGATACTCATAATAACTCACTGCACTGAGCAGTCTTCACCGGTGGGATACTCATGGATTTTGACAACTCAATACACTGATCAGTCTTCACCGGTGGGATACTCATAATAACTCACTGCACCAACAGTCTTCACCGGTGGGATACTCATAATAACCCCCGCACCGATCAGTCTTCACCGGTGGGATACTCATAGATTTTAATAACTCATTACACTGATCAGTCTTCACCGGTGGAATACTCATAATAACTCACTGCACCAACAGTCTTCACCGGTGGGATACTCATAATAACCCCCGCACCGATCAGTCTTCACCGGTGGGATACTGATAATAACTCACTGCACTAAGCAGCCTTCACCGGTGGGATACTCATGCATTTTAATAACTCATAACGCTGATCAGTCTTCACTGGTGGGATACTCATAATAACTCACTGCACTAAGCAGTCTTCACCAGTGGGATACTCGTGCATCAAAACAACTCATTGCCCTGAACAGTCTTAACCGGTCTACTACTAATTTGCTGTAATGAGGCGCGGGATCGCAAAAAATTAGACTTACCCTAAAATCCATAAACGAACCGATGGTAAACGCCAAAACATTTTCTACAATCCGGCACCACGCCCCCAATTTGAATGGAATATTCCTAAACAACGCAACATGCCGTACCCCGGCGGCAAACCCTTAGAATTCCACAGCGAAATACCCCGTAAAGCTATCCGAACGAAAATAAACTGACGATGCTAAACAAACGCCGAAAAAAGGACATACAAAGAGCGACGGCAAAAGCAATGACAAAAGCCAACATGAAAGCAATAACAAAGCCGCATAAACTTTAATAGCACGAACTTGAAAACTATGCCAAAGAAAGCGCGCGGAATGTATAACAAACACCGAAGTAACAAAAGGCTGCCGGTAAACACGATAAAGCTATGCAAATCCATGTGGCGGCAAGGAAAACATAAATGAAAGTGTAAAAGATGGCCTTCTAGAAGGAAAAGATACAAACTACGCCGGGAAGCAAAAAACTAGCGGGTAACCAAGGGATACAAAAACGGAATAAACTCTAGTGCTGCAGGACTAACCGGATACCCCAAAAATTACCTCATCTGCAGCTCCAAGTGCCGGGACCGGCTCTGGTTGCAATGCTGGCGCAGGAAGAGGATTAACTGCAGGTTCTGGGTTATCAAAGCACCTTGAACGGACAGGGCAGCGCCCGAAACGGGTGGACGAGGAAGAACACAGTCGGCCATAACGCTGGTGGCGGTTGACGATTAGACACTAAGCGAAAGTTGACTGTCGTCCCGGAGTACCGATGAAATGACCACGTTTTAGGCGGAGCGACCAAATTTATACCCCGGGAGCGCAAAGCATTACTACCACTACAAGCGTGCGCAATCACGGAGGAATGCGAAGAGATTACTTAAACTTCCGCTATGAGCTAATTAATTATGCAGTGAGAATAGTTTTTTGACTGAGTCCTTGATATTGTAGTTTTAGCGCTTGTCTATATATTTCAAAAACCGCGAGATAAATTTTTTTCAAACTTTTATAGTCGTTTCTTTATAATATGAACAGCATTATCTCGAAGTTTCATCTTGATTGAAACATTGCAACATGGTCAAATAAAATAATAAAGTTCACCCAAAACGCGATTGAGACTTTGTGTTTTGATTGCACGGTTGAAGGCGCGCAAAGACGCTTTAATTAATTAATTCAGGTGAAGCACAACGCATTTTTGCGTGACCATCATGTTTTGCGGAGTAATGTTTAGGGGCTGTTTTCCACGTTATTTTTATCATTCCCACGAATTTCAGTGGGACGTTTATTTGAAAGCAGTTTTTTATTCGCATTTGACGTGCACTGGACACTCTCGACATTTTGAATTGTAGGGAAAAGAAAGAAGTCAACTCGATTTGCATAATTCTCAACACGCAGAAATGCGTTACACTTCATCTGAATTAATTAAAGCGTCTTTGCGACGTGCGCCTTCAACCGTGCAATCAAAGCACAACTTCTCAATCGCGTTTTAGGTGAACTTTATTATTTTATTTGACCATGTTGCAATGTTTCAATCAAGATGAAACTTCCAGACAATGTTGTTCATATCATAAAGAAACGACTATAAAAGTTTAAAAAAAATCTATATCGCGGTTTTTGAAATATGTAGAAATGTGCTAAAACTACAATATCAAGAACTCAGTCAAAAAACTACGGTTTCCTATAGAAAATCGAATCTCCAAAAATAAAACGAGAAACGCTTTCAAACTTTCATAGTTTCATCTCATACTATAAACACACATTTTGACGTAAATTTGAGATTGAGAAATTAAACTTTTATAAGCTTAATTGGGGATTTTGTAGATGTGCTCATACAAATGCAAAATCACCAGTTCGAAATGTTTTTCTGATTTACTCAAAATCGGCTTGACAAAAGTTTCTAATTTTTAGATATTTTGTTTGCCATATGTCATAGTTTATCGTAATAGTTTTGATTTTTCTAGATGCCATCGCAATCGCTCGGAATTTAGACTCAAGTGATTTCAATGTTCCTCGTTTATCTCCGCAATTTTAAATCCGATTTACAAAATTGTTACACTATTATAAACTTCAAACTTTGTACAATACTTTGTGTAAGTTTCATACTAATTCAATAAAGGAAAGTTAGTTAAATGGCCGATTAAAAATGGTCGGTGCGGCTGCACGGAAACTGGAGGGAAACACCTTAAAACATGATAAGAAGATGTCCGACATCGAGAAGAGTTACTCCTTTTATTCAGTCATCGTTTCGGCAAACCACGTTGTTTACTGTTGAATGTTGTGTCAATGAAGGCTGTACCACAATGAAGCCAGTGATTCTTCTAAGTCTTATATATACCTAACGTGAACATTAGTAATGTAAGTAGGGTGGTAGGAGACACTGTCGTGACACTTAAGTAACGTTGTTTTACCGGAAGTGAGCGTAGCCGGAAGTCACTAAACAGGAAGTGTACAATTTAAAATATGCGTGCATAAACTTGCATGCAAAATCGTGACACAAAAAATAAAAATAACAAGAAAAACGGAGCCGAAACCTTACCTCATGCCGCTTCGCGCATGAGTAATTACATTGAAAAGACTATTTCTCATATATTGCAATAGAAAACGTTAGTAAACGCGCGCATTTTCCGTTGTTCGGCTTGAAAATTCGTGTGAGCACTGTCGAATTTCAGTGGAGAACTGTTCACACAGCACTTCCAGTGCTAACACAAATGTGTATTTTTTCAACATTTAGGGGTCTTTTTTCTTTTCAATCGCACTGCTACTGGAAAAACACAGTTCTTTCATCATATAGACAACTTGCTTTTCATCCGTAATAAGAACAGTTCCATATTTGCGCTTCTTATGACTCAAAAACAAACTATACAAAGTTCACGGAACCCGATGCTTGAAATTTCAATTAAAAAACACCCAAAAACTATGCTTTATGTGACCCAAAACTATAGTACTTACGTTCATGATCACTTGCGGCACCTACTGCCACCACCGGCTCTCTATTTATGCTGCTAAAGGCTTTTTTTTCAAGCGACTGACCTGTCTCTTTCAAAATTCTCTCTCGGACAACCGTGGACAAAATAGCTTGGGACACTTAAGAAAATACTACAAAATGACAATTTTTTTTCGAAGAGAGAAACTATCGTTCCATTTCCTAGTCCCCCCTCCCCCCCAGTATTGGGGGTGGGGAGGGGGAGGTAACGACAAAGTCATTTTGTGGGGAAAAAGGTTAAGTGTCCCAAAACTTCTGACCAAGATTGTATGTAGGTAGGTAGGTAGGTAGGTAAGTAAGTAAGTAACTTTTATTAATGTGGTCTAATACACTTAGCTCATTACAGTATTGTAAGTATCGCTATTTTCCAGGTATTGCCACAAACAAAAATAAAAGAAAAACGAAAACACTAAAGATATAATATAAAAATCGGAGAATATGTACAGTAATGAAAATAAGATAAAACTATGTACAGTTCAATAATAATAATAAAACTATTACAGATCAATATAACTGTGTGACGTCAATTGTTTTCAAGCGTCTTTTAAAGCTACTTAGTTTAGTCTCATGTTTAGTCTCATTTAGTCTCTTAGATACTTAGTTTAGTCTCACGGTAAGCCTGGTTTTCCGAGGAACCAGGAAAACCAGCAGGCCTTAACCAGGCTCTGAAAGTTTGAACGAACCAGAAACAGAGTTTTGCAGAAATTGCACAGCAGTAAAATTACTAGTTAACGCAATCAGTCAGTGGCGCCCTTGCAATTAAAACGTGTTACGACGTCAACAAAAAAATGCAGTTCTTTAGCAATACATTTTTAGAGTGCTATTTATAGCTTGCTAGGCAGGTAATCCCTGAATACAATGCTAATATTTTTTATCTTAATTGCACGCAGTACTCTGGTAAATAAAAAAACGTTTAACCTATCACTTTATTGCATTTACCTGAAGTGACAAGTTTTCTTCGTTTAACAATGGGACTTGAAAATGGCGACTTTTGTTTTCGCTTCACTCCTTGAGAAGAAGTACCTGGCGATAAAACGAGAAAAGGTCTCAGCCCGATTTGTAAAGAAGAGAGTATAACTGACCAACACGACTTAAAGTCGTTTTAAGAAATGTTTTTAGAAAAGAGCATACCAAATTGTTACAGTGATGTTCGTAACTTAACCAGTTGCAAAAACCTGAAAAAAAAGTCAGGCTTGAATGGGATTCGTCAACCCATAACATGGGTTGACAGCTCAAATGGAGAGAACGTTTCAAGTTACCTGGTCCAAGTAAAAGCTGGTCCACGAGAATACACCCAATACACGAAAACAACGAAATGATCCTCGCAGTGATAAGTGTAATTAATGTAATTGCTATTGTAAAATTCATTAATAATTCATGAGGGTGATGACCAATCCAACAACAGTATTCAAGTCACATGTATACCTTTGTAAATCCCAATACATATATAAACTGTCTGAAAGCATGGAGAGGGTTTGAATAGGTAGCAGGGAAATGTTGGGGTTGATGAATGAATACAGAATATTAATTAGCGTCATTAGTATTCTGTATCTAAGAATACTAATGAAGCTAATTAGTATTCTTTAACTGATACAGAATACTAATTATGTATACGAAACTCAGCCACTAGCTTGTTTGGAAAGCAACCAACAAGAGCCCCCTTCCATTTATTTACTTTTCACTAAATAACCAAATAACGATTTATGCCACAGGCCAGTAAATAGAGCGTTTTCGGGGGATATCGACCGTCGCATTGATTTGTTACTTCGTCAATAAATTTACTAAGCCAGAGGTTTAATGTTTCCGCTATCATAATCTCCAGCTTGCAGCTTAATTCTTCAACGTTTTCCACCCTGCAGTTTCTCGCCTCCAAGGCTACAGTTTCATTTTCGGGTTTTTTGTTAGCCCTTGCCTGCTGCCACTGTTCAAATATTTTAACGGCCCACTTCGTGCTGTTTTTAGTGTTTTGGGGAGTCACATCCTTGAGCAGAGAACTTTCTTCCGATAAACTTTTCAGAGGACGAAAGCGCGTGGACGCCATTTCGCTCTTCTAAAACGAAATAAATGTTATGCTAATCCCTTTGCGTTCATCGGATTAACTTCATTCATATAACAGCCAATCAAATTGAATGTAAACAACATTCTTCACACTTTGTATGACATTCATTTCACAAGTCAGATACAATATTCGCGTCCGATCTGTATGGGATTTACAATGGCGAGCCGAAGGCTCGCCATTGTAAATACCCATACAGATCTCCCGCTCATATTGTATCTATCACTTAAAGCCTTATTATTTCAGGCTTTAATTTTCATAATACAGTAACTGAAGGGCTGGGGGCATAACCAGCCTATGTTGCCTTTTGAGCGTTTTTATTTTTTTCTCGCTCAGATTTGCCTAATTTTATCGTACAACGAATAATATCACAAACCCTTGTCGAATTTGCACTAATCCTAAGAAACTGAACTAATTTCACCTGAAAAAAAAAAGCAGAGTTCTGGTCTTCTAGTGATTGTTTACATTCAGAGCTTAATTTTGACGCCATTACAGCAGATTGGCCGTGAGAATATGTGACCGCAATACTTCTGACCCGCGCCAACGACATGAACGAAAATACCGTTATTTACGCGCGCCTGGCTCGCTTATCGATCACGAGGTCGCTAAGGCAAACACATCGTCTGTAGCGTGCGTATAAGCCAATATGTTTAAGTCCCGTCCGGTGATTGAAGGACATCCGCAAGTCTCTAGCACCTCTCAAACAAACGAGTCGTGTTTCTTGTCGTAGCTTTTGTCTAAGTCGCTATTTCACGCTCGAGGTGAAAATAGACGTTGGCGGACAAGACGAGCCGGCGGGAAAGTCTGGAATCACTTCGGATCAGAAAAGGGGCAGCGTTGTGAGTCGTGCGCCATTTCCCATCCCGTGCTGTAGTCGAAATGCCCGATATCCGAAGTGCTTCGAGACTGATAATATTTTCCGTATTTCGTTTAGCGGACATTCCGTTTTCGTTTCGCCATTGATATCCCGACATGCTTTGCGACAGTGGCAGATAGGTCAGCTTTGTGTGGTGGCGCGGGAGATTGAAATGCAGCTTTGGGCAGCTCAAAGTGAGTTCTTGCGGCCGGGAGAAATTCAGCAAGGCGGGCAAAGACTATGAGCCGGCAGCGGAGGACTGGGAGTGCTTTCTAAAGGAGGTCCGTAAGGATAAGGGAGATGGCGCGAATCCAAGTGGCTGACTACTGGTGATAAAAATGAAGCGATTTTGAGGGAATGAATTTCGGGATTTATTTTTCTTGAGCGGGATTTAGCGGTACAGGCCCAAACTTGGCCATCTGAAGTGAAAAATCAACGTAAAATCGAGAAATTCGGGTAAACCTTGGGATTCATTTTTTCGAGCGGGATTCAGCCTACGTTAATTCTCGAAAGCAACGGAAAAAAACAACAGAAAAAAATCTGAACAATGTTTTGCGACTAATTTGTAGTTCACATGCCAAAAATGGACAAATCTGAACAAGAAAAAAAAAATGAGCTCAAAAGTAACATAGGCTGGTTATGCCCCCAGCCCTTCAATTGCTCTCTTCATTATAATTGCAAAGATCTTTTCCACAGATAATTCCATTTCCGCTTTTTATATATGTTTTCTATCATATATTCATTCTTATCACATTAATTCCTATAAGGGTTTATATGAACTCGTCATTAATTCACCACTCCCTGCGCAACTCTGGGGACGGCGGGATTGTTCAAACCTTCACCGCGGTCACACGTCCGAGGCGTTTTTCGTTTTATTTGGTGGGATTCATTTAGTTTTAAGTGGAAACGTGGGCAAAGATGTATAAAATAATTAGTTTATGTAACTATGTTTTCATCTTTCCGGCTCAAAATAATGAGCTTCTTTTCGATCGTTTAAAACTGATCAAAACGCTTCGTGCCTGAGCAAAATTGTGTTGGCAAATGGCGCCGACAGTTCTGCGGTTCATAGTTTTCAAACACTTAGAACTTTTTTTAGTAAACTTTCAAAACGTTTAGTAAGTTGACAGTGTATTGTTAATATATGAAACTTTTAACAGTGAAAATGACAACCTTAACTTTGAAGTACTTTGGTTAACTTTTGCAAATTTCTCTCGTTTGACCGCGGAGTACATACCTGTTGTTTGTTGACGCGAGGCGAACGTCACAAAGTGCGAGTTGTGTTTTCTCTGTTGCATCTAACAGTTTCATATTCAATATGCGTAAGGAAATTACTCAAGAAGACACTGCGAAAGTATTTGACACTCACGATTTTTAAATTCTACGATACCTTCATGACGGAAACCCCCTAAAACATGTTTAAACGAACACGAAGAAGATAATTTAGACGAATACATACATAGCACTTATTTAATAAGAAGTGAACAGTGGACAGCGAAGGAAGAAATATAAACGTGGTAGAATCCCATTTAATTTCATTTCTTTCGGTTGTTTGTCTTTCATTAATTTTTATTTCGTGAAGTTGAAGGAACAGAACAGCCAACTGAAACTTTGGGTGCAAAAATTCACCGCCGAGAGAAGATGTAAACAATGCACGCGGTGTCTTGCGAGGGTTTCGACAAAACGCTGACCCCCGGTCTGCTGACCCCTACTGACCCCCTACTGACCCCCCAACTGACCCCCTATAAAATTAACAGGGTATATCAGAAATAATACTTACTAGAAATATGTGTCTCGCAGAACCTCGCGAAGCTTGGGGGAGGGTGCACGGCCGGTCGAAACTTTGGTGGCGTCTCGAATTGCGTATGAGGCTTTTCGTCATTCCACTTTGTTTTCTTTGAAACCAAAAACGTTGGTAGAAGGTCCTTTGAAGGTTCGCTTACCGTTTACCGTCCGCCATCTTTGTTTACAATGCTCCTATAGGCTTACATGAAGTAGAAACCTGCGCCATTGTCACCCCTCCCCAAACCCCCCCACCCCTTCTGCCCACCCCCTCCTCCTCATTCCTTGAAAAAAATTTATAGGCTGCTTATACAGTTTTGCCTTTTAGCAAGAAAAAGACAAAAAGGAAGAGAAACGGAAACGGAAACGGAAACGGAAAAATCTACTTTCCCTTTTATCAATCCCGTGCAGCTTTTCCAGCTACAATCTTGGACATTTCAAATGAAAAATTAATACCACCCCTCACCCAAGTTCAGTGATGGGAAAATGGCGCATTTTGGTTTTCGCGCGAATCCATCTTTGAATCGGGGGGAAGGGAGGTGTTATTTTTCTTTTTATTCCGTCCGAGATTGTAGCCGTTTAACCCACAGCCAATCTCATTCTCAAAAGACGTTACTGTTTCTGCTTCACGACGATTTTGACTGTTTGTATAAAATTTTATCGCGTCATCGGGTAAGTTATGATATTTCATTTACAACTTCACCAAAATATTCGTCGTGACAAGACTTCGAATTCGAAACTTGGCCCTTTATTGAAATCCTCTCTCCTCCGCAGAGGCCTCTTTGTGCCACTAGCTAGGAGGCTTGGGAGTGGGAAAAAGAAAGCGCGTCCCCCGCTCGCTCACTTTATTTTACATTTCCTTTTTCGGATACCGGTGGGGGCCTCTGCGGATTAGAGAGATTGAAATCCCTATAAAATATATCGTGTTGGTGTCCTGCAAGTTGCCTGGCAGTGCCTGGCAGCAAAGGAATCGCAACCGCTGACAATGGCGCAGGTTACTACTTCATGTAAGCCTATAGGAGCCAGACTCGACCCTTCCCATGACACCCCGCGCGTCTCAATTCACCCTAGTATCCAATCTTCTCTCGCCCCAAAAACCAATTAATAGCGACAGGGTACGAGTCTGTATAGGAGCCTTGTTAACAAAGATGGCGGACGGTAAACGGTAAGCGAATCCTCGAAAGGACCTTCTACCAACGTTTTTGGTTTCAAAGAAAACAAAGGGGAACGGCGAAAAGCCTCATACGCAAATCGAGACGCCACCAAAGTTTCGACCGGCGGTGCACCCTCCCCCAAGCTTCGCGAGGTTCTTCGAGACACGTATTTCTAGTAAGTATTATTTCTGATATACCCTGTTAATTTTATAGGATGTCAGTTGGGGGGTCAGTAGGGGGTCAGTAGGGGGTCAGCAAACCGGGGGTCAGCGTTTTGTCGAAACCCGTCTTGTGATACGTTTCTTGCGAGTTTCGCTTCCGCTAGTGAATGTTTCTCGGGCAAAAATAACCTTAAAGGGATCACTTTTTCATTTAATTTTCTTTTCTGTGTTTCTGATACAGAGGAATAAAAACTGGATATATTTTCGTGTTTGCAAAACAAAATGGACTAGTTTGTTCGCTAGGACCCGCGCTTTTATTCTTTAGATTTTGATTTCAATATTTGGCTTCGGGCCCGAAAAGTTACCGGGAGTTTCGAGAAACGGGCCCCAGGCAATTAATTATGGCTTGCGGCTACATTTGCATTCACTTCAAAAGTGTCGGAAACACAGACCAGTTACAAGATTTAGCTAAAACCAATAACAACCATCGGGAAACTCTGACATACGGCCTTTTTTTCAACGTTAAGTACAAAGTAGGCATCGATTTGTATTTTTCAGTATGTGCTCGTCTTTTGACACAGTGGACATGGAACTTTAATAATTTGCGTGCGATCTCGCACGCTAAGTGTACTGTGGTTGTTTACCATTAAGAGATTTACCCAAAAATTCCGGAAATTTCGGTCAGAATATAAATGGTAACACAATTTTGGCTCGACCGACCGGAAAATTTCCGGAATAAACGGAACGTCTTGGAAGGTAGTCCAAAATTCCCAACCGAAATTTCCGAACGGAAATGTGTGTACCATTTGCTTTTATCTACCAGTTCCAGACCCTGCGCCAGTTTTGATTCATAAGCGTGGTTACTCAGCTTGTTTCTGGTGTCAAATGGTAAATGGTACACGCCAATCTCAAACGGAATTTCCCTTTCTGGAGTTCTGCTTACCATTTACACAAACCGTGGACCAACCGGTTTTCCCGTGTTTTAGACGGTTAACGCGCTTCTTTGTTAGACTGTTCACACTATCCGAATACTCCCTATCATCAAACCGTGAAATAACGTGCATGCAGATTCCCAAGACAATTATTTTCCAATATGCCTAAAACAACGACGCCCAAGTATACGCTCCCACAGCGTCTTGTTATCTCTAAACCCACTTCGATCGGCAAAGATTGGAATAAACAGATGGTGGATGGATGGACGGATGGATGGATGGATGGATGAACGAGGATGGACGGACAAACAGATAATATCGATCTGTTTCAAGGGAATCTTTATTTACTCATGTTATGTTTTGGAGAATCTACTGAAAATATATTGTTACCAGTAGATGTAAGGCTCTTTCGTTTAGAGGAACTTCTTCTCGTACCCGCTGATGTCCGTTTCTGCTTCACAGTCGACGGCCCTTTTTGGGCAGATGAACCTGTGGGAAAAATAAAATTAGGAAACCAGGTTGTATTATCTCACCGATCCTTTTTTTTATCATGCAATGTGTTAGACCACGCGGAAATGAATCGGTAGGTTATAAAGATGAATATCCAATGAATCGGTAGGTTATAAAGACGAATATCCAATTAAACGGTAGGTTATCGATATGATATCCATTTCATGTAATTTCCAATCTTAATAGTATACAAGCCTCAAGCGTCGTCCAGTTTTGTTAAAACATTGTAACTACTACTCGATTCTCAATCTTTCTATCTGAAGTTGTTTTCGTTGATTAACAAAAACGTATTGCATAGGTTTAACAGAAAAATGAACATATGAATGAACTTACCAGACATTTGTTTAGATTCAAGGTTCCGCAACGCCTGATAAAAAAAAACAAAACAAAACAAAAACAAAACTGACGGATAGTGAAGTTTCTAAAAATACTGGAGCTTAACCAAATCAGGATCATACAACGCGGTAACAGGCGTCAAAATGCCATACATTTTACATAGCAAGTGAATGACTCTCTCTTTTCATTCTTTGGGCTTTATAGTATAGTCTACATTCTTTATCAATGCATTTTGTGCTTTTATACTTCTAGAATAGAGCATCGAGCTCAGTTTCAATTAGGTCATTTCTTTTGGGTGTTCATTGCCTTCAAAACTTTACGGTAGTAAGTTTGACAAAGTGACTGGGCTGAATTTGCAACAAGAGGCAGTGAATAGCATATAAGTCTATGAAATGTTAAAAGAGCTACACCAATAAAATTTAAACATAAAGGAATATCTAAGCTTTTAGGAATTAGATGTTTTAAGTAAACAACATTCAATCTAGTAAAAGAAAGTGGCACAAAAAAAAACGCAGGAGTGCGCGTAAATGGACATATTCACACACTAAAGAATTTTAAAAACGTTACAAACTTATGTAACTTTTAAGGAAACCTGGAAAAGACAAACAAAAGCAATTGAATAACCCATTAAAAGCACGCAACACATGCACTGACCTCAATCCAGGGTTGGAATGGCTCCCGTGGAATGCGCTGACCAGCCTTACAGCAAAGAACGTTTGAGTTTAAAGGAATGTAGTGACCACAGTCGTGGTGCTGGCATTCTTTCTTGTCATGTCGAATGCAGGGATCAGTGCTTTTTCCTAAGCAAATTATGCATCGGGCACACACCTTCTCGGACATCGAATGCAGCCAGTGACACTCTTTTTTTAGTGTCTCCAAGAATTCCTTTAAATGACTACAAATTGTAGCCGAAAAAAAGGAAAGAAGGTACTTAATCAAGAACAGGTAGCTTTTAAGCAGTGTAGCCTGTTTGGCTCCTTTGCGACTTTACAAGTCAACTCGAAGCTTAACAATGAAGATGAAGTTAAAAATAAGGAGAGGGAGCAAAAGCCGAAGTACAACGGATCATCCAGGTTCCCTCTAACAGGGTCCTTGTTAATGATGGGATGAAAAGGAGGGATCTTACTCCATTTTGAAGCTTACTTGAAAATTTGAACTTGACAGATCATCGATGAATGGAACAATGAAAATCACAAATGATGGCAGTGGTAAGCCGCCAATAAAGATTACATTAACTGCCACTGCTTAGTTTTACTAGTTTCAACGCTTAGTTTATAACCTTCTTCTGCTTCGTATCAGCATCTTAAATAAGACAAATAACAGAAATAAGATAGTTATTAATAGATAAGCATCCTCTAACACATGAGTTGCGTAAGAAACGACTTTAATTTGTCACAATATGTCCAAACCAGGCCGTTAACTGTTTGAATACCAACCTCAAAACATTTGCACAATGAACTTTCGGCGTTGAGTCAGCCCCTGAAATGAACAGCTTAATGACTCTCTTATAGCATGCCAAATGGAGGTTATGGTTTTCATCAAGTGCAAATTGCGCTTCATTGGCGTGCAGCTTGTACTGATCTGTATATTCGGGATATGCAAGCAATCTTCCAAACAGCACAACGAGTCGGCAGAAAAGCCCACCTGGAACATAATTAGTTCCATGAAAAGTGAGGTACACTGGTGCACAACAGTTGGTCGTCATCTCCTCCACTGTATTTCCTTCTTCGCTTGTTGATGTCAGCATACATGGGACAAGAATAAGTGAATCTTGAGGTTTCGCCGCTCGCCACTTACAAATTAGATTGAACTTTTCCATAAGAGAAATCAAGGAGTCTTTAATGGGTTCTAGTTTCAGATTTGTGCAGGCCAGATCAAGCAACTGTCTGCTAAGAATTCCCTTTTTCTGTAACTCTTTGCGATGTTGTGAAATCCACATTGGCCCACCATCACAAGGTTTCGCATTGATGATCTCGCTTAGAACATTGATCAACCACTGTGGATCCAAAAAAACAAGACCATCTTTGTTGCCGGTATGTTCGTAGTAAACTATAGAGCCACGGTCATGCAGAAAATGGACAAGTTCATCAAAGTCATCCTCGTTGTCAAGTTTGCAATATTGGGAAGCAATCTGCTTCCTGAAGGCTTCCTTTTGAAGAAACTTCTTTTCTTGCACACTGATTTCTTTCTCTACACGATGCCATTGCAAAGGAATTTCTTTCTTTGTATACGGCATTTTATTGGCTAGTTCAAGTACCTTTTTCCTCAAAATAACTATTTGCTCCTGGTCTGTTGTCTTACCAGCCTTAGTGTTATCGATGGATAAACACTCAACAATGTGGTCAGCAAATTTTGAAAGTTCTTCTTCACAATTCCCTCTTAATAATCCAATTTCTTTACTGGGATCTACAAGGTCAGCATGGGTTCCCAGAAGGATGACCGGAGGAGACAAGAAATCTGGTGATAAAACATTCTCATCACAGTTCTTCAAAGAGTGAATCACGTCCATCCACCTCAGAATGTGATCGAGATTGGTGTCCTCACTATCACGTGCTGGTACAGTGTACTCCTCATGACCCCGCAGATTCACTCGACACTCTGCTGTGGCACTCAGAGGTTTTGTGAGATCAACAACTAGCAGAGAAATGTCTTCTGCAGACATGAAGATGGGATGTATGGCACGGAAGATGTCTTGTCCTGCAAAGTCCCAAATGACTGGCCATATTTTGTCTTCTGATTCAATTTGGTTCTCCTTCAGCCGATCTTCTACGAGTGAGGCAACCTCTCCAGGCATTGTATCTAGATTCTTTGGTGCAGTTTTTAGCTGTTGCTTTTGCTCTTCAATATGTTTTTTTCCTACAAAAAAACACGTCATTTTTTTTTCTCTCAAAACTACCGTAGTTAGTAGGTAATCTGAGATGCATATCATTACGACATATCAAGGAGTTAACATTAGGTTAATTGCTCTTTAGTTGGACGTACCATTTCCCATTTATTGTAGCAAATTCCTTTATATTTCTATTAAACAATTCTTGGTACCAGTATTTGCAATAACAGGAGGAGCTTGAGATAAAATTAACGTACACAATAGCTGCGGCCGCAATTGGTGAGTTAACTGGGTTATTTTTTTAGTAACCCGGTTAAAATTCCCCCCACTCCCGCAAAAATAAATAAATAAATAAATAAATGGTGATGTTGTGAGATATAAAAAGTTGATTGCAATAATCCTTGTGTCAAAAATTACGAGTTGAACGGCCGCACTTCAGAAGGTTGAACTTTGAACGTGAGAAATTATGTTATCTTTATTGTAACTGTTAAGTTTCCCTTCATCTGACGGGAACGTCAACACACGACGGTCTTCTGTTAATTTTCCTTTCCTTATTTGAAATTGAAAGTCGTCCCTATGAATTCAACAGTTTGAGTACACGAGGGAAACAAAAAGTACCGTGTAAGCAAAGATGATCGACAGACCGGTTAAAGTTAACTTGCACTAAACTACCTGGCGAGTTGGTTTGAAAAAACCTAACTTGGTTGCAAAAATATATAATATTGATCTTTAATTTATTTCCATGGGAACCGCTAACATGGTTTAAATTAGGAGAACACCAAAAATACGCTGCCGCATCAGAAATTTTGTTAAACCGGTTATTTTTAATTAATTAATTAATTAATTAATTGGAAATAGCCTGGTTTACTACTCTAGTTCTCTGCGTTCAAAGGAAGTCTTTTTTAATAGTTTTTCTATCTGGTACAGTATTTAAACCAAATGCAATTTTATTTTTTTATATTCACCGTTCTATTCAATACTACTTGTTTTTACTGTGGAGTTTCAAGTATGAAAAAACTCTACAGTAAAGAATCGGGGGAAAATGTAACATTCTAACGAGTAAACTGTATGTCACACAAACGGTTCGCAAATACAAAATAAGTTTAGATAACATTTTAC
Source organism: Cladopsammia gracilis (assembly GCA_022457155.1). Taxonomy (NCBI): domain Eukaryota; kingdom Metazoa; phylum Cnidaria; class Anthozoa; order Scleractinia; family Dendrophylliidae; genus Cladopsammia; species Cladopsammia gracilis. The sequence continues at coordinate 110,130 of JAJGOT010000786.1, read as the reverse complement.
TTCACCTCAAAATGTTCGATACTCAAAAAGGGTTGTAATCTTCACATCGAAAACAGACACTACATCTTAAGACTAACTGGGTTAGCTCTGATAGTCAGTTAGTGATGACGACTGTGCATGTTCTTGTCTAATTAAATAATAATAATAATAATAATAAAAATCAACAAATAATTTTATTAACAATTAGAATAACTATTTACAATACATTAAAATTCTAATACGATATGATATGTACATTTAAAATGGTATATCTAGCGTGACATTTATTTACTTTTTTAAAAAAGAGAAAGGCCTTCAAAAATTAGATTCTTCAAAATGAATTGCATCCTATAACATTGTTTCGGAAAATTTATCAATTAAAAAATAAAAAAATAAAAAAAAGACTGGCTGAGAAATTATATTAATAATTATATAATAATAATTATTAATTATAATTATAATTATTATATATAATTTTTAATTATAATAATAATAATAATAATTATATAGAGAACACAATAATAATAATAATAATAATAATAATAATAACAATAATAATAATAATAATAACATAGTCTAATAAAACCGTTATTTCAGTATCCACGTAGTCAAAATAAAAGCCAAAGTGCTATTCCTAGAAGTCGTACAAGTATACTTAACAAAAAAGCTAGAACTGACTGAACCGATTTTAATAACATCTAAAGATAGTTAAACTCTCAGAGCGAACTACAATGCCACTCGTGGGTCGTGATTACAATGAATTATATTGGATCGCATTCATCGTCCTATTTTTCCTTATGATTGAACAAGAGGAACGACACAATAGATGTGCACCATCCACTTCAGACGAAATACTGTAATATATTCATGTATATAGATACGCTGAGCCTAACAGCGTCGCTCTCTGAACAGAAAGCCGATGATAAACTTAACTGAGGTGAAAGGTCGGAAGCACAAGAATTTACATTGACGACCAGGCTATTTTTCAAGTTTAGCAATTCTCAAAAACAGAATTGCGCGATCGTCTGCTCAGTACATTATTTAGACCGTACAAACGCTCACAAAAACAACTTTTTCTCCGTCTAGAATAACTACTAGTACGACTACTTTCCGAATAAAATACACCCGTTCTGTTTCTTATCAAAAATTGCTCGAGAAACTGATTTGGAAATCAAAATTGCAAAAAATACACAAACATATTTGCATAAGGCCACGCGAGTAAAGTCAGAACTATAAAATCCAAGTCTTGTTTTGTTTACATAAAATCGCTTTTCAACCTATGTAACGAATGAACAAACAAACGAAACAACGGACAACACAATCTTCTTTTCGAAAAATTTTATTCAAATCTCCATAAGTTTCTGTTTAAAAGCAAAACGCGAACCATTTTATAGCGCATCAAGGCCAAGCTGTCCTCGATGAATTTTAAGATAACAACACGACTGAATTTGAGCGCGTTTTATAAACATGTCTCCAAAACTAACGAGAATACAAAGAAAAAGTCAATCACAAATTGATATCAACATAAATTCCCATCGAAAAATGTGATCTCTTTTACCTTTAAGCTACTCGGCTGCTTGGAAATTCGTTGAAGTAATGCTCCACATAAAAACTATAGTGAACTTCATTGTTCTGCGGCATTGGCTCTTTCCCACATAGAATATCTTTGGTTTCAAGAATAGAGGAGGGGCTGATGGTTAATAATTATATTTCAGTATAAAATAAAGAAAATCAATTTGCGTCAAGTAAATTTTAGGAAATGTTCGTGCCTTATCAATCAGAATAGCAAAAGACAATAGCTACTAATTTTGCTTCTTTGATGAAGTTCCCCAAATACAATATCTTTTAAAATTTGCATGTTGTGCGATTGGGTCTCAAATTACTTGAAACCTTAAAAAAAATAGACAAAATGCACCTTGAACGGTAACTTTTTAGCAGTTTTTGAGTCTAGGACAATGACATCAGTAGTTCTAACAATGAAAAAAGTTGACATTTCATCGTGCATTGCCGTTCAGCGCTATCCTTCTTATGCGGATCATTACTTAAAACTCTGCTTCTTTGGTTCTGAAATATTGCCCCGCATTGCTTAAAATGTATGAAGTTTCTCGAAGCAAGATTTTATCCCTGAAAGCTCTCCTTTTTCCACTGTAGCGGCTTATGAGTACCTTTTAATTAGTATCCATGTCTTGAGTAGCACACCGCGAAAAAATGCAGGGAAAAACGACTTTACACAACACAACAAGAAAGGAGAAATCGGCCGGTTAGCCGCACGAAAAACAAAGCCTCGGTTTTAAAATTTTCAAGATCCTGGATGTTGCGTGCCGTCATACGCGCATGTTTTGTGATGTCATACGCGAGCTAGACCTGCATGACGGACAGGACCGACGGACCCGCGAAGCATTCCGCTAGCCATGACCATGAAAAATGACAGGCATAGGTTCTGAGTATGGGGCTCCGCTATAATGTTTGAAATCTTTGATTCTATCCGGTGTCAGTGCAGGGCTCGAAATAGAGGCCTGCCAATGGCTGAATGGCAGGTCAAATTTCAGGTTTGGCAGGCGAAAATAATGATGAACTGCCAGATGGATAATAAAATGGCAGGCGAAACTTACTGGACTGGTTTTATAACATTTTCTACTCCTCTTACCATGCCCTTTTATCTACGATTTCTTCCCACAAATCAATCGTTCCCGACAAAAAATAATAAAGGTTTGAGTATAGGGTTGCAAAAAGCGCCGGTGACCGGCGATAACGCCTGTACTGCGAGGTTTTCGCGGTCTAAAAATCGCCAGGAAAAGCGGGAAAAAATCAGCCGATTTCAAAACAAAAACAGAAATAAAAGCTTTTATAATGAAACTTCGGATGCGCCGATTTTCGTTTGAAGATTTTTTTGCCTGCCTTGACATCACGCGCATTGTATGTAAGGGCCAAATATTAGCCCATGCAAAATGACATAAAAACAAAAACATTCCACAAAAAGCGTGTCCCACCGGAGCGGTTTCGTAATGCAATTGAAAACAACGGAACTGTCCGGGAACTGTGTACAACATTCAAAAGGAACTAAACCTACGTTGTTCTATTTACTGTGTGTTTCAATTCGATTGAATGTCGATTTATAAATGTCGATTTATAAATAGTCGGGTTTACCTCGGTGTAAGAACCTGTGACTTTTTCCTTTCTTTTTTACCTTTGTAGTATTGCATTCCCAGTCGACTCTATTGTTTTATGCCTTTTGTTTTCTTTGTTTTCTTGAGTTTGACAGGTTCTTACACCGAGGATGAGCCAAATTTTCAGAGACCAAAAACCTCGGTAAGGAAATTTCAACATTCTTGCACATCGGCATGAAAGTTAGCCTGTGAATAGGCTCTCTAGTGGGATATAGGGCTAAAAAAAGGCGAACGGGGAGTTTTCCCGCGACTCGCTTCACTCGCCGACTTTTCCTCGCGAGTTTTATCTTCGCGGCGCTATCTACTTTTGTCATACCCCCACAAGGGGTACCTTTCGTCATACCCCCACAAGGAGGGCTGTTCACAGACTGCATGAAAGTCAGAAGTTCGAAAGTATGAAAGTTAAAAACAATAAAACAATACTTTACTGTCTTCACCCTTGCTAAAGGTTTGATGTAAACAAATAAAAGGGATCTCCCAAACTTTAGTCGATTTTCCCGTGTTCTACGTCTCTGATCGGAGTCTAGAATTTTTTCGCGAGGCGTCTCAAAAAATACTACATTAAAAGAAAAAATTTCGATATGTGGCAGGCCAGAAAATTGAATGGCAGGTCCAAATTTGTTTGGCTTGCCAAAAATAAAAAAAAATGGCAGGCTATATTTTTTTTCTATTTCGAGCCCTGGAGTCAGTCACAAGACTAATGTATAAAATTGGCTTAAATGACTTGAAATAATGAACATTTGGTAGTAAAGTAGGAAATTACATTTTACATTACACATTACGAAGTGACAAACCCCCTTTCCTTAACTTAATGACGCTTAAAAGTATTTACCCCAAAATGATCCACTGTAAGATAATTGCGGGAAAACATATAGAGCATGCATACAATGTCTAGATATGAAACATGTTGAGAAAAAGGAATGTGATTTCATTGGAAAATTAATTGTGAAAGCGTTAATTAAAAGTGATTAAAAGTGTTTTATCTTTTTGGCTACAAAACGTTTTTATTATTAATTTTTGTATGTAATCATGGTTAATTATGCATGCTTCTTTAGGTTGTTTTTAGTTCAAACGGTTTTTGAAACACTCTTTGTAACTGACGAAGACGTGAGTCACATCGAAACATGTATTAAAACATTGTGATCTTTTTAAAAAAAAAAACCATAACGTACATTTTACATATGGAGTTCTTTCAAGAGTCAAGAAACTTTAAATATTTACTTTTTAAGCCAATTACAGATAAGGAATAACATGGGACTTATCTTTGATAATGAGACCAAGATTTGATATGGGTAATAAGGAATTAAAAGATACACAAGTATACTTAATTATAAAGCCAGAAATGAATGAACCGATTTAATTAACATCTAAAGATAGTTAAACTCTCAGAGCGAACTACAATGCCACTCGTGGGTGGTGGATTACAATGAATTATATTGGATCGCATTCATCGTCCTATTTTTCCTTATGATTGAACAAGAGGAACGACACAATAGATGTGCACCATCCACTTCAGACGAAACACTGTATAATGGCCGTTTTCACACTGGAGACGGAGAAATCGTTTGGACGGACAAGTCGTCTCAGACGGACGAGTCGTCTTAGTGATTAATAGTTAGAGGAAGGGACAGCTCGTCTCCAAACTTGATACTGCATGGTTTTCCATTTTCTAATGCATTAGCTTTTAAAAAGTGCTTTTGGAGTTTTTATGGATTGAGCATTTGGCTTCCCTGACTATCTTTAACTTTAGTCCGTTTTCCACAATTAAGTCAAACAAGAATAAAGGATGTTGCCTTTTGTTTACTATAAACCAATTCATCAATTGAGATTTTTAGTATGGAGTTCTTTCAAGAGTCAAGAAACTTTAAATATTTACTTTTTAAACCAATTACAGATAAGGAATAACATGGGACTTATCTTTGATAATGAGACCAAGATTTGATATGGGTAATAAGGAATTAAAAGATACCCGATTGTTCAGTAAAACCAAGGGCAAACCCATTCTTACGCTATAACTCTCTTTCGCCAAAATGTATATTGTGCATGAAGTTCTAACTTTAGAATGATTATGTTCATTCATAAAAAGAGCAACTGTCTGTAAATTAAATAAAGTTAGAAGAACGTTGAAGAGGTGAAAACTAGAGGGTGAAACTTGTAAAGGCTAGAAGACTGAAGTAAAGAAAAATATAAGTTAACATTAAATTTAAATGTTGAAAACTGAATAGTTGTTGTAACCTGGGACCACTGCCTCGCCCTAGGCCCTTGGGCAGTCCTCCCCGTGAACATAATGTACCAAAAAGGCGAAAGTGACAACTTACGATTTCTTTGACTGGTTTCCCGCTGTGGTTCTGGAGGTTGGGCCTGTTGATGGTCAGAAGCGGCCAATGGAAAAGGGCGTACTGCTGAAGCTGAGAAAAAAGAAAAATACACTAATTATAAGTTTAGTGTTCACGATTTGCACCAAAAACACAGAATAAAAACTTAATTATACTGAAACGAATCAAAGGCTCTTATGAGCCAACTCGTATATACAAAGCGCTCTAAATAAAAGATTCTTCACCAAAAGTTTATAATAATTATGAGATTTATACTTAAGGAACAGATCCATTTTTGAGTTAAATTTTAGTTGCGACACCGCGGTAAAGAAATCTTACAAATTATAACTTTATGAGTCGTGAAACCGGGATTTAAGGGTCTGGATTTTCATCTGGTTTGTTACTGTTAGCTAGCTAACTAAGATAAGAAATCGAGCCTTGGATGCTGTTTTCGGAAAAATACAGAAGTTGTTAGCTGTAGATATTATCAGAGTGATTCTCCGAAGGTTACATTGTGTTCAGTTCATTTGTCAACAATTGAAATTTTCCAGCTTGTAATGCTAAGAACTGATTATAGTTGAACTTCTCTTCGAAAAGTCACTTGAGTTGATACCTTCCTCTTGGTGTTCTACAATCCGTATAATCATTTCGTGTTTTAAGCCAGGAACATCACAATCCCCGTGACATAGCTTAGCTCCTTTAACAACTGGTCTACAGTTAACAAAAACGACGACCAGTGATAAAAAAGAAAATTGAAGTCGTTTCTCAAACGATGCGCGACATAGTAAAGATGCATTCTGTGAAATGAAAGCTGAGATTTGTTGAATTTGGTTGACTTTTACGCAACTGTCTTCTATTTTCAAACGCGTATGGTTGACCATTCAAATCCTTTCAATACGAAAACGTTCTTTGCATTGTATTGAGAAGAATCATCAATTAAATTTAAGATAAATCGATAAGCAGAACTTTCTAGAATCACATCAATTCTTAACTTTCCAGGATCATATTTCTTATCTTCAAAATCGGTCCCTAAAAGGTCCATTTTATACAACCGCTGGGCTTAAAGCCAAGCCCGGTTGAATGACAAAATTCGAACAGGGACCAGTGATTCTCGGTAGCGCTAGTCAGTTGAGAAACAGCTCCCTACACCACTCGATCACCAATGCACAAGTGATTAATATGGTTAAATTTAATATTTAACCCATGTTTATGTTGAAAAATCCATTTGAAGTCCTAAGATTGGTTTTAATTTTCCATCAAAGGACTCCAAAATTAGGCTTTATGACGCCAGTCAGGCCGTCGTACACCAGCCATTAGCCTGAAGAGTTTAAAAGGTAATCAAGGGGCTGTAAGAGCCATCTCGTGAATACGAAACAACGCAAGGTTAATTTTACTTTTTCTTGCCGTTTTGTCTCAAGCTTTTAATTTCGAAAAATTCCTTAATGTATCAGCCAGCAAGACATCCGCAGTTAACACTTATCAGTGGAAGCGAGAAAGGGGGAAGGGGTTGTATTTTAAATTCGCTAGCAGACGCGCGCAAGAATCCACGCTTTCGGCGTCTCATGCAACAACAAGTTTACGACTGAGAGACATGGAGTGACAAATTTGCATATCTTGTACCCGTATATCTTGGTAAACGCTTTGCAATATTCACGGGATAAAAACGGAGTGTACTGCTTTTACTTCCAATTTATATATGACACTTTTACTGAAACACATAAGTAATGGCAAAAGTTGACTTTTAAAATCTGCGCCGATATTCGTTACTGGTAGTGGCGAGGCATATTGTCTATTGTGTCGGTAAACTTATAGAAAACCGCGCACGAGAAATTGTTAAGTAAACAAAGTCCAATTTTCCGATGTCGCATCACCACACGCGTGAGGACAAAAAATTTTACAACTCGAGTTTGGTGTCTTATTGCATATTAGAGTAGAGAGTATAGTATGAGAAAAGAAGATCAGTTTCTTGTAAACTATAAGTTGCTGCTCAAACCCGTGTACGACAAAAATTTTCCACAAGTAATCTTAAAGGCCCATCGTCACTTACCGTGATTCATTGCAGGCGTTGTAGAATTTCCGAGGCCACGAAATTCACTTTTGTGTCGGGAAAGTTTGATTCCTAAAAAAATCCGTTTACATCGGGGAATCTGTATCGTCTATTAACTTCAAGATCATTTGTTTCAAATATTTAGTTCATATTCAAGGCATTGCATCTTGTTTATGTCTGTTTTCTTTTATTTTCCATCGTCATTGATACGTTTTCTAAGCAACGCCGCCAAAGGCTCGAGGCCGACTGTCAAAAAACGAGAACCTTCAGAAGGTTTGGCTTGAGCAGAAATTTGGTCGTCCGTGGAAAGGAAATAGGTATATTAGATTGCCTACTAGTTGAGATTTATCTTCGAATCTTTTCATTGTAATTTTTTAGTGCATTTGTTTTCCAGATACTCTGAGTTGATGGGAAGCGCTAACATGGTTTAAATTAGGAGAACACCAAAAATACGCGGCCGCATCAGAAATTTTGTTAAACCGGTTATTTTTAATTAATTAATTAAGTGGAAATAGCCCGGTTAACTGCTCTGACTTGTTCTCTGCATTCAAAGGAAGTCTGTTTTAATAGTTTTTCTATCTGGTATTTAAACCAAATGCAATTTTAATTTTTTTTATATCCACCGCTTTTTTCAATTCTACTTGTTTTTACTGTGGAGTTTCAAGTATGAAAAAACTCTACAGTAAAGAATCAGGGGGAAATGTAACGTTCTAACGAGTAAACTGTATGTCACAGAAACGGTTCGCAAATACAAAATAAGTTTAGATAACATTTTACTCCACCTCAAAATGTTCGATACTCAAAAAGGGTCGTAATCTTCACATCGAAAACAGACACTACATCTTAAGACTAACGGTTATGACAGGTTTTTTTATTAGGACGTCAGCGACCCTCAGTTTGCAACTCTGATAGTCAGTTAGTGATGACGACTGTGCATGTTCTTCTCTAATTAAATAATAATAATAATAATAATAATAATAATAATAATAATACACAAGTATACTTAATTATAAAGCCAGAAATGAATGAACCGATTTAATTAACATCTAAAGATAGTTAAACTCACAGAGCGAACTACAATGCCACTCGTGGGTGGTGGATTACAATTAATTATATTGGATCGCATTCATCGTCCTATTTTTCCTTATGATTGAACAAAAGGAACGACACAATAGATGTGCACCATCCACTTCAGACGAAACACTGTATAATGGCCGTTTTAACACTGGAGACGGAGAAATCGTTTGGACGGACAAGTCGTCTCAGACGGACGAGTCGTCTTAATGATTAATAGTTAGAGGAAGGGACAGCTCGTCTCCAAACTTGATACTGCATGGTTTTCCATTTTCTAATGCATTAGCTTTTAAAAAGTGTTTTTGGAGTTTTTATGGATTGAGCATTTGGCTTCCCTGACTATCTTTAACTTTAGTCCGTTTTCCACAATTAAGTCAAACAAGAATAAAGGATGTTGCCTTTCGTTTACTATAAACCAATTCATCAATTGAGATTTTTAGTATGATTTTGATCATTCGTAAAAAAACACTGTAAATTGAATTAAGTTAGAAGAATGTTGAAGAGGTGAAAACTAGAGGGCGAAACTTGTAAAGGCTAGAAGACTGAAGTAAAGAAAAATATAAGTTAACATTAAATTTAAATGTTGAAAACTGAGTAGTTGTTGTAATCTGGGACCACTGCCTCGCCCTAGGCCCTTGGGCAGTCCTCCCCGTGAACATAATGTACCAAAAAGGCGAAAGTGACAACTTACGATTTCTTTGACTGGTTTCCCGCTGTGGTTCTGGAGGTTGGGCCTGTTGATGGTCAGAAGCGGCCAATGGAAAAGGGCGTACTGCTGAAGCTGAGAAAAAAGAAAAATACACTAAAATAAGTTTAGTGTTCACGATTTGCACCAGAAACACAGATTAAAAACTTAATTATACTGAAACGAATCAAAGGCTCTTATGAGCCAACTCATATATACGAAACTCTCTAAATAAAAGATTCTTCACCAAAAATTTATAATATATAGAGATTTATACTTAAGGAACCGATCCATATTTAAGTTGACTTTTAGCTGCGACACAGCGGTAAAGAAATCTTACAATGACTTTATGTAGTGAAACCTGGATTTAAGGGTCTGGATTTTCATCTGGTTTGTTACTGCTAGCTAGCTAACTAAGATAAGAAATCGAGCTTTGGATGCTGTTTTTGGAATAATACAGAAGTTGTTAGCTGTAGATATTATCAGAGTGATTCTCCGATGGTTACATTGTGTTCAGTTCATTTGTCAAAAATTGAAATTTTCCAGCTTGTAATGCTAAGAACTGATTATCGTTGAACTTCCCTTCGAAAAGTCACTTGAGTCGATACCTTCCTCTTGATGTTCTACAATCCGTAAAATCGTTTCGTGTTTTAAGCCAGGAACATCACAATCCCCGTGACATAGCTTAGCTCCTTTAACAACTGGTCTACAGTTAACAAAAACGGCGACCAGTGATAAAAAAGAAAATTGAAGTAGTTTCTCAAACGATGCGCGACATTGTAAAGATGCATTCTGTGAAATGAAAGCTGAGATTTGTTGAATTTGGTTGACCTTTACGGGACTATCTCCTATTTTCAAACGCGTATGGTTGACCATTCAAATCCTTTCAATACGAAAACGTTCTTTGCATTGTATTGAGAAGAATCATCGATTAAATTTAAGATAAGTCGATAAGCAGAACTTTCTAGAATCACATCTTAACTTTCCAGGATCATATTTCTTATCTTCAAAATCGGTCCCTTAAAAAGTCCATTTTATACAACCGCTGGGCTTGAAGCCAAGCCCGGTTGAATGACAAAATTTGCCACGGAGAATGTTTTGAGTGGCAATTTGAGAAAAAAAGTACTTAAATTAAGACTTTCGATAAAAGTTCCAACTTCATCAAATTTCCGTTTAAAAATAAAATATATTATTCGATGATTTCACCCAGATTAACAAATTCGGCTAACGCATTGTTGTACCCAATTCAAACCTTCTGGGAACAAGATTCTTTGTTCACAATATTTCCATATAATTTCCATATCAATGCTTCATTGGCTGTGTTTTCACGAGGCGGTTTTTCTCGCTTAACATTCCTGTAGGTAATTTGTTTACTGACCGCGTTAAGCAGCTTAAAAAATTTATGCGTTTTCACGGACAGAACTTTGTTCATTTTTCTTATACCATGCGCGATATATTTTCTTTTGTTAAAACAATAGAAAATAGAACACAAAAGAACGACAATACAATGCCCTTCTTTGTTGTTTAATTGCCGACAAGCTTAAGCGACCTGGTTTGGTGGCTTAAATTTAATGAGAATTCTATTGTAGTTCGCCGACTCGCTTAACTTTAAGCGAGTTGGACAAGCAACTGTTTTCACGAGATTTCCGACTGTCACTCGCTCAGCGACTTGAAAAATCGCTCGTGAAAACACGGCCATTGAGATGGAAATATAACGAACAAAGAGTTCTAATTCCAAAAGGTTTGAATTGGGTACAACAATGCGTTAGCCGAATTTGTCTATTTGAACAGGGACCAGCGATTCTCGATCACCAATGCACAAGTGATTAATATGGTTAAATAACCCATGTTTATGTTGAAAAATCCATTTGAAGTCCTAAGGCTTTAATTTTCCATCAAAGGACCCCAAAATTAGGCTTTATGACCTCAGTCAGGCCGTCATACACCAGCCATTAGCCTCAAGAGTTTAAAAGGTAATCAAGGAGCTCTAAGAGCCATCTCGTGTACAACGCAAGGTTAATTTTACTTTTTCTTGATGTTTTGTCTCAAGCTTTTAATAATCCTTTAATTTCGAAAAATTACCCAATGTTTCAGCTAGCAAGACATCCGCAATTAACACTTATCAGCGGAGGCGAGAAGGGGGAAGGGTGTTGTATTTTAAATTCGCTAGCAGACACGCGCGAGAGTCCACGCTTTTGGCGTTTCATGCCGTTGCATGCAGCGGGCAGCGATTTTAGTGAATAAGCCACAAATCAAAGATGGGTAAAAAACCCAGTAAACTGATAAATGTTAAGGTGGCTCGACTGGGTTTTTGCGTGACAATACCTTTTAACTTTGAGAAACTTGTGTACCACCACAAACGATCCAACGGAAAATTAATTGCCACAGCTGTACTAGAGAAGGATTAAAGTGTCAGATGAGGTTAGTTTTATGGAAATCGGAGTTGCGATAGCAGCGATATGACATCATTCCCTGTTTTACATAATACCGAATTACTTGTTTTACTTGTCGAATTACTTGGAAAACGCTCTCTGGATATTCTACCTGACGTACTTGTCCTAAGGTCAACAAAATTTTACAAATTTCTATGGAAGCGTTTTCGAGAAAATTTCGCGTGAAGTTTTAAGGTGTTAAAATACAACAAAAACACAATTTTGAAATGTTATTAAAACTTTTGTCGACAAGGCTTAATGAAGTAATATTTTGGTCTTAAACAAATTTTATACCATCCAAATACCTTGAGTGAAAATCTCTGCAAAATCGTCTATTTGAATTTTATAAACGTTGGCTTAAATATGAACTGGTCTGGAGTGTTATTTCGCGTTTTTATCAAAAATTGACCCTACACTTATTAAAATGGTCACGAATTTAAAAGCGATAGATGAATTTTGTTAAAACTTAGTCCTCATGAAGATTAATTAATATTCAATACAACTGCCAAGTTTCAAATTCAATGAAACGTTCTAAGGCTGTCAATTGTCAGCCTCAACGTAGGAAAATATTGAGCTTATTTTCACGCAAGTGGTTTGTTGCTCTCATTATGCGTCTCCATTGTCTTGAATCGCCATGCAACTGTAAATTTCAGTACATAATTAATTCGTAAACACTTCATTGCTTTGTTTCAAGTGTTACATGAATTCATGATGTACTGAAAGCTACAATTCCTTCAAAAACTCATTAATAATTCATGAGCATATCAGCCAATCACACGACGCAAATCGATCACGTGTATGAGCCTTTATACCTGGTAATCTACGGTCATTATGAAAAGCCTGGTGGCGGCTTTGATTTCAGTCACAGGGGAGTTCGGGGCTGAATGGGCAAACAATGCAATTATCGCTGAATTTTTAATGAGAATGATTTTAAAATGACCGTGATATTTATATTAAGATCACACGTAATCTTTATATAAAGATTACTGATATGGGTAGTAATTGTATTCCTGAAACTTTCACCTCTCATCTTTGTACAAATTAAAATTTCTGAATTATTTTCGGGATTTTCCGAGGTTAAAATCTTTAAAAATCGACGTTTCGGCCAGTTTCACTGGCCTTCTTCAGGTCCTTTTAAAAATGTATCAATATGGCGGAACGTTCCGCCATATTGATACATGTTTAAAAGGACCTGAAGAAGGCCAGTGAAACTGGCCAAACGTCGATTTTTAAAGATTTTAACCTCGAAAAATCCTGAAAATAATTCAGAAATTTGAATGGGTAGTAACTGTTCAGGATTCTTAGTGCAACAAATGGTGACTTTAATATTTTTGTGCAGTACTTTTTTACGAAATTTGGTCTTTCGCCATTGTATCTTCTCAACAAAATAAACAACCAACAGTTTAACAAGTGAGCCGTTATTTGAATGACACCAGCGCCCTCGTGTAAATTGCCAGGTAAGCGACTGGTTCGCGGATGCAAGCTGCTTATTTCTACTCGTTCTCTACCTCTGAATAAAAATGTCAGCCGTTTTATCTACCGTACCTGACAACTTAAGTATAGCATTTTTCAGTAGATGTTTTCCTTCAGAACTATAAAATCCCAAAACTTTCGACAGAAGCCGGGAAGCAATGGTCACTTCGTCGAAGACGTGGCACATGTGTTGTATGCTAATCAGTCTAGTCTACTTGTTTTTCTCATATCAGCAAATCACACGACGCAAATCGATCACGTGTATGACCCTTTATACCTGGTAATCTACGGTCATTCATGGTCATTATGAAAAGCCTGGTGGCGGCTTTGATTTCAGTCACAGGGGAGTTCGGGGCTGAATGGGCAAACAATACAATTATCGCTGAATTTTTAATGAGAATGATTTTAAAATGACCGTGATATTTATATTAAGATCACACGTAATCTTTATATAAAGATTACTGATATGCGAAGTAATTGTTCAGGATTCTTAGTGCAACAAATGGTGACTTTAATATTTTTGTGCAGTACTGTTTTACGAAATCTGGTCTTTCGCCATTCTATTTGGAATCTTCTCAACAAAATAAACAACCAACAGTTTAACAAGTGAGCCGTTATTTGAATGACTCGTGTAAATTGCCAGGTAAGCGACTGGTTCGCAGATGCAAGCTGTTTATTTCTACTCGTTCTCTACCTCTGAAAAAAAATTGTCAGCCGTTTTATCTACCGTACCTGACAACTTTAGTACAGCATTTTTCAGTAGATGTTTTCCCTCAGAACTATAAAATCCCAAAAATTTCGACAGGAGCCGGGAAGCAATAATCACTTCGTCGAAGACGTGGCACATGTGTTGTATGCTAATCAGTCTAGTCTACTTGTTTTTCTCGTATGCTAATTTCCTCTTTGCACAAAAGCGCAAATGTTTTAATTCCGAAGGGACGCGCTTTTGAAAGAATGTTTTTGAAGCCGTTCAAAAAACTCGCAGCACGTGTATTATCAGGTGTAAAAACTCTCGGCTTCGCCTCGAGTTTTTAAACCTGATAATACACTACTGCTCGTTTTTTAAACTATACATAATACACTACTGCTCGTTTTTTAAACTATACATGGCGATTTGATATAATGGAGATGCATAATGAAACAACAAGCCACAAGCACGAAAATCAGCTCAATATTTTCCTGAGTTGGCGCTAAAAATTGACAGCCATAGAATGTTTCAATGAATTTGAAACTTGGAGATTGTATTAAATATTAATTAATCTTCATGTAGGGTCAATTTTTTATATAAAAGCGAAATAACACTCCAGGCCAGTTCATATTCAAGCCAATATTTCTGAAATTGAAACCGAGCGATTTTCTTGAGATTTTCACGTAAGGTATTCGGATGGTATAAAATTCATTTAAGACCAAAATGTTATTTTATCAAGCCTTGTAGACATAATTTACATAATATCTCAAAATTGTTTTGTTTTTGGTTATAATTAACACCTTAAAACTTCACTCGCAATTTTCCTGAAAACGCTTCCATAGAAATTCTTAAAATCATGCAGACCTTAAGACAAGCACGTCAGGTCAAAGATGCAGAGAGCGTTTTCCAAAATTATCTTTTAATGACAAGTAATTCGGTATTATGTTAAACAGGGAATGACGTCATAACGTTGCTATGGCAACTCCGATTTCCATAAAACTTACCTCATCTAAAACTTTAATCTTTCTCTGGTACAGCGGTGGCAACCGATTTTCCGTTGGATCGTTTGTGGTGATACACAAGTTTCTCAAAGTTAAACGGTATCGTCACTCAAAAACCCAGTCGAGCCACCTGAAATTGCTATTTTAATTTCATTTGCATTTACAAATAAGCGTATTCAGTTTACAAATAAGAAAATATGCATTGTCTGAAACGAGACATTACGTAATACCTTGGGGAGTTTACAAGTTTACGACTGAGACATGGAGTGACAAATTTGCATATCTGTACCCGTATATATCGCGTCAAACGCTTCGCATATTCACGGGACAAAAACGTAGTGTACTGCTTTTACTTTCAATTTATATATGACACTTTTACTGAAACACATAAGTAATGGCTAAAGTTGACTGTTAAAATCTGCGCCGATATTTGTTACTGGTAGTGGCGAGGCATATTGTCTATTGTGTCGGTAAACTTATAGAAAACCGCGCATGAGAAATTGTAAAGTAAACAAAGTCAAATTTTCCGTTATCGCATCACCATACGCGTGAGGACAAAAAATTTCATAACTCGAGTTTGGTGTCTTATTCATATTAAGGTTACCCTGGATCCAGAGGTCCGTTCTCTGAATATCATGAGTGAAATTAACCGTATAAACGGTTAGAAGAAGCTCGCGAGACGGACCTCTGGTCACTCGAATATACAACCTCATTTCCATGCGAGGATCTAGTTCAGAATCTGAACTAGGTCGCTGATTGGTTACTCCTACTTGTTTCCAGACTCTACCGGGAGTTAACGATGCAACAGCAGCTTCGATTGGCTGGACGAAAACAATTCGCAACGGGCGCGTGAAAAACCGGTTTCCCAAATTGAAGCCACACAAACAACAATGGCGGACGTAGATAGAGATCGCGGCTTTTTGCGATCTTTAAGAAACGCTGTGGATTACTCTTTAGTATCCAAATTTTCAAAATATCAGAGAACTAAAGCCAGTTTAGAAAGAAGCGCTGTTGAAATTTATTCAGCGCAAGGATGTCTTGAAAAGAGGTGTTGACAGGCCAGACACGACTTATTAATTCGTGTTATCGTGGAATGTGATCTTTAGAGTTTTGTTTGAACGAGGAAAATTTGTACCTCTATTTAATTTTTATCTGTAGCACGGAGGCGTGCTTTGGAGTTGCAGGTATTCTCGCTGACCACTGGTAAGTGACAGGAAGAGAAATAGGTGTACTGGATTAATTGCGTGCGAATATCAAGGATTCTTTGTTTGTTAAATCTCTCGCCTTTGAAAACGGTTGTATCCAGAAAGTTTGCTTCTTTGTCTGAGATTAACGTTTGTTTGCAAGGACAATAAAATCTTCTATCTCCTTTTTCTCGACACTCTACAGTGAAAAAATGTCATCGATGTATCTTTTCCACTGGAGTGGATTTGATTTAACATGTCAGCTGTTAGATTTAATGTAAACAAACAGACACGGGTTGGTCCCCAAGGTTTAAAACCGGTTTGGTGAGATATCCGATCCACAAATCGCATGGAAGTGAGGTTGCGTACTCGAGTGCCCAGAGGTTTTTATTTTTTCTCGGCGCGTTGCGCCTCGTTGTCGCGGCTTCGCCGCTTAAATTTGCCGTTTTCACTAAAAAATAAAAACCTCTGGTACCCAGGGTATATTAAGGTCTGTTAGAGTATGAAAAAAGAAGATCTGTTTCTTGTAAACTATAAGTTGCTGCTCAAACCCGTGTATGACAAAAATTTCCCACGAGTAATAGTTCTAAGCTTTTTAAAACCAAAAACACGCAAGCAAAAAATGGCTTACTGACAAAAGGACACTGGGTCTTTCTGCATGTACCGGTATCCATGAACCACTCATTGTCTTCTATTGTTTGTGAGGTATTGGAATTTTGGTCTGGTTTTGCATTTGTATTATTGTCGTTCTTTGTTCCTTTTGTTTTACGTAATATGTGACCGGTACATGCAGAATCTATCAGAACACTATCAACAAGAAGAATATATTTTCATTTAACATTGGCTTGGAAAGCCTTACATGCAGCGATAAAAGACAACCAAAACAACCTCGATATTTACTTTGTGAAGTTCACTGAGCCGAAGGTTAAATGAAAAGCTCAAAGTGGACTCCCAAAGAGCAAGCAATGGCTCTCAAACTGAAGAAATGTTCGATAAAAATTCAACTGAAGATTATAAATGTGCCTGCAAATCCTAAGGCCCGGTTCAAACGTCGAACTTTACATGTGCCGAACCCAATACCTATTTAGGTCGACCCAAACTATAAAGTTCGACTGTTGATTCAGACGGTCGAACTTTACATGTGCCGAACCTAATTCGTGGCGAAAAGAAATACCATCCTTACTGCTTAAAATAGGAAAATAAACCGAAAAAAGTAAAATTCACCAAGCCTGGAAATTCCTGTTTTGATTTTAGTGTGCTTTGTGTTCTGTTACGGCAAGGAGAAAGCTGAGGAGATCGTGATCGTGATATTTTGACAAAATAAAGTAACGCCATAAATTTAAAAATACATTACGATTTCTTTATGGATATAAAGAAAAGCAACTTTTTAGAAGACCGATTTAAGC
The DNA here is from genome assembly GCA_022457155.1 of Cladopsammia gracilis. Taxonomy (NCBI): domain Eukaryota; kingdom Metazoa; phylum Cnidaria; class Anthozoa; order Scleractinia; family Dendrophylliidae; genus Cladopsammia; species Cladopsammia gracilis. The sequence goes on along the minus strand of JAJGOT010000786.1, from coordinate 92,679 downwards.
TGTCCAGTTTTAGTCTAAAAATCTACAACGTGAATGCGTAGCACTTTTTGTCACGGGTCGCGAGTCGCGACTCAAAGTCGCGGGTGCGGGTGCGGGTGATAAGTGCGGGTGCGGGTAACAGGTACGGGTGCGGGTAAAAGGTGCGGGTGCGTGTAAAAGTCGCGGGTAACAAATTATCAAAAAATTAAAATAAAATACCAAAAATTAAAATGAAAAAATTACCAAAAAAATACTTCTCCCAAAGCGGAGTTTCGAATTTTATCGTCCACTAATCATACTAGGAATTTGCAGTGGCATAGCCACAAAGTGACTCTTCACTATTGTTAACAGATGGAATTACAATGTAAAAATTTTGTTTTTGTTTCTTTCTGTGTGCGCAGAGAGAGGAAAATCGGAAAACTCGGCGAAGCCTTTGTACTATGGCGCGTTATTAGGGTCAAAATTAAATATACAAACGTTTTTCAGATTGAATTTCGAAACGAGTCTTTTTGTTTACAATTACTTTCTAATTGCAGCCCTTGTTGCATGCTTAATTGCGAATTAAGTTTATCTTGACATTTCCTTCTAAAATTTACATCTTTTTGCGTGTTTGAAGAGGTGAATAGAGTATTACTACATTTAAAATTACTTGTAAAATGTTTGTTTCTGCTATTTGCGAACCACCTCACGATAATCGCTTTGCACGCAAATTTTTGTTGTAAATATCTAAACTCCTTGTACACATTTTCGAAATAAATCCCTCTTTGCAACGCCGTACGTGTTCTTCCGATGCGATCGAAATCACGCTGAATTTGTTGATTTCCGGTTTATCAGCATATTGAATTACTTTCGAAAAAAGTCTTCGTCGACCAAATTTTCTGCGAAAAATCAACCAGGCTCAAATTTTCTGCGAAAAATCGACCACGCTCAAATTTTCTGCGAAAAATCAACCAGGCGTTTCAATGTCGTGAAAGCCACGTGATCCATCCCAAGATGCAATATGGTGTAATAAAGAGTGACAGGCCTACACGACTCCCTCGCGAGTGTTTTAGCCATTTTATTTAAGCTCGCAAAATGATGCTTCATGTATTTGTAGCGGGTATATGGAGAATTTGAGGTGACTGAATTAAAAGCTTTCTAAACTCGCAAAATGATACAGACTATAGTCTCGAGGTCATTTGTGTTTTTAAGCTGTCTGCTAGTTGACCTGTTTGTCGGGGCATCTGTTTCATAGCGATGTTCTTTATTATGCCATCGTGGCATTTGTTAGAATAGCTCTGCAGTAAAACCTTTTTCATTGCATGTAGGCTTAGAGCAAGCTACGATTTGGAGGACATTTTGAAATTATGCTGTATTCTCGGCGGTTTTCTTCAACTCTGGTTTCTTCAACTCGGCGGCTTTCTTCGGTTCTGGAGCTCTGTTCAATCGGCGGCTTTCTTCAGTTTTGTTTGACCCCTTGCTGTGCTCATGTAGCCTTTTTAGTAGACGTTTACCAACAATGTAAGGTTTTTCACTCTCTTAATCTCTTAGGTAGTCGGATCTATTAGTTTGACTATCGACCGTCAATGGTTTCTTGCAATTAGTTTTATTTTCGCTGGGCCCAGCAGTGTTTTTATTGCAAGCCTCGGGTCGTTTTTTCATGGACTGGTGATCTGTTGGTCTCGATGTTGGTCCGAAGTTTCAGAGATAATTGCAGCTTTTTAAAAAGCTATGCAATGTTTCATAGAGAGTATAAATCAAGCGCATTTCAGTCACTGCTCCGCTTTGTAGCGGAGAATTGACGGTTTTTCCGGAGCTCTAATCTGTTTTTCTCCATTGTCATTTGTGCAGTCGGTTCTTCTCACTTTGCGAGTTTAGAAGGCTTTTAATTCAGTCACCTCGAATTCTCCATATACCCACTACAAATACATGAAGCATCATTTTGCGAGCTTAAGGAGGCTCGTACCCATTTCTCAAGTCCACACCCTTTCAATTTTAATGGGCCATATCTTTTGTAGTGCATAAAAAGACAAACCACTTTGCATGCAAACACACAATACATTGAACTTTATGGGAGTATAGGATTTGCTTACATCGGTGCTTCCATGGCAACGGAATGGTGATCCTCTGAAATTCACAAGTTGCGGAGTTTGAAAGAAATGTATGAGAGCGTTTTCGAAATTTTTAGGGATGAAGTTTTAGGGATTATAAATACAGTGAAAAACATACTATCGACATAAATGGCTAATATCTAAGGAAAATGATGCGCGATGGGGATGCAGTTTCATCTCATAGTAGTTTGATTCCATTTGAAATGGTGTGTGAAAAAGTGAGGGGGTTGCTTTGGCCGATTGCGAGAAAGAAGGATTTGATTAGCGTGCGTTCAGCTGTTCTTGTTGCCATTTTTGTATGTAATTTGGCCTACGCCTACAAATGTGATGATGATTTGAAAAACGCGAGATAATTTTTTTTAAAAATTTGACAATCTCGAGACTGATCATCAATTTATATGGCCTGCAAGTTTCAAGGACAATGAAGACATGCAAGGCAGTAAAATAGGGCCTCCAATGTACCAATTTTTCCCGCAGATTTTGTGTTTACAATAGAACGTCCTCATTATTCACGAGTATTGTTTTCAAGTTTCATATGCATGTGCAAAACTTTACAAAAAAAATTATTTGCATCGAACAGAATCGCCCCTCCCTCGCGCGCCCTTCGCGTTCTCGCGCGCCCGAATTTTCTCCCTTCCCCTTTGAACGCCTGCCACGCAGGCTACGACAAAAAGTGCTACTCGAATGCTGGTAACCGTCGTTACGCTTCTGTGAGTTCTGTCTGCAAAGGCGCGAAAACCCACTAAATAGCCAATCAGAAGCGCGGTTATATTGAAAAATACGTTAACATAATTTATGCATTAGGTTCGGCACATGTGAAGTTCGACGTATGAATCAAAGTCGATCTTTTGCCGTTCTATTCGACAAGCTCAGTCAAATAGAACGGCAGAGTCGACCTAAATACAAAAGTGCCGTTCCTAATTGATTCAAACGTCGAACTTTACATGTGCCGAACCTAATTATTAGGTTCGGCACATGTAAAGTTCGACGTTTGAACCGGGCCTAAGATAACTTCTTAATGAGTCGGATTTGCATATTGCAATTAAAAAGGATAGTTTTGTTTCTTTGCAAAATTATTTCATGCCAGTAGTCTATTAGGGTCATTTTACTCCTCTTTACTACCTTCCTGCCTTTCCCTGCCTTCCCCTGTTTAATAAATGAATATTACTAAACGGAATCCCTTTCATGACGTCACAATTTGGATTTCCTGCATACTAATTTGGATTTACTGCATACTAATTTGGATAGCTGAGCAATTCTCTATTTTCGAATTGCCCATAATACACTTTGTTTACCCCCAAAATTTTGTATAAACTATTGTTTTGAAATGCTTTTGGGAATATGCAGTCCTCCCAAGAGCATTTACAAACAATAGTTTATGCAAAATTTGGGGGGCAAACAAAGTGTGTTATGGGCAATTCGAAATTAGAAAATGGTCACACCCACTCAGCCAATCAGTGCCCAGTATTTGTGTGCTCTATTTCCCATAAACTGTCTTAAATTATGTAAAGAGGCGGGGGCTTTGAAGCCCAGGGAAATTGTGGGGTAAAATAACTACTCATTAGTAAGCTCTATATAGAACATACTAATGAATTCTTTTGTTTTCTTTTGTCTTAAAGCCTAATTAGTATGCTCTATATAGAGCATACTAATGAGAAAATAGAGCATACTAATGAGTATATAGAGCATACTAATGAATTACAGGCTGCTAATTTCAACAAAAACAACAATGACAATTTTATTTGAAGTTTTCGCTTAACATAACTTAAGCAATAGATTAATCACCAAAATAACAAAACGAAATTCGACTTAACAATTTTTAGGAAAAATTAAACGAAAGACTGGGTCTTTCTGCTTGTACCGGTACTCATTGTCTTCTATTGTTTGTGAGGTATTGTATTTTTGGTCTTGTTTTGCATTTGTATTATTGTCGTTCTTTGTTCCTTTTGTTTTACGTCATCTGTCCTCCGGTACACACCGAAACAACCGAAAGACGGGTCTCACCGTGCTTTGGAATTCTGTCTCTTTCTGTTTGCTCAATTTCGTTCACTGTCATAGGCTTTTGGAAACGTGCACTTTTGTGGAATTCATATCATCCCCCAAGCACTCGGATATGTCTACGCTCTCAAAAGCAAGTAACTCTTGAGTGGCAAGGACGGCCTCAAGTTCCTCGAGCTCTCGAGCTCTGTATACTGGCTCATAGCCGGAGCAAATGAGCCATCAAAACAACAAAGAATAAACAAAGCTCCAAAGAAAGAAAAGCATTGTTATTCGTAAAATTCTACCAACATTACGGCGACATCCAAAACAAAATAACAAGGTGATTCCCAAGTGTGAATGACACAATTAAAATACGCTCATAAATACAATCTGCATAACATGTTTTCTTCGCGGATATGACCATTTTCTAAGATGGTTAGACAATGAACGCGAGTGTTCTATGGGATATAGCGCCTCTCGCATTAGACAGAAGTGCCACTCGGGCTACGCGCTCGTGGACTTCTATCTATGCTCGAGGCACTATATCCCATAGAACACTCGCGTTCATTGTCTAACCCTTACATAGAGAATAGCCCATTTCCGAGTTGCTCTTAGCATCCTTTTCAAACCGAGGCCAAGTGCAAAACCATTCATATGGATATGAGTTTTATTTGCATGTGAAAGAAAACTCTTTTTCATATGAATGGTTTTGCACTTGGCCTCGGTTGGAAAAGGAGGCTAAGAGTAACTCGGAAATGGGCTATTAAAGGGATGGTTTCACGGTTCGGCACATGTGCACAGGTTAAAATGCTTTATTCGCTTTTTTACCAATTTTATCGGTTAAAAAACTTGACTCACATTTAATCACATACTATAATTAGTCCAAACAAAGCGAAGGATGACCAAAATTCACAGAAAATTTCAACGGATTAAAACGACAAAGTCAACACTGAATAAAACCTTTGACAAAGTCAACACTGAATAAAATCTTTGACCCTTTGACCTTTGACCCGAAATGTACATAATGTACATTTTTAACGCTTGCAAAAATCTTCAGAAGTGAAGGAGGCAAGTTTAATGGAAGAAGAAGAAGATTTATTCTACGCTCTGGTGGCTTTCATGGCGCACATGGGTATGTATAATCATCCATTCAATTAGCTGAATGACCGCGACATTTTCACGGGCAAATTTCCCTCCTGAGTTATCCACTCGCTTCCGATTGGTCTAAACAATGAAATTAAATTATCGGTTACGTCATAGCTTACACATGCGCCGAACCGTGAAACCCTCCTTTTAACTACCTTCCGTTTTATAACAACACAATAGGAACAATAGTCATTACATAGACTTGCCCAAACTTGCTCGCTTAATACCAACCCTAATTGGCTCTCAACTCTTGCATTGTCCATTTGAATAAAAAGCACAAAATTTTTGTGCCTTCTCTTCTCTAATAAATGAATATTAATAAACGGAATACCTTTACATAACGTCAGTAACCTAATATACTTTTTGTGTTATTCTGCATTCTCCTTATTAGTATTCCATTTAGAAATCTTAACCACTGAACTATCTATCAAAGCAGTGGATACTATAGCTGGATAAAACTAATAAGAGGGTTCCGAAACATTCAAGTACAGAATCAATAAAATTGCACAGCATAGACTCTTAGTAGATTTTGAGTTTCCCAGCTATCACCCACTACGAATTTCGATAACTTTACTGCGCTTTTTATTCAAATGGACAATGCAAATCTTGAGACCCAATCAATCAGGGTTGGTATTAAGTGAGAAAGTTTGGGAAGCCTATAATGCCTATAATTCTGTTTTTTTGTGTGATAAAATGGAAGGCAGTTAATCGCTTACCTATCCAAATTAGTACGTAGGAAATTCTATAATCGTCAAATTCGTCCGCCACAAGGTAAAATCATCACTGTACAAGCAGAGAATAAAGCTGAGACACCTAAAGCTATGTGATATTTTCACCGGCTCATCCGCTACAGCCTGTGTGCGATTGAAAAGCATATTTATTAACGAAAACCTGACTTCGTTCAGACGAGGACTTGTAAAGGAAGGAAACAAACTACGAAGGAACAATAAGATTTCAAGTGTTTGCACAGTAGAGGGAAAAGTGCTTATCAAGACCACACCAAGGACGAGTTGCATAAAACGTACGTACGTAACTGCTAACATCTGACGTTAAAAAAGTAACTTTGACTGGACTGAACGGACGACCTTAGCTGTTAAGTCTGGCGTTAAGTTTTATGCAACTGGCCCCAGATGCAAGACCCATCAGAATCCATGACAAGAGTGATTTGGAGGATCTTTGACAATTATTTAAGATACAATTTCCTATGGTCAGCTATCCTTTTTTCTCTCCGAATAGACCTTTCCCGCATTCCTGTGAACAAAGGCACCAACTCGAGGCTGGGGTGGACAAAATATAATGATTTGTATGAAATTGTCCACCCAAGCCTCGACCTCGTTTCATTGTGTGTACTCACTGGAGTGGAATGCGGGAAAGGTCTATTGTACGGCAAGATACTGAATTATAACTACTAGTTCTTTTCCTTTCAATACAGGATATTACGGGGAACTTTTCCGCGCAATAACACATGCTCTTTAATCGATTTCTTTAGCTCGCATCGGCGTATTAAGTGTTTCTTTTTGTTTGCTTTTTCTAATTTAGAATTTCATATACTGTTTTTCTTTATAATCACTTTTTTTGCTTTTGTTTCTTTTTACTCGGGCAAAAATTACCATATACCGGACAGTAACTGCATGATTTACATACCAATGCGTACAGTAACCAGACTTCGGAACAATACGAGATGCAAAGACTGCGATAAATCATGACACTGAAAATTTTCGCCAAATGTCAGAGGACTTAGAGATGACACCAAAAGAGGAGAGATGTTTAAGTAATGCTCCACATAAGAACTACCGTGAACTTCATTGTTCTGCCGCATTGGCTCTTTCCCACATAGAATACTTTTGATTTCAAGGATAGAGGAGGGGATGATGGTTCATAATTTATATTTCAGTATAAAAATAAAGAAAATCCATTTGTGTCAAATAAATTTTAGGAAATGTTTGTGCTTAACCAATCAGAATAGCAGAAGACAATAGCTAATAATTTTGCTTATTTGATGAAGTTCTCCAAATACAATATCTTTTAAAAATTGCATGTTGTGCGATTGGGTCTCAAATTATTTGAAACCTTAAAAACATTAGTCAAAATGTACCTTGAACTTTTTAGCAGTTTTTGAGTCTAGGCCAATAAGATCACTAGTTGTAACAATGAAAAAAGTTGGCATTCCATCGTGCATTGCCGTTCAGCACTTTCCTTCTTCTGCAGATCATTACTTAAGGTGGCTGAACACAGCTTGCACGCGCTCTTCAATTTCAGCTGCTTACGTGAGTCAGCACGTGCAGAGTTTTGAGAAAAACAAACGTGGCGCCTATTCAGCGATCATTTTATTTTGCTTAGCGTGGATCGCAAAAGTGTTGTTTTTAACTGGCTCGCCGCTCTGCGGCGAGTCAGTTCTTAAAATACCCTTTTTTTTTTCTGTCGTGTCACCTGCCCCGGGAATCGGTTTTGCTGCGGCCAACGCCGTACCTAGTTTACTTCCGGTTTTCAGAAATGGCGTAATCAGTGATGTCGGCAACTATAATTCAAATATTTATCGTTCTAATTTCGACGGAATTGTTAAGAATTAAATCTCTGTGATTTTCGGATACGATCTCTTTCTGGTAAAAGGAAAGCGAGTTGAATTTTTCTAACCAAATCATCGTTGAATAAAACACGTCCCGGCAGGTTCTCAAGCATTACTCCGTGGAGTCACGTTCAAATTCCGAACATCTCGTATTTATGTCACGCTATTTGATCGATCATGTTGATATTGTTAATTTATTCGAAACCCCGTCACCGATTCTCCAAAATGCCTGTGTTAAAACAATCCTGATTCCTTGTAGTAGGTGGTTTCAAGGATTTTAAAGCGAAAAAAAACAATACAAAGTTCAAAGAAAAAGATATAGACCTGAAATTGCAGCCTCCTTGAAGCAGAGTGCGGAATGCAAAGCGGACTGTGGAATGTAAATGTGGACTGGACTGTGCATATTAATAGACTCTAGATTGCATATTGTGGACTCTAAAATGAAAACCGGGTGGAAAATGAGACCAAACGAGCCAGTTTTGAAGCCCAACGGGCTCCTTGTTCGTCTTAAAATCAAAAAATTTGTTGTTCGTAAAAATGTTTGTTGAATCAATAGATAATTTATAGAACCACTGAAGAAATACACTGCCTTTTTGGTCGTTTTTGTCTTTGGATCGAGAACCCAGTCAAACGCAACGCATGTGCACTTGACCAAAAAATTGTGACTGGATGTTTTAGCAACTTTCCTCGGAAACGTGCTGATTTCTACGAAACCACTCGTTAGAATTTCACGAAATTTGGCACAATAATAGTACCCAATATGCCGAACTCACCTGCCATCAGAAATTTGAAATCTAACAAAGGAGATTTTTACAAAACGCAAACATATTAAACCACAAATTACGGAAGATTCCTCTGTTAAAATTACATGAGACCAGTGTTAACATGCGAATATTTTTACGAGTTTACTGGAGACAAATGATGGACAAAATCTAACGACTAGATTTTCTGAAAATAAACGAAACCAAATATTGCAGGCTGAGTTACAATCCACCATGTTGTCATGGCAACAACCTAAAAGCTCAACAAAAATATCAAAATATATAGCTTGTTGTTTAATCGTATGCCTCACCAAATTTGGGCGCCCAGACTTTAGTAGTTTTAAAATGACAATGAATGACGCATAGGTACAGTGAAACTGTGTTCAGCCACCTTAATTGGCTTCGAACTAAACAAACATCAATTTGCATGCTACAAGACCTCGGTTCATTGCACCGAAAACACTAATCACTTACGGTTGTCAGAATGGGGCTATCAAGCCGTCTTTTAGCTCATATAAAAGCAAAAAAGCAGGTGTCTGTATTCTCTTTAATAATAATTTTAATCTACAAATTCAGAGGCTCTACATCGACCCCTTAGGTCGGTTTATCATCGGCAACATAAAAGCCGATGAACAAATTTTAACCCTCGCAAATATCTACGCTCCAAACGAAGACAATCCGCTTTTTTTTTCAAAACTTTTTCGATCACCTCTAAACTTTTAGATGCGACACATAGTCATAGGCGGTGACTTTAATCTCGTACTTGATATTGAGAAGGACAAGAGGGGTGGCCTTGCCAAAACTCACCAAAACAGTTTAAAGATCATTCAGGAATATTCGGAGAATCTAGATTTGCTAGATGTTTTGGAGACAACAAGAGATGCACATGGAGACAACGGCAACCAAACATGCTGGTGGATCCAAGATGGTGGCTGTTCGGAGGAAACGTCATTCCCACGTCTTTTAACGCCATCACATTATGTGACCTACCTGAACATATAGATTTTAAGACCTACTTTACACCATATGTCCTACCTTTTTTCTCTTGCAGTTACAGAACACTTTCCAACTAAATGGGTTTTAGAAATGAAACGTTTGTGGCTAATATCCGTAAAAGTCGACAATACATTCGCCGAGGACTAATTCTCAGTAAGTGCTGATGCCCATCTGAAGGCAAAGACAAACGCTACGTCACCATTACCCCACTACTCAATGCGCGTTCACTTCAAACGATAAATGGAGATATTTGTCTGCATTTTGTCAGTGTGAATACTCAAATGCATCGCCTGCTACCTACTCAGAATATTCTCTTCCCCTGATGAATGCCTGCCGTGAATTGATTGATCCCTTGTGAATAATACAGTGCAGCTATTTCGGTCTTGCCTCGACATTCAATACACAATAAACTCAATTTAACAACCCTCGGTCGTTTGGCGGTTTATTGGCTCATGGCCGTTTGTAGCAGAAAAAGTCGCTAAAACTATATATTTTATTGATAAACAGTCTGTCATATTACTCTTGAAACTAGCACATGCACGAATTTGTTTTCCGAAGGACACCTGCAAAGGTTGGGAGTAGCCTTAAAGAAGAGCTAGCGAAATATCTGCGTCTTAAGTTGGAGTAGCTAAAACATGCGAGACGTGTTGCGTAAATGGACGCCACGGGAAAAAATAATCTGTTAAATATCAAATTTCCTGACACAGCTTTGTTCGGCATTATCCCAGAAATGTTTTGATCAGATGTCTTGAAACTGGCGCGTGTATGAATTTTTCCCGAAGAATACCCACAAAGGTAATGGGGGTACCCTTAAAATAAATTCAAACTGTACTTACATAGCTCACCATCTTCGCTAGTAACATTCAGTTTATTTGCTGCTTTTTCAACAGGTGTGCTGAGTAACTCCCTAGTTATCTCTGTAGTAATCTTGTGATCAAATACAGTTGTATTCTCAAGGGATACAGGATTTTTCCAGGCCTCTGTTCCAGCATTCTTGACAGGGGGAATCATTTTCACTCCGTCAGTACTGGGTTCATCTTTATCAAATGGTTCACCTCTCAAGCATTTACGGACGCTTGTTTTGCCAACACGGTCTTGACCAACTATTAAAATCTTGACACGTTTATCGTAAGTTGTGCCATTAGCTAGGGCTCTACTGTATGCTTCACATGCCCTCTTACCTCTAGCACGGACATAGGCAGGAGTTAAACCTGTGTGGAATATAGTCAATTCTAAGGAACATAAGGCTTAAGAGCGCATGTTACCAAAAATCAAACAATTTCAAAAATTTCTGGCAACCGAAAAAAAATGGATTTCTCTTATATTCTCAACTTAGGTAGGCCCTTATGTGAAACAAATCACAAGATAGTCAGTTTGGCTAAATATCGATTTGTTTCAGAGAAAACCGAATGCACGCTGGCTATTCGAAATTTCTTATTGGATAAACAGATGTTTTTGTACCTATTTCACGAAACTTTTAAGGCCAAGTACCGGCCAAATATATATTGCTCGAAGGGGTGGTGAAATTTGAATTCACGGTACCGCTGGAAAATTGCCAGTTTAGACTTGCTGTAGAAATTTACCTCACTTGTTCTCTCTGCACTGACTACATGAACATCTGCCTACCATATCCTCTAGAAGGTGAATATATGGTTGCTTTCGCTTCCCTGAAATGGCGGATACATCCATTTCCAATGTCCCTAAAGTGGCATTTTGGCGGTATTCAGTTATTATCGATTTTCTCTGAAACAAACCGATATTTAGCCAAACTGACTATCTTGTGATTTGTTTCACATAAGGGCCTACCTAAGTTGAGAATATAAGCGAAATCCATTTTTCGCCAGTTGCCGGCGAATGTTGACCATTGGTAACATTGGCTCTTAATACGTAAAACAAGGTGTTAAAGCTAGACACGAGAAAGGCTGTTCAAGCCTTAGTATACCTTGGAGAAATCGAACGGATCAATTAAGTCTGGTTTATACTAGCGACGCAAGCATAGGCGCTAGCCAAACAGCACTAACGTCAACATGGAAAAGGGTCTACGTAAGCAAGGGCAAGTATAGGCCCAAGGGATTGAAGAAAATATCTTATGCATGTGCTAAAATAGTATGAAATCTGGGATAGCTGCTTCGTAGGGTTGACTTGGCGGAATTTCAGTTGCTTATAACTGAAATAGAACTGTCATGTCCGAGTTCATTAATGAATTGAAAGTATATTTTTTTGACTTTCTCCATGAAACCTATCAAATCAGTTTGAATTTTTACTGTTCTGTTTCCCAGGGAGCTTACGAATTCTATGTTCCGTGCGACAATGCGTTTGTCGTTATTTTCATTAAAAATGAATAATAAAACAATTACATGTATTAGATTCGGTTTTTTGTGATAACCGGAATAATCAAGGTCTCAATAAGTGTTATCAGCCTCCGAAGCCAAACACTTACCTTGACTTTGAATATTCCGGATATCACAAAAACCTCGTACAATAGTTGTTTAGAAACAAGACGCTGTGGGAGCGTTACTTGGGCGTCGTTGTACGTATTAGGCATATTGGAAAATATTGGAATCTGCATGCATGTTATTTCACGGTTTGATGATAACAAAGAAGCGCGTTAAAGGCCCATGTTCACCCAATCTACTTTGCGCGCCCGGGCTGATTTTCGCACAGACGGAAAATCCAAAAATCGACGTGCCAGCCAATCATAACGCTACATTGAACAATTGAACCGTTTCAAAACAAAAACACAAGCGCGCAAAGCAGATTGGGTGAACATGGGCCTTTAACCTTCTAAGGAGACACAGCACACTTAGTGTGCGAGATCGCACGCAAATTATTTTAATAGCGTGTACACTGTGTCAAAAGACTACAGTACTGAAAAATACAAATCGATGCCTACTTTGTATTTACCGTTGAAAAAAAGGCCGTACATCAGAGTTTCCCGATGGTTGTTATTGGTTTTAGCTTAATCTTGTTTTTTTTTTTTTAATAGTAGCTGGTCTGTGTTTCCGACACTTTTGAAGTAAATGCAGAAGTAGCCGCAAAGTGGCCCTTTCGAAGCCACGAATCTTTCAGTTTATTTTACCTGGTCCGGACCCGAGGTCAAAACAACTTTGACCCAACTTTTCGAATTGAACGTTTTGCTGGAACTATTCACGCCATTATTATAATAACTTTTGAATGAAACTTAATATTAAATGAAATCGCACTAAATAAAACGAAAAATGCCTCGGACGTTTGACCGCGGTGAAGGTTTGAACAATCCCGCCGTTCCCAGAGTTACGCAATACTGCACATTTGTGGACGACCAAACTGCATTTTTATACTTGGTCGCTACCCCCAAGTAATAACAAACCTAGGAGGTTGTAGAATTTTTAGTTTGCTTTGTTATATATATAGTTATTGGTGCTAAGCGCGGTCGGTACAAGGACAAGGACCAGCCAGAAGGTGAACGTTTTGCTTTAAAATAAACACAGTAGATTAAAACGGTTTTTGAAAAAGAAGACAGGAGCAACGACTGCAAAGTAATGAAGTGTGAGCTGGTTTAAGCTAAAGAAAATCCCTTTCGTTCTCGGTTTAATTTGTCACTGAAAATAGCATCTCAAAACAAAGGTGCGAATCACTAGTAGTGTGTACATATACAAGAAGTTAAATAAATATGAAATAACTCAGCCTACTTAAATTTTAACTCACTTGTATTTTGCCCGAGTTCATTTGTATGCAATCCCTGAAATGCACAAGTCAAGACATAAGTCATCTGATTAGGCCAAGAAAAACTATAATAAACACTTTTCACTTAGCAAAATGTGAAGCAATCAATGGCCGTATTTATACTAGAGACGACCTTAGCGAGTAGACGACCTTAGCGCACCAAAGCGGCTAAGGTCGTCTAGTATAAATTCGAGAAAAAGGGAAGACGGCTTAGCCATCTGAAATTAAGGGCGTCTGATCGATGACCTTAACGCCTAAGGTCGTCCCGAATTTACACTAGACGACCTTAACTAAAAGTGTTAAGTCGTCTGGACGACTTAGCTGTCTTCTAGTATAAATACGGCCATTGCTGCAGTTGCTCTGCAATTAAATTGTTAAACTGTAATTAAACAGTTTAAGACGGCCGTTTACTGAACTGGAAACCAAGAGTTATATTTTATATGTTGGTTTTTCCTATTTTTTTCAAAACAATATATAATTGTTGTGTTATCACATTTGAAGTAGATACAGGGTCACCAAGGATATCAGCCTTAGTACTGAAGGGGCTAAGCTAAACTTATTCAGTACAGCCATGCTCCGTCACGCGTGACCAGTATTTTTGAAAATTTGAATGGATTTTTCAAGTTTACGCGTCGGTTTTGTAAATTCATTCCGAGATTCGGAATTACCGTAAGAATTTTACCGCATTTTCGGAAACAAAGAGCAACAAAATATCATTTTATTTGAAATGTTACATATCCGAACAATATTAATTTTGTTTTTTTTATGCGCGTAGCGAAGTTATTTTTCCGTTAACTCGTGACTTTCAAAGTGTTTTCCAGAGAGATCTTCAAGGTTTCATTCAAATCTCGGACGTTACAAAGAAAAGGTATTCAAATGTTCATTTCAGTCTTGTGATTACTGGTCACGCCTGACGGAGCATGGCTGTAATACGTACCTCATCATAACAATCCAACTCGGCAAAATAAAGGTACATGATGTTCTCTTCTTTCTTCAAGAAAAAGTCTTTTATTGGACGGAATGGATACTTGTTAAGAAACTGTGATGCATTTTTCACCCCCGAACTGCTAACAACAACTGCATTCAAATCTTTCATCATACTGACCAAGTCACGATAGTCCCGTTCCGGATGGTTGCTTACTTCATCAGGAAAAAATATTAAGTTTGGTGGCTCAGTAGAATTCAGCAAGTGTTCGTTGGCAATACTGTGCAGTTGGTCAGAATTTAATAAAAGAACACTTCCAATGTAAGACAGAAATGTAGGGAAGAGGTTTTGTCTCGTCTTGGCTGAACAGCACAAGAAGATGTCTACAGTGAGCATTAGAAAGTCCTTTTCAGCCACATCCTCCAGGGAAGGTGTTTTTTCCATTGCTACAAATTCCTGTTTTTCTGTCAGACCATTATCCTCTGCTACCCTCCCCAGATGATTTAGAATCGCACACGCAGAACAGCCTGACAATTCGGAGGCAAATTTTAAAACTTCCCTCATCTTCCAAATCTTTTCAATTGAGTCAAGTTCGGATAGAAAGGTTGCCTTCTTTTCATCATTTCTAGAAACGACGGCTAGTTCTTTGAGATACGTACCCGCTATATACTCTTGTATGGACTTGTGGATAAAAGAGATGCCTTCCATTGGATTCACACGCGAAGGTTTAAAAGCATGACACAATCCAACTTCAGTAAATTTGTTAATAATTATTTGAAGGTCGTCAGTAAGTTCACTTTTCCATAAATTGAGATCACCCTTCAAAAGCGCATCGTATGCAAGCTTTCCTAACTTAGAGAGTTCCTCTGCATACTTGTCTACATTTTTAAATTCAAATGTTTTTGCGTCTTCTTTTTCGGACAAGTGACCAAGCATAGCCTGAGTGAAGAGAGTGTAAATGTTGGCCCGTGATGTCAAATTTATTCTAAGATCTGTCTCTGTCCAGAGCAAACAAAGCATTCTCAGGAGAAGAGGGATTTCTGCCATTTCCGTAAGGTCGTGTTCCTTTAGGTATTCATAAAACTCTTTAACAACACTGTCATCTTTCAGAAACTTAAGTGAAAACATCTTAACTTGTTCCTCCTCATCAAAGCCATTGATCTCGAACCGAAGACCACTTTTCAGCTCAGGAGTTGGCCCCATCGTTAAAACAACGGTGCAACCACTCAGTTGCTTTCTGTCCCATATGCCACGAACAGGCGAATCCCTCATATCATCATAGCTGTACTCATCATATCCATCGAAAATAATTAAGACTTTATCTTGATTCTCTTGGATGTACTTATACAGGCTGACAACTGAAATGTTGGTATCGTTAGCCAGCAGTTCAGAAGCCCTTAAAATAGCGGAAACATCATGTAGATTGCAAACATCTCGCAATTTAATCAGAAGCACAAGATCGAACTTTCTTAAAATTTGTTTGCTCTGTTGAGACCAGTCGTAAGCAGCTTTCTTGCAAAAAGTGCTTTTCCCTATCCCAAGCCGGCCATAGACAAGAATGCGCTTTGGATTTGGATGCTCTTGACTAGTGAAGATCTTGGTGTAATCTTCTAGTTTCTTTTTCGTCACTCCCGTGGGCTTCATGTCATCCTTAAACCAAGATAACCGCGTGTATATCGTATCAATATGCACGGCAGAGCTTGGGTCCCACGGAGTGATTGTCACTTTACTCATGTCATCATATTTCGACTTTAGCCGTTCTTGACACTTCTCAAGGGGGAAGGCTTCTACAACGAGAGAATGTTCATGAAAATGTAACAAGTTTTACCTACAAGTTTCTTAAAAAGGTAAAAGTTGTTAAATAAAATAATTAACCAAAACTACAGGTGACAGATTATTAACCCGCATGGGTGAGTGCTGCATTTTAAAATTTCTTCCATGTTTGGCCTAACTCTCACACCTTGCCGATAATACTTTGTCACTCCCTCCCCTCCCCTCCCCCCCCCCCCCCCCACCAATACGTCTGCCTTACAGTCTATTTATATCAATACGGCAGGGTTTCGAAAAAAATTTCAGGCATGTGCCACCCGGTGCTCCACATCCATATTTCAGACCAAACTACGCCATTTTACAAACCCGTTTTCAAACCTGACCTCTAAAATCCATATCCATTTTCAGATCTCGTTTGCGTATCTGAAGCAGTAAATCGCCCTGTATTATATCAAATGATATTTTTTGGACTTGTTCTCTTTCTCTCTTTTTCGTTTGAAGAGTGAATTTTAGAGAGATATGTTTATACGCTCTCGTGGTTCACTTAAAAACAAGACCCAATGTCTGACCAAAAATAGTTAAACTCTATACCCGTTTTCAAAACAAAACTGCTCAAAAACCATCTTACTATACCCTTTGGGGCAACACATACCGTAATATAGCTTATATAGGGGTTAGATTTCCTGGTGGTCTCAATAAACTTTCCACCCCACTAAACCAAAAAGAGGAATTATTTTATTTCTGACTATTCAATAAGGTGTATGTTTGAGAGGGGTGTTTAAATGACAGGAGGAATTTATTTGAGTAAATACAGTAAGGTAATAATCATCTTCTTACATTTCTGCAATGGTTTGATAACAAATTTAATCAACTAAAACGGCTGACATGGGATTATGGGCTATACATACTATACACCAAATTAAAGAAACGTTGACTCGTGAAAAGCATAAACCATGAACGATGAGACCGAATGGAATTCTGGGTAGGCAGCATTGGCAAGCTAGTAATATTCTATTTTTTGATAATCAAGATGTTTTCTTTGTTTGAGACATTTAAGAGCTTGATTTATGTATCCTGTGTTAACAGACGAAGATTAAATTTTCCAACTTCCCAGTTAAAGCCTTTGGCTCACATCGTTCATGGTTTATGCTTTTCACCTGACAACGTTTCTTCAATTTGGTGTATATAAACTGGTTGTTGCATGTATGGAAAAAAAAAGTTTTACCTACAAGTTTCTTAAGGGAAAAGTTGTTAACAATTAACCAAAACTGCAGGTGACAGATTATTAACCCATGCTGGGCGAGTGCTGCATTTTAAAATATTTCCTGCTATGTTTAACTTAACTCCTATCCCTTGCCATAATACTAAAGCACTCGTTTGTCACCCCCTACCACTCCCCCCCCCCCCCCCACCAATATGTCTGGGTTTCAAAAAATTTCAGGGAGCAAAAAACTAGTTGGAAGTCCAGGATGTGAAATATTAGTTAATTTCAAAGCGAAACCAGAAAGATTGATCTTTTGTCATGGGATATACGGTAGAACCCTGCTAACTCAAACTCCAAGGGGAAACGATAAATTGTTCCAGATAGCAGGAGTTTGAGTTATTCGATAGTAATTAACTGAGAAAACGATCCAAGGGTAATCAGGGTCGGTGTTCGAGTTAGCGGAGCAATATCAATTTTCTTCAAACAACACCCGGAGTGAATATTACAAACTCAAATACTTCGAGGAGCAGTAATTAAAAACAAGTCAGCCACATACCCGGAGGGGAGAGGGGTATTCTTTAGAATTTTTGGTCGGGGTGAGCCACCCAGTTCACTATATTACATTTTGTGTTACAGTGGATTTCAGCTTACTTTGGCCGCGTCAGCTTGCAAGTTTGTTGGGAACTTGGGAACTACATTCCAGAGTTCGCAACTTCATTGTTTGAACAGCCAAACAAATTGCCAACTTTGAATCAAAATTACCAAGTTGGATTTGTAAGTTCGATTTCAAATTGCGAAGTTCGATTTCAAATTGCCAAGTTCGGGGTGAAGTTGCTTTCGTACGGTAGTTGTAATGGAAAACAATCCTTTTATTCAACAAGGAAAGGCAATTCCTAATAAAATCAGAGAAGAAATCGTGGAAAGATGGCTTAACGGTACTGGATAAAGACAAACAGGAAGAGACTTGAATATTCCAAAGAGCACAGTTCAAAATATTATCGATAATTTTCTGAAACGGGGCCACAGTATAAATAAAGGAATTGGAGGAAACAAAATGTGGACTGCGAGAACTGAAGATGTCAGAATTTTGTAAACGACAAACAACCTAGCATTTCTACTAAAGAAATCCAGAGGAAACTTGTAAATAACCATGTGTGTTTGAGAGAAAATTGTCCTTCTAAATCGTCGTTAACTCGGGCCTTGCGGGAAGACCTTGGGTATTCATACAAAGGTCTACAAACGGCTAAATGTAACACCGAGAGAGTCGCAAACTCACAACAGGGAAGAACGCTTTTTGGAATATTAAGGCGTATGTACCACAGTTAATCCGATTGGCATGCATTTTTTCAACGAATCCTCTGTTATTAAAACAACGGGCAACCGAACATACGGTCACTCGCAGATTGGATCACCCTCATTTGAAATTCAGCGGTAATGCTTCGAACGAATCTTACAACCCAATAAATATTGCAAAAAAGAAACAACAAAAACTGAAATATTTATTATATGTTACTATTTAAATAAAGGAACAGTTATTTAATATAAAACGTTTCAGCTATTTTGAAAAAGAAAGAGATATAATAAGTTTTGCTGGTATTTATAAACACGTTTCGCTCGTGTGATGAGCCGATTACAGTGGATCAGTATTTGCATGATGCGACTGTTGGCAAAACTCTCTCGCTAGTATTGGCAAAGGCTTCGTCTGATCGTCTCTTTGGTAGGTGTGGTAAGAATGATTGTCTTACGTCAGCTTTTTTCCCTTTAAATTGAACAGTGTTTCCACCTTTCTCGGTTAACTGCTTTAGTCTGCACTCCGTTCTGGGATCTTCTTCCAAACAAACAATACAATGTTCTTCTTCCATCTTAACACACAACAAAAAACAAACTCACTCGCCGCTTTTTTAAGGATTAAAAAAATCCGCATGTGGACTGGAAAGAAACGCTAGGAACGATGAAGGCACGATAGGGAACGATATTGCGCGATAGCTGACGCCACCTCATCCTCTATAAAAGAAAACCCTCCCACTGTCGTTCTTCTCTCATTCATTCACTTACAATGCAAAGCCAGACAAGTTGCTTGGAAGAAGAAAGAAGAAATGAGATGCAAGATTATTGCAAAAACTTGGGACGAGAAAATTTATTTCAAACTCTTTTATCGGCGTGGTCTGGAACTGAGTGATGGCGTAAGTCGGGTTTTTCTAGGAAAACACTGTTCTGAGAAAGACAAGAAAGATTTTTTCACGGCATGAAACAAAGATGGTTCATCGCTAAAATGGGACGTTCCATTTTTTATCCGCACCCCCCCTAAAGAAGGAGTGTTTTTGTAAAGGAGGGTTCGGATTTTTCCTTCAAAGAAGCCGACAAAATTTGGACCCTTCGGATTTTTTTTCAAAGGTACCGACAAAAAATTGACCCCTCGGATTTTATTTTTCAAAGGGCGCCGACAAAAAAATGACCCCTCGGATTTTGACCATCTTTAGGGGGGGTGCGGCTAAAAAATGGAACGTCCCAATGTCGGACAACTCTCTTCGTGGAAGGTTTGAGAGAGGTGGCTTTGGAAAAAGGACATCCTTTTTGGCGAAAGAAAGGGATTTTTTTTCACTGCAAAATCCTTCCGCGGGTTCGTAGTTTGTTTGTTTGTCTTTGCTCGATTCGTCATGCGACGACAATTTGCTTTGTTAAAAATACTTTCACGTTTCTTCTTTCAAATGAGTTTTCTGCGAGCATTGAAGTCAAATTATTTTTTTCCTTTTTTCATTCACGGATTGTCCTGAGAGGTGAGTCAAGCTGATTTTCGCTCTAACATGCGATGGAATCGAAAGAGAAAGAGAACCTGATTTACGGCACGTCAGTCTTCGAGGAAAATGTCTGCCTTTGAATTGTTTGCCCCGTAGGTTTTTAAGGGTCTAATTACCAAGTGATTAAATGCTTGTATTATTTTCTGCACAAAGAATTATTTAGCGCTCGAGTGAAACAAAGATGGTTCATCGCTAAAAAATCAGACAACTCTCTTCGTGGAAGGTTTTCGACGGAGGAAAGGGATTTTTTTCTTTGCAGGTTCGTAGTTTCAGGTAGTTTATTTGTCTTTGCTCAATTCGTCATGCGACGAAAATTTGCTCTGTTAAAAATACTTTCATCCATGAAAATGTTTTCCAGAGAATGGCAAGGCGTTGACTGCGTTTCACGACACGGTGCTTGTTACGCTGATTTGCAAGAACATCTTGAAACTCTTGTCAAAAATAATACTTGCAAGTTTTGCCCGAACCCCAATTGGAAAGTTACTCAAGAAAAGCAGAAAACGTTAACCTTTGTAATTCTTCTCGTTATGAAGTGGTTTTCATTAAAACTTGTTGTGAACTTTGAATCCTTGTGTGGGCTTCTTTTCTTTCCATGCTGGAGAGATAGGGGATTTTTACTTCTTCCTCAATTCATTTCCCCAGGAGGACTTGTGGAGGGATCCTTTTGCGGAGGGATACTCTTGCGGAGGGATCGTCTCTTATGGAGGGAAGCAGAGGGATACTCTTGCGGAGGGATACTCTTGCGGAAGGATACTTTTGCTGGGGGATACTCTGCGGAAGGATACTCTTGCGGAGGGATACTCTTGCGGAGGGATACTCTTGCGGGTGGATACTTTTGCGGGGGGACACTCTTGCGGAGGGATAACTGTGATGTCATCAGAATGGAATGTGGAGGGATACCACCAGTTTGACTGGGATACCATGGGAAAAAAATTCTCCAAAAAAAAATTCCAAAAAAATTGGAAAAAAGTGAAAAAATATTCTAGTCAAAATCCCCTATATATAAAAAATTCTATTCAAAATTCCCTATTGGGTGTGGTTAGGGAAATTTGACCACTTCCCACGTAGCCACCCATAACTACTGTGGGGCATTAAGATATGAGGTACAGTACTGTTCAAATGTAAGTTGATTGTTACAATAACCAAAATTTCAACTTTTGGGGATTCGGCAGGAGGAAGGAATTCCATGGTCTGAAGTTGAGTGTAACTTCAAACATTTAAGTTTTGACCTCTTGTCTGAAAGAGGGGATAAAGTTTTGTTATTTTAACTTGAAAAAGAAAAAAAATTGAAGGGATAGGTCTGGCATTAGTGAGGGAAAATAACAAAATTATTTTGATCTGAAAATGGATTTCAACTAATGTATATAACTCACCCATATTCTTTACTCAGTTCACTTTTGTCTTCAAGACGACCTTGCTTGTAGACTTCCTACTATTAAAAAAAACATACAGAATACACAAAATTATAACTCAATTATTGAGTACAAGATGAAGAGGAGAGTCATAGTCAATCATGATAGATTGTAGTCTACTTGTGTCCCCACATTAGTATGGGTTTTATCCCAAACTAGAAGGTTTTTTGACAAGTAAATAAAGTTAAAAAAATGATATATACCTCTTATTAGCCTAATTTTTCTCGGTCCGTTGGTACAGACCGAGTTTTTTACCCCTCGATTTATGGCCCAAGTGTGCTTTGTTTTTGTAACCTGACATGTTAACCCATTTAGCTCTAAACGTTTCCTCTGGATGATGTTTAATGTAGAAAACAACTTTTGTAAGTGGATGCTGGGACTCTCAAATTTTGCAGGCCATACTGTAAAATACCGACCAGAAAATTGACCAATCACAGCGCGCGTACTAACTAAGATATAATGGCTGCGGCCGCACTAGAGTAGTTAACCCAGTTATTTGCAATTAATTAAAATTAACTAGTTTCACAAAATTTCTGACGCGGCCACATATTTTTGGCATTCACCAAATTTTAACCATGTTTATAGCGGTTCCCATGGAAATTAATGAAAGAACAATAGATTTTTTTTTAACCGGGTTAGGTACATTCAAACCATCTCGATAGGTAGTTTAGGGGCCGATTACATGGCGAATTTCAGCCTGGGCTGAAATTTCACCCCGGTTTCTTGAACAAATGTTCTTGAAATGACATTTGCGATTACATGAAAAAGTTTCAGCAAAACTCGGCTGGAAATTTCAGCCCAGGCAAATGGGCTGAAAAACCTCATGTAATCAGAACAAGGAGCCCGTTGGGCTTCGAAACTGGCTCGTTTGGTCTCATTTTCCACCCGGTTTTCATTTTAGAGTCCACAATATACAATCTAGAGTCTATTAATATGCACAGTCCAGTCCACATTTACATTCCACAGTCCGCTTTACATTCCGCACTCTGCTTCAAGGAGGCTGCAATTTCAGGTCGATATCTTTTTCTTTGAACTTTGTATTGTTTTTTTCGCTTTAAAATCCTTGAAACCACCTACTACAAGGAATCAGGATTGTTTTAACAAAGGCATTTTGGAGAATCGGTGACGGGGTTTCGAATAAATTAACAATATCAACATGATCGATCAAATAGCGTGACATAAATACGAGATGTTCGGAATTTGAACGTGACTCCACGGAGTAATGCTTGAGAACCTGCCGGGACGTGTTTTATTCAACGATGATTTGGTTAGAAAAATTCAACTCGCTTTCCTTTTACCAGAAATAGATCGCATCCGAAAATCACAGAGATTTAATTCTTAACAATTCCGTCGAAATTAGAACGATAAATATTTGAATTATAGTTGCCGACATCACTGATTACGCCATTTCTGAAAACCGGAAGTAAACTAGGTACGGTGTTGGCCGCAGCAAAACCGATTCCCGGGGCAGGTGACACGACAGAAAAAAAAAAAAGGTATTTTAAGAACTGACTCGCCGCAGAGCGGCGAGCCAGTTAATGAAATTTCAGCCCGGGCTGAAAATCGAGGTCACCTGGGTAGAAAAGTGCACTTGGGCATGCACAATGATTTGTATTCAATGAAACAAGATGGCGACGTGGCTGTCAGCCCAGGCTGAAATTCGTCATGTAATCGCAACAAAATTCCAGCCTGCCTACCGGGCTGAAATTCGCCATGTAATCGGCCCCTCGGTGCAGGTTAACTTTCCCAATCTGTCAATCATCTTTGCTTATGCGGTAATTTTTGGCTTCCTGTTGAATTCGTAGACCTTCGAAGGGAAGACTTTCAATTTCAAATAGAGAAAGGAAAACCGTTGTGTGTTTTTTTTTAAATTTATTTTTTATTTTCTTTTTATTGCTAACAGAAACAAATACATACAAACAACTTACACGTACAGTAAAAAAAGAAATTAAATTAAATTAAACAATTACTACACATTATGGGAACAAGGTTCTTCTTGACGCTGTCAGAACTTCTGCTTTACACTCCTATTGACATCGCTACTTACTATTAACTATATACAAAAGATTTTTCGAACATGTACTTATATTTAAGGTTAACTATAAATTCATTTACCAATAACTCACCATGCAATAATTTCTGATTATACATTACAAGTAATATTTAGCATATAAAAAGGTGAAGTTTAATTTCCTAATAATGTTTGATTCCTTGTTAAAATTGTCTAGTACTTTCTTACCGAAAATTAATTCAACCGGTGAAAGGATGAAAGAGGTGACATTTTCATTATTGGACCATTTTATAACCTCGGAAAAGAACAATTGGCTCCAATTACAGTTGTGAAAAGTGTGAATCATAGAATCATTCATTTCACAGTATGGACACTTTGTGTCCTCTGCCATACCAAAGAGAAATAATTCCTTTCTGGTGACTATAGCTACCGTTTTATGTAAAAACTGTTGAGTGTTTATGTTCTCCACAAAACCTTAATTTGATCATTTGACGATGTTGTTTTGCAGGGGATAACAAACTGTAAAATGCTTGTGCAGTCAGGCATTGTTTTCGTTCATTGTAATCATTGTTTTGTGCAGCTCTCACTAGCAAATGATAACATGATCTCTCACGTTCAATTAATTGACAAGATAATCGCGCTCCGGTGGACGTGTTTATTTATTAAAGATAGCGAGGTTGTCATGAAACTGTCAGCGTTTGGAAAATGTTGGTAATATGTTCAGGTCAGAGACTAACAGCAAATGCAGCGATTTATGAAAAACGTTCTGAAGATTGTTGGGTAATTGAGGCTAGCTAGCATACTGCCGATCTTTTTTGTCAAAACTTGTTTTATTTGTTCGAACTAATAAGCTGCACTTCCCTTCATCGGACGGACTTTTATTCACATCGCTGATCATCAACTTTGCACGGATATTCTGACGACAAATGATTACGCAGTTCTGTGGTTGAAAACCAGCACTTCTTTTAGGCTTATTAAAATGTCTTATTTGGCTTACACAACAATAGTCCATTTGATGTCTCTTACCTGATTTTTAGTGATTGTTTTATAGTTTAATTTGTGTCTCTACAATAACTTCAATCTACGCGTGATGACTTGCATGTCCCAAGGGCTGAGGGTGGTGAAAGTGGCGTGAAAAATCCACAAAGATGGTGAATCCGACATTGTGATTGGTTGATTTCAATTATCACGGGTGGCGCCCGGCTTCCGTAAGATAAAAAAAATTATGAAATTTTAACCACTGCATGCAGAAAAACTATCATCTTCATAATTTCTTTCCGAGGCAAAAAAAAAGTTAAAGAATTTAGTTTCATAAAGTTTGTATCCTTATTGGTAAATGCTCAAATAATTTGGAAGGAATTAATGCGAGTAAGAACAGACCCGGACTTCAGACCGATGGCGAAGACAGCCCAGCTACCTGAACAAACACTGAAATGTGAGCAATCAAGGAGTGAAAGAAAGGAAAGACTTTGGAAATATTAGATGTTGTGGATGAAGTTATCGTTTAAAATGAGTTTGAATGACGAATGGTCAATCTTAATACTGACATGCTGCTAATTAGGATCATTTTTGATGTGTGGAAAATCTGATCGTCGATGATTTGAACTTTCGAGAACTTGCTATCGAGAATATTTATTGTTTGCAATATTTCATTTAATTGCTCAAGCATTCAATGTGAAAAGGTTGGTGACTTTTGTTGTTCATTCTATCTTACACTTAAAACCTTTAGGATTGTATTTTCTTGTATTAAAAAAGGAAGAAAAGAGAAACTGAGGTTATGAGCTGAACTACCGTAATTGGCTTTTTCTGTGTCAACAAACTTTGCACGTGATGTTGATTTCACTCAACAGAAGTTAAATTATATTAAAATAATAGTTGTCACGTTTTGTGACATTATTAGTTTTATTTCGAAGCAATTTATCGGATTAGCCCCATAGTTTAATACCCCGTTTTTAGTTTAATCCAAATTGCTCGATTTTTCCGGAAAATGATTTTTAAAAACTTTTATAAGATTACGTTCGCTCGAGCGTGGCTCACATCCCGAAAAATGAAATTTAATAATGAATGATTCGTTTGATAATACTAGCCCATTGAAAAATTCCTTTGTGTTATAAAGAAAGGCATTTATCCAATTTTGACAACCTGTGCGATATGATGGCACCAATTAAATTGTGAAAACGAACGGGGAAATAATCTAATTACGTTTTTACAATAACTGTGTGAATTCCCGCACGCTGATTGGCTCATTTCTATGGTCGATGAGAGTATGGACCATGAAAATGACGTAACAGGTAACGCAACGTGGTGAGTTTTGTCAAACTTTTGGCGCTGCAGGTTCTTCAAACAGTGAAGATCAGTGAAAAATGCACTTAAAACTGGAATTCTTCAATGAAAAGAATGCTCTCTCATCAGTTAAATTTAGTTTACAATCAGCTAAACTTGCCTGGAATTAAGTGTGAAGCAAACAGGATAAACAACTTGTCGTAGTTTCACGGGAAAATCCACAGAATCAGTCGCTGGCGCCCGAAAGAACTAAAACTGAGCCGAAAACAACTTAGAACAAAGATTCGTCTGATTATTCGAAGATATTTCAAATTTGAAAAAGGTTAGCTTTGTAAACTGTGCCCGCCGGGAAATTGGACGCCGGGATTTTCAATCCCACCGGGATCCTGCCGCGAAAAAAAAAAAATCCCGGCGGGATTTCCGGCGGGATCCCGGCGGGAATGAAAATCCCAGTGGCCAATTACCCGGCGGGAATCGCGCCGGGATCCCACTACCATTTTTACAAGGGTAATTTCAAGAATTTGACTTGCTGTATGTAAAATTTTGTGGTTTAGGGTGTTGCACTCTTTGAATAATCCACTAAATAAAAAAATTCCATAATAGTTAAGACTACTTTACGGTAATTTGTCAGTTTCCAAGGTGTTCCTCCGATTTTATCTTTTTTTGACAGTGTGCAGTTCCAATCTTCACCAATAATAAGCGAAGTACTGTAAGCTCTGTTTTGTCAATAATGCAGTTTTTAAGCTCTTGCATAAATTCAAGTCGATTATAGCCTGGTTATTAGGTGCATAAGATATTGCAAAGTGTGAGTTTTCGACCATTGAGAGTTATAGAAATTAGAAAATAGAGAAAATAGAAATTCTACCTGAATTGTTGGCTTATTTGAATAATCAACTGTGGGTTTCACAAAGGGATTAATAATTATTAAAATGCACACACCTTTGCTATGTTAAATGCCATGTGAGAAAAATAGCTTGTCATCCCACTCCTTATTGCAAATATTTTCATTGTTTGGTTCTGAATACATTTCCTGTAAAAAATATATGTTTGCATTTTAGCCTTTCAAATCAGACAATATACTTCTCCTTTTCGTCCCCGCATGGCATCTCTAATTCCCCGAACATTTAAAGATAGAACATCAAATTTCACTGAATTTTGCATATCAATTAAAGACGTCGGAGCAATCCAACCTATGTCGAATTTGAGACCTTTTTTGTTTTTTCGTGCTCATTTTGCCTAATTTTTGGCATGTGACTTACAAAGTATTTGCAAAACATTGTTCAGAATTTTTTATGCTGTTTTTTTTTTCCCATCATTTTAGAGAAATAACGTATGCAGAAAACAAAAAATTAACTAAACCCTCTGTCTTTCCGTTGAATCCCGCTTGAGAATGAATCCCAAAGTTTACCCAAATTTCTCAATTTTATGCTGTCATTTTTTTTTCACTTCAAATGGCCAAGTTTGGGCCCGTACCACTAAATCCCGCTCAAGAAAAATTTATCCCAGAGTTCATTCCCTCAAAATTGCTTCATTTTTATCACCAATAGTCAGCAAAGGTGTTGCGAAGCATCTCGGGATATCAATGGCGACATCGAGCACGGAATGTCCACCCAAACAAAATATAGAAAATATTGTAAGTCTCGAAGCACTTCAGATATCGGGCATTTCGACTACGGCATGGGATGGGAAATGGCCCACAACTCACAACGCTGCCCCTTTTCTGATCCGAAGTGATTCCAGACTTTCCCACCAGCTTATCTTGTCCACCAATAGTGCAAAATAGCGATTTAGACACAAGGTGGGACAAGAAACACGACTCGCTTCTTTGAGATGTGCTAGAGACTTAAGGATTTCCGGACTTAAGGATGTCCTTCCTTCACCAGAAGGGCCTCAAACATGTAAGCTTATACACAAGCTGCGGACGATGTGTTAACCATAGCGAGCTGGCGATCGATAAGCGAGCCAGGCGTGCGTAAATAACGGTATTTTTTTTCAGGTTGTTGGCACTGGTCAAAAGTATTGCGGTCGCATAGTCTCACGGCAAATCTGCTTTTAATGGCATTGTTTCGGAGTACGTTTCATACAGTTTTGGAAGGAACTATGCTCGGATGTACATGTACGGTCAAATCACTAGAGGGCCAGAACTCATCTTTCTTTAGGTAGTTTTATTAGTTTAGTTAATTCATTTTTTTATGTATGTTTTTTTCTCTAAAATGACGGAAAAACCAGCAAACAAATTTCTGAAGGATGTTTTGAAGTTATTCAGTGTTCTTACCAGGATTTTCTGCACTGGGGTCCATAGGACCCATAGAGAAGCTGAAAGGGGTCATGAGGGAGAAAAGTGGGTCACAATTTTTAAACACAATTAACTCAACATTTTTTTCCAGCAAATACCTGTGCAAACAAACTTAGATAATAAATGTTCTGGGTGCTTTCTAAAGAGGCCATAACCAATCAAATTTTGGCTTATGTTAAAGAGAAATGTACGTTTGTAATACGTTTTCTTCCCACCCTCCCCCTTTCTTTTTCTTTCTTTCTTTTTCTTTTTTTGTTTGCTTTTTTGCACCCTTGGGACCCCTTGGGCTTATAATAGTGTGGCATTCCCCGAAAAAGTGCGGCAATGCAGCAATGCCGTGGTCTGGTAAGAACACTGGTTAATATGTAGGTCACATGCCAAAAATGAGGCAAAATAAGAGTGAAAAAACAAAAAAAGGTCTCAAATTCGACATAGGTTGGTTATGCTCCGGACGCTTCAATTGGCAAAGAAAAGGCAAAAATAAAGAAAAACTCACGCAGCCACAAATTTAGAAATAAATAAACAAAAATAAAAATACAATACAAAAAAAGGTAAAGCCCTAATCTACAAACCTAAATAATTTAGGAGTGTTCTCTGCTTCAATCCACGCTCCATCATCTCAAAAGTGACAGTCCTTGTAACAGTTTTTCTTATTTTTTTATCCTGGCAACAGTTTTAAATTCTCTAGATCCTCCAGTTCATTGATTTTAATTGGCCTACCTTTGGCAGATGTTTTGATAAAAAATTTCCATCCATTGACCATACACTTAGAAGTTCGCTGTCTTGTTGTTTTTAGCTCATGGATGACATAGTCATATTCCATGGGCTTTCGGAGGCAGTCAAATGGCACTCACACACTCACTCACTTGATTCTTATAAATTTATTCATTAACTTAGATTAAACAATTTTCTTCTATCTCCCCTACTAAGTATTGGTTTTGACCCATTTCAAGAGTCTTATACACATTTTAGAGGGTACTAAAAAGAAAGGCGTACATTTTTGCCTGATGTGAATTAAGATCTGTCGGGGCTAGAAGATGGCTTTTCGTTCAATGGAAAGCTTGTAAGCCAAAGAACACTAGCTGTGTACATTTTTGCTCATGAAATAACATGGAGTACATGCAATCGAGTGTGAAGATCTACATGTATAAAGGACTGAAGCAGGGTTTTTGTTCAATGGAAAGCTAATAAGCCAAAGAACTCTAGCTGCGAAAGATGGACATTGAATTGTTAAAGCGATGTTGACAAATATCGACCGTGTTCATTATTATTTGGATGAATTCAGCCTGCATTTTGTCCAATAACATGGAGTCAGATGCGATCAAGTGTGAAGATCTATAGCGTCCTTGAGATGGGTTGTCATTCCCTGGAAAGCTAATAAGCCAAAGAACACTAGCTGTGAAAATTGGACATCGAATAAATATTGATAAAGCGACGTTGACAAAATTAATATTGACTAAGGTTCATTATCATGTGGACAAATTAACGATTTGTCTTTTAAAATTGTCTCTCTGATCGGAGGACGAATGCAACAGGGAATGAATGCTGTATCATCTGTTACCTGCTAGAATCGAAGAACCCAAGATTAAATTCTGTTAGCGGCTTTTTAATGTAAATACATATAAGGTTAAATCGCAAAGGAAAGTCGCCAAGATTTCCGTATAACCCCAAACATTAATTATGCATACGCGCTATTATAAAAGAGAACAATAGAGAAAACAATAGACTGCATTTGATAAGCAGGCAAAATACTACATATTTTAAACAATCCCACCAATTCCTCTTCTCCTTTTATTCAACTATCTTTACACTAATCCAATTCATCCATGAGCTGGCCTGGCTCACGGGAGCCTTTGATTCGTTTGCCCGATTCATGATCCTACGTCGACACCCGGCGTAACTAATCGATAAATCGATAGCCCAATAAAATCGATATTAATCAATATTAATCGATTCTAATCAATCGATTTTTATCGGAAATCGATAAAAATCGATACCATTTTCAGTTGTGACTATCGATTTTATCGATTCTAATCGATTTTCATTGATCATTATCGATTTCTATTAATTAACCTCGATGATGAGTCCTTATTCCGGTGTCTTAGAACAATGAATGCCAAGGCTTCTAAGTCTGTTATGAATGTCCTTGCTGTAACGGCGCTACAGCTACAGGTACGTTGAACACCATCACCAACTCTCTATCTGCCTACAAGTCCTTATGAAACATTCAGCTTATGCTGAATCTTTAAACACAAAAATATGTTAAAGTGCGCTACCAAGACCACCTACCATTTGGATCCATCCGCTATGGGCCATAGAAATGGAACGAGCTCTCCTTGAATGTGGCCCAGCTGCCCTCTACTATTTCATGCTTGTCCTCTTGATCCGATTTTTCAGAGATAGCACAAAATGCTCTCCGACCTCTACATCAAACAACCATTCATGGTATCCTTTCACAACACAATGAATTTTGATTTTCGCTGTCTCTACACGGCCGTGCACTACCGATCGAGACATCCTGACAATTGATTACAACTCTGTAATTCGAACCGAGTCTATAGTGCTATTGGGGCCTACGCTCTAGTCGTTAATAATCGATAAAAATCGATACTGTTTGGAGTGGAAAAGTTGTGACTATCGATTTTTATCGATTACTGATATAAATCGATAATAATCGACTGATCTGATCGATTAATATCGATTTATCGATCAGCTTTCCAATGATCGATTTTGATCGATTAGTTACGCCGGGGTCGACATGATGTTAAGTTTTCATTTAAATAAATCATATCGGATTTAGCCCTCAACGCGAAATTAAAGATAACCCATTGAATAGGTTTGAAACTTTGACGTCTTTCAGCTTCACTCTCGCTCGGTAGAGAATCTCTAAGTCGAATCGACTTGATTTTGTGACTGAGGAATTTGACAATGATGGGCTTGTTTCCCTTTCTAAGCTTATGGGAAATTTTAATATCCTGTGGTTTTGCATGAGGTTTATTCCAAAAGGCGCTCAATTTTTTGGGCAGGTTTTATTTTTGACCTAAAGTCAGTTTTACCACCTAAAATAAATCGTATACTGCTGTCAATTAATCAGTAACCCAATTTCGTAAATTAAAGTAAAGGTATTATTAAATTTAAGCTTAAGCTTACTTATTTCAGTTTTAACACATAACGTATGATACTGCAGTATAGAAGGAGACGAGGGAGAGAATGTTCACAGAAGTCTTAAGATGACATAAAACAATTTGTATGACAACGAAAACAAGATTTTACCTTCCATAGCTGTCGTCTTCCTCGTCAGTAGATCCAACATGGACGGCAGCCCGGAAGAGAGATGTAGCGCTTAAAAAACTACATTATGGGCTAAACAAACCTTAAAAAGACACGTTACATGCTTCCTGAAAAACTGTTTAAACTTCAGAACGTCTTGCAAGTTTACTTGAAAACTTCAAAGCAAGAAAAATTAGATACTGAACACACAACTTCTACTAGCTGATACAAAACCGAAAGTGTCCTGCGGGAAGCTCTGGAATCCGGAATCCGGAATCCGCCCAAATTCCTCCTCGTTTCCAAAAGAGCAAACAAATCCCTGGGGAGCAGCCTGGGGAGAGAAGTGTTCTTTTAGTCGGCTGGCTGTAGCGCTAGGCCCCGCTAGGCCACAGGGACTCCAGTCTCAGACTACCCACCCACCACTACAGTGCAGGCGTTTCTTTTGTGGGCGAGCTGAATTTAGCGTTTGGTCATCATTTTGGTTTTATTTAACGTCGGGACCTGGGAGGAGTGAGTGGGGAGGGGGCGGGAAGAGAAAGAAAAAAAAATCCCTCTCTCTACCCCCCCCCCCCCCCCGCCCCTCCTTCGCCTTCTAGCCTGTCTCCCACACTCTTGGTCGTGTCTTTTGACTTGCCCCTCAGTTCGTGGTCACTGTCGTCCCCAAAATACGCCTGCTTTGCAGGCCAGGGCTAGGGCTAGGCTAGGCTAGGCTTTTCACAGGAGTTCATAGGCCTTCAATTTAAGGTGGTCCACTCAGAAATACGATGTCGGGCTTGCAACCCTCGCCTTTTTGAAAATGGCAGAATTGAAAACTTTAAACCCTTGAGAATCCCATTTGGAAAGAATTTCACTAAATTCGCATCACTAAACAGGTGAACTATAAGAAAACTGAACAGCAGTATATAATTTTCACCTGGCAACGGCCATAGCAACTATTGTTTACATTAGTAAAATGCCCATAAAACGTGCTAAATGAATACAATCACCCCCCCCCCCCCCCGCCTATATTTTATCTAGAATCCATTGTCTAAACTTTAAGTCCATAGTATCGTAAAAATTAATTCTCCTTGGCCAACGTAGCTTAATAAGAAATAGAACACAAACTGCAGTGACAAACATGACAATAAAACGCATGTTGGAAAACAAAATATTACTTGACGTTTCGTATGTTACAACATACATCCTCAGAAGTGACCGTTTAGAATACAAGTAACAACTAAATTTAAATGAATAATAAGTAACTAATTAACAACAACAATAACATAAGATGAGAAAAATTTGCATATAAAAGATGCAAACTAATAAACAATTAGCTTTTCGCTGCTGACATTATCCGTGACTATTATCCGTGCATAATAGGATCGAGTTGGACTTTCATCTACGCGAGAACGCCATAAAGGAGATGCAAAATGCAATCGACAGCGCTGCTGGGATGAATGGACAAGTTAATTAGTAATTAGAGGTAAAACTCTGGTTGACAACGGCCACTTTGATATCTTTCAGGGTTCCACTTTTTTTTCTTAACGAGCACCTCCGCTTGACGACTTATAGGAGTCCCTCCCTCCCGGGAGCAGAATATTCTTACCAATTTTTCTTTTCACGATATTTCCGGTTGTCACTCGGTAAGCGACTTAAAAGGCAGAGCAAAACAGCATGTTCTTTTGAGAACAAGCCATATCTAGAATATTTAATGTCACTTTTATTGTGATTAGTAATACGAGTGGTTTTAATTAGCCCCACGCAGCTATCAAGCTTAGTGAATGCAAGCTAAAATTAAAGCTTTGACTGAGTCAAACTTCCCATATGACTAAAAAAAAAGATCGCCGGATTGACCCCTTTCATAAAATAGAAGTCCGTATAAGGGAGTTAAATGAGACGGGAAAGTTTGTGTTTTAATATGAGCGATAGGCAGAGCAAAATAGCATGTTCTTTTGAGAACAAGCCATATCTAGAATATTTGATGTCACTTTTAACGTGATTAGTAATACGAGTGGTGTTAATTAGCCCCACGCAGCTATCAAGCGTACTGAATACAAGCTAAAATTAAAGCTTTGACTGAGTCAAACTTCCCATATGACTAAAAAAAAATCGCCGGATTGACCCCTTTCATAAAATAGAAGTCCGTATAAGGGTGAATATTTTAAGTTCGATTGCCTACAGGTTGCAACTAATTTGATTGAACCTGCACTTGCAAGGAGAACACAACGTGCTCGGAAGACTGACACCGGTAGCATAGTATTGGCTGACCCGTGTACTTAAAAAATAACTCGAGCCCTTGAGTGACTAATTTGCGTGGCACTGCCTTTTGTAAACGTGTGAATTCTACGACACGGATGCCGTTCTCGATGTGCTTGTAGCCCGTGGCTTTGAAACAAAGCCGGCGGACTGCTCGCGCTTTCGCTTTTGTGCTATTTTAAAACAATTAATCATTGCTATTACAGTTTCATTATGCAACAGTACGCAAAAGACGTAAAAATTTTCGCCATTGAACGCTTGCCGCAATTCCATTCAACCGTCATCATTATAAGCCAAAAAATCAACAAAACTATGACGTTTTACCATACTATTGCACAATCAAACCGTAATAGCAATGAATAGAAAAAAACGCAAAGTTCATGCTATTTTGCTCTGCCATACCGCTCACACAAACTTTCCTGTCCCATTTAACTTTCTTAAAACGTCTCCATTAGTAAAATACACCGTGAAATTCTCAAACTACGTTTCCCAAGAAAACGCATTTGACTAAATGATTGAAACTGATAGGTAACGTGAGATATCGAAATTTAAGAAGGACTAATACCTTTGCGGTAACTTAATGTGAGATATGACAAGTTCATGTCAAGTTCTGACATCCCAATACCCTAGGGAAATTAACAATAGGTCCGGGGGTGCTCCCCAAAAATTTTAGTGGCAGTATGTGACGCCCTTCTTGAAATCCTGACCGGTTTAACCAACCATATCCTCAATGCCCTAATATAGCTTCTATAAAGAAGGAAGAAGAACCCCCCCCCCCTGACAAAAGTCCACAAAATTTTGTTAACAACTTTTGTCCCTTTTTCGTACTCAAATCCGAAATCTCGCTTAATGCGCATGCGCATTAACGAGATAAAAAAGGGATCCATTGCAAATAAAAGGCAGGTTTCAATAATTGTGAAGAGAAATGATAATCTGTCCATTGCTCAACTGAAAGGCTAGGTTTATTTTTATATGCGACCGCAGCGGTAGTAACAGAAAAGTACTCGTTGGACGAATACTCGAGAATAAGCAGCTCTCTAATTTTCCAAATTGCGGCCTATATACTCTCCAAGCGTTACAGTATATATTCAGTATCCCTTAGAATATATACGCAAAGACAGGATTTGTCATTCTCTGGACCTTTTGCCGTTCTGCTTTGCTCCCGTCATATTCGCGGGTCGTAAACGGTATTTGTATCAAATACATATTCTGGATCATATGGAACCTATTTACGCATCTTTATCCAATCTAGTGATGCACACATCTTAGTCATACAAGGAGAATACAACAATTTACTTTAGGCTTAATTTTGGACGAAAGACGTGAAATGTTTTCTGATCGCATGAAAGCTAAGAGATTGGAAGTCCGATGATCGGATTTCACTGTGCAGCCTCGTCGCATAATTTCTTGAATTTTAAGCCAAAATCTACATTTCTTGAATCAGTTTTAAACTCCCGAATGTAACATTGCCTTTTATTTATTAGATTTGAAGCCCCAAAGACATTCAAATCACGTTTACCGCTAATTTTACCGATTTTTCGTATCCAAAACACATCCCGCTCATACAAAGCCTTTGAGCTGACAGCAAACTTTGTCTGAGTCACGTAGGGGGTCTATCTATTTTTAGTATTTGTGCGCAGCGCTTAAGAATCATACCGCTCAGCCTTTCATCGCAAACGCGTTTCAACACCTCCTTCCTGCGAAAACACTTGTCATAATTAATCTGACGGGACTGAGATGACTTTGTTGACAGACTGACAGGCAACCGACCAATCAGGATTTTACGTTTCCCTGAAACGCAAATTCAACGATACAAAGAAACCTACGCTGTCGCCTTTTTCCCTTCATCGCCCCAATCCCTTCGCGTTTTTACAGCAATTTGCATAAATGAATTACAAAATGTACGCTCTCGCGCGTGGCACTGAGGAGAAAAGGGCGACAGCTCGCGGTCCAACCATATGTCTCAATTTCCTATCAAATCAGGCGAGACAGACAGTCCTGCTCGAAACACACATAGAGCCCATGTTGCTGTAGGCCTAATAATAAACTCATTTAGAGTGAATGATGTTTGGTTAAGACAAAAAATGGGAAGGTCAGTTCTGCAAAAACTTTATCTGGAAGCAAAACTGTTGCCATGGCAACAGCACAATGGGTGTCATTTAATGCCTGGTCTGATGTACATTGCTGGTGCCAAGTTTGAAGAGCACCGCTCTAATAGTTCTAAAGATACTCTATACTTTGTAAATTTGTCTTCCTTTACAAGCATTGATGACGTCATAACTTGTCATCTTCCCGTGTTCGATCTCAAAGAATCCTGGCTCCAGTTTTGACGAGAAATTGTTGTCACATGGCCTTCGAGGTCTGTCTGTTGAATGCTTAGTTTGCCTTCAAATAACGAAGAATTTTCCTTCTCCCCGGGACCTTTGCACGGCTACTTTGTCTCCGCTATGGGTTGTCCGGAAGCGGGGAATTGGGCACTGCTGAAATTGACTGGTGCATTAAATGTTTATTGAAAGTTATATAAGTGTGACTAATCTAAAGCTTCCTATCTCAGAAAAGCTTTTCAAAAATTGTGTCACACCATGCACATAATTTTTATCACTGCAGTATC
Organism: Cladopsammia gracilis; assembly: GCA_022457155.1. Taxonomy (NCBI): domain Eukaryota; kingdom Metazoa; phylum Cnidaria; class Anthozoa; order Scleractinia; family Dendrophylliidae; genus Cladopsammia; species Cladopsammia gracilis. The sequence goes on along the minus strand of JAJGOT010000786.1, from coordinate 56,641 downwards.
AGCTTGTTAAGTTCAATATTTGTGCGGATTTCTTAGCCTGCGTTCTGTGACGGGATTGAACGCGAGAGGACGGAGTTTTTGCGGCGGATCCACAATCATGGATCTCACAAGCTACGAAGGCTACTGATTTCTTGGACAGTTTTTATCTATTTTTTTTCCAAGCAACAAGAACCTCAAGGAGGCTGATGTCAGTTTTTTTTGCCGTGGGGTGTATGTTTTTAAATCAAAACTTCGCAGGGAAGACATGCTACGTTGCTTTTATACTACACCAAGCTTATAGACTACGAGCAGTCTCTCTTTCCCAGCTTAGTCCGTCGAGCGAGAAACGAAAAAACATCAGCGAACGGATAATGGCCGCGCGAAATGCTTTTTCGTTTCTTGCTCGACGGACTAAGCTGGGAAAGAGAGACTGCTCGTAGTCTACCAAGCTTATGAAATGTGATCAAAGTTTTATGCGTCACTGATTTCCAAGCGACAGCGGTTACTATAGCAACGTCAGCTTATTGCCCTTTGTTTTAAACAATGCCGCTTTTTCTCAAAATCTAGTCAGACACTATATAATGAAAATTTCAAATTTGTAGTTCTCGCATATCACTAGCTGTAGACGAAATTTCAATAAAATTTTTAAGACGGTTTTCGAGTATATCAAAATAACTGACGGCTGCTACAGAAGGGATGGAGATTGAAAATTCCCCTTTCCACACTTTAATCTCTCTAGACGATCACTCCGATAAAACCGCATTAACTTCTCAAACATGTATAGAATCTCAAGCGACTGATTTGGAATTTTCCTTTCCTTTTATTAATTCCGCTGGAGCAACCACCGCGAAAAGACAACCCAGTCACAACTATCAACTTTGGAAAGACTAAAAAGAAAAATTATGAACAACGTTTATTCTAGGACAAGATGGGCTCTGAATAAAAAAATTGCAAAAATCTATTTAACCCTATTTTGGGGTTTACCTCGGTGTAAGAACCTGTGACTTTTTCCTTTGTTTTTCACCTTTGTAGTATTGCATTCCCAGTTGACTCTATTGTTTTATGCCTTTTGTTTTCTTTGTTTTACGTCACTCGTGAATTTGACAGGTTCTTACACCGAGGATGAGCCCTATTTTGCCTGCGCCTTTTTTAGTTCCTGAGCCTGGTGGGGGGGGGGGGGGGGGGGGGAGGGGAACCTAGAAGGTACATAGTACGTCCAAAAACTCTTTCCTTTTTGGTCCGCACAATGGAACGATGACGTCATATGACGTAGCTATTAGGTAATTAGTTATACGGCCGCCATCTTGGATTTCTGAAATTTTTCAAAACCTCTTAAAAACCGTCCAAATTGACTCAAAATTAATCAAAACCAATAAATAAACGCTAAATGACGTAAAAATGTAAAAGTTATACCAATAAACATTGTTTTTCTTCATTCAAAGGTAAAAATATGCAAATTACAAAAAACATGGCTGTCAAAATCTTGTTGCTATGAAAACATCAAGTTACGTGGTCAATAAAATGTCATATCAAATTGTTGCCAGATAAATTTTAGTTAAAGTAACAAAGTTTGATGGCGTTTGAATACAAATGGCTTGTATGGTTCTGTGAAAGGGAATAAGATCAAAACATTCTCTCAGCGTGTTCTATACATTTTTTCAAACTTACCATATCAAAGACTACTAAGAGCCAACCCATGAATAAGAAATGCTAACACGCAACGCAATATTTCGGTAAGCTTATGTTTTCACACTGACACGGTTCGATATTTTTTAATAAGAATATCCTTTTAGATCGATTTTATGTCGCATTAAAGACTCCAAATACGAAACATCTTTAAGCTTATTGTTGTTTATATTCGTTTGCAACAAATTAGTTGTTATCGCTAGATTCACGCTGTTCTTGTTACGAAACGCATTCGTAACAAACATTACGTCACTGAGTTTACAGCTGATGGAAGGAGTGAGCGAGCGAGTGAGCAACCATTTGCATATCTGTCGTCGTTACCGATAACCCGTTCATTACGCATGCGCGTATTCACGGGTTAAAATGAAGATAATCATAGGCTCCAATGAGCCAACTCGTAAAGACGAAATAACCTTCGGCAACGTTCTTTCCAGCTTCTGCATTAAAGAGACCTTGCTCGAGAGAAGGCTCAGATCGGTAAAACAGAAATGACAATCACTGTAAATATTGACAGTAGAATTTAATAAGAATAAACTGTTCTACAAACCACAACATACAATCACCAATATTATAATTCACATAAAATACACTAACAATAGCTTGGCATATAGTAGAAATATTAAAAACATTTTTTCTTTCTAAAATACTTCAGGACTACGACTAGATTATGTACCAAATGCATGCTTAAATTAATTTCATGTACAAAGAACTTGCTTTGTTTTATAACTGTGCAAATCATGATTTTGACGTGCCATGCGAAACAAGTATGCCAGAGTATGACCTGTTTCGCACGTCATATTACCGTCACTGTTGTGTCTACCTCAACTGACTTCAGCTTGACAATGCGCGGTGGTATAAAACACGAACACATATCCAGGGCGCATTTTTTAGCGTTAGTTCCACGTATTCTAATAATTTTGGTATACAAATAACGGAAAACGAGGGGTACCTCTTGTACACAAACAGTCAGGAACATTCTTAATGTGTTCGAGAACTAGTGATTTTTGTTTTTGCAACTCTCAGTTGGTAGGCGAGTGCATCGTTTCTCCTACAAAACAACCCCAAAAGGAAAGCTAGATTTTTATTATCCGAGCAAACCATACCTGCTTATTTTACTTCTTTTAATAACAGGATTCCGTTTATTTCGAGAGCGGATAAGATCTTAGATGGTAAAGTATCGGCTAGACTATTTATTCCTGTTGCTGTAAAGACCCCAAAAATGCGCCCTGAGATTTCGCTGAACCGCGTTAATTGTGTATAAAATGAGTTCCGTCTAAGCCCTTTGTAACGACAGCTTGTCTAGCAAATCACGAAATCACTGAGTTTGGCATGCAACGACAGCATGACATTTTAAACAAGCCTAATACAAATATTAAAAATCTACAATAAATTTTAAAAAGTACAGCGAGTCAATATAGATAAACCAGCTCGACCGTGCTCGCTTCGTGCAAAATACTAAAGTACGGTTTTCACAGATAAGAAGGAAACGCATAATAAAAGCGAATACATATTGAAATGCTTGCTTCACACAATGTAGGAATTTCCAATTAACCGATTAAATCTGTTTCTTTTTTTCTTCCTTACTTTAAAACAAAAAAAAAAACAAAGAATAAATCGTGAGATACAATTTCAACGACTTTCCGAGAGATTCAAAATTGTACAAACCATCACTTACTTATCTTCGAAACTTATAGGAAACCTGCCGTTTCATGTTTCGCCGTTATTTCTCCACTTTTTCATTCAAAGAAAGTTATAGAAGATAACTACAAAAATTCATATCCCTATAGAAATACAAATGCCACCAAACAAATCTGTAACTGATCATTTTGTGGTGCAGAGTAAGACGAAAATGGAATCCCAGCGAGGTAATTAGATGGAGGTTTGAAGCGAGCAAAAAACTCCATGAATGCTACAAATTTCCATACCCAGACGGTATGTTCGCATACTCATCGGCATGTATAAGAAAACAAAAATGGTATCGGCTTTAAGGAAGAGAAAACGCGTTTCTCGTTTGCAACTACCTACGTAGGCAATCAGTGTTACGTGACGTAATTTCACCCCCTCTACCCACAGTCTTACACCCACAAGTCTTCATTCTTTCCACCCCCACCCCCACTGTCCTTTAACCTCAGAGTCCTGTCATTAGCGTTGTCATTCTCGTCTCGCACCGAATTCGCGGCTGACGCGCGCGACGAGCTCAACACCTCATCCATGGGGATGTCATCCCTTGATCGACTTCCCCTGGAATAGTTATCATCTGATGATGCGTACGGAGGGGGGAGCTGGTTTAAAATGTCCCCCCAGCTGCGCTGTCGATCTGACACCGAAGAAATGTCGGTTTCTCCCAGTGGTTCGCCATTCCCGTTGTCCCAGTGATCTCGCGGTCGACGACTGTCGTATTCGTTATCATATCGTCTTCTGTTCGGATCTCTTAGGTTCCGTTCGTCGGGAGTGCGAGGAAGTGACGTGGCTTCGTAATCCATGGGCGCGCGAGCTAGTTCGGCGTTTCTGGTGGAGTCGAATTGCCATCCTTCGTTCTTCATCTGTTGTTGTAACTGACTGTGGCTCCAGAGGTTGGCCAGAACCTGTAACAGAATACAACAGGAGACGATTACCTAGAGAGCCTTACAATCCACTATAATAAATATAACATGTAAATCTATTTTTATATCAAATCTGTAGTGAAGTGAAATTCTTTTATTTCCAGTTAATGCGATGTATTTGTCGAATGATGAGAAGACTAACTGCCAGAAATCCATACATTTTTATATACATCAGAGGTAACAGGTCAGCCTTATATGTTAAATATACCACGACAATAATCACAATTATCAAAGCAACAGTTCCCCCACCCTACCCCCCATTGTCCATAATAGTAACCTCACGACTGTCACGATAAAGCTAAGACACGTAAGTGGTCAACTGATGGATTAGTTGATTGAATGGTTGACAGATTGATTGACATGTTACTAACCTGATTAGCTATTTTAATGACCCTGGGTGAGTAGGTTTTGTTCTGGTCTGTTGCTATTCTAACCATCTTCTGAATTCCTGTGGTTTTACGCAGAAACCTGCAACAAAGAGGATACATAAATTTAAACAGATGAGCAACCAATGAAGACCAGTTCTTTCGATAAATCACCCGAGAAATTGAGATAAAAAGGAAAGGAAAAAAATTATTGGCAAGAATAATGCCAATACTAACTTGGAGTTCTTGTCATTCTTGTTGGTCAGCTGATAGATAGTGCACAGAAGCTAGGCATCAAAATACAAGAAAAAAAAAATCACATTTAATTTTGTAAAATATTAAAAAACAAATCGTACCATGCAAAAGTACTGCTGAAGAGATTTCATTTGAATTGTCACACCATAGGATTTTGTTGACAGACTGAAAAGTTAGAGCTACACTACATGTCTCCATAATTGATATCCTGGGAGTGAACTTTATAGGGTTAGGAACTTAGGTCAGGTGTAGAGCACCTTGGACCAAATATCAATTAAGAAATTCCTCCTACCAATCCCTTACATTTAATTGCAATTCTAGATAGGAGAATGTGCGCTTGGATCTCTTTCTTACCAACAGTTTTCTTGTTTTCTGAGTCCACGCGTGAGTTGCGAGGAGCAATTGCGGCTGCGCGGATTGTTGGATCGTGATCAATTCTCAGCAGCTCAACAAGCTGTGGAATAACTTGCGCTTTTCTCGTGTCTCCACGGACTTACTACATTACAAGTCTTAAAACATATAACAAGATTAGCAGTATACCGCTTAAAGGGTGCTTTTTTTCTAGGTCATTATAACGGCGCACCATCATATTTGATGTTGTTAGTCGTGGAGTCGGTGATTTTAATTAAAAGGTGCCTGTGCGTTGATGTTTGTTTGTTGGCGAAGCTTCTGGGACTAAGACAATTTGAGGAAATTAAGGTGGTACAACTGGCTAAAAAGCTTACAAAAACGACCCAAAATGCCAATTTAAATTTAAAGCCTTACTTCAATCGCACCGTAAATCTCTGAAACACTGTATATAAAATGGCTCATCCAAGTACGGTAGTTTCCTTAATCCCGGCTCGTTCAAAGTTGTTCTCACTCAGTTGTATTCCTCCTTATAGTTTACTCTGTTTTTGATGTAGATATATTCTGTAGTGGTCGCTATTTCGTATCTGTCCCTGTCACCGTAATTTTATTACTGACTAAATTTTGACATTAACATTTTAGTCCTTTATTATTACTCGCGTCCCGTTCACGTCTCGTTCACGTCTTTTCCCTCAGTTGGTACATTTTGTGACTCTTTTGTTAGCTTGTGTCCAATAAAAATGATAAAAAATGTGTTCACCTTCCATGAACAGGCGGTTAAGTTGTGCAGTGCTCCAGCCGACTCCTCCAATGTCTCAATATTCTTCGCTTTTTTTAACAGCACGTAATACTGCTGCACTGTTTGCGGCTGCCAGATAAGTTAGTAGTTTTAGAGTTGGGGGCACCAGATCAAAAAAATATTTTTTTGATCTGATACCAACCCAACTCTAATACTACTTTCCATATGATGGTAACCAGTTTTTTTGTTTCCATTTAATGTAAACCAGTTTTTGGAAAACTATATGTTTCCATAAAATAATTAAACTATATGTTTCCATAAAATAATTAAACTATATGTTTCCATAAAATAATTAAACTATATGTTTTATAAAAAACAAAGTGCGTTTATTTCATTGCGTGATTCCACATAATAGAATCCTTTGCGTGACACAATTCTCGGAAAAAAACAGGGGAACCCCCTGTTGTCTGATGCATCAGACAGATTCTTTTTTAAATTAATGAAGTTGAAGGGAAGGAGTATTTCAGTGAAAACATGAACAAGAAACTATTTTCAACATATTGTGGACTTTGATTTCCCTTTACTATTGGATTAAAAATAACATCTATGCAATGGAACAAAGATAGTTTCCCACGCGTGGGAATATTTATTGTGAGGAAATGAGTCATCAGATTGTAAACAGGATGGAGTTATCGGTGTGTGACATTCTCGGAAAAAACAGGGGAAGCCCCCTATGAAATGAAGTCATCCAATGCTATTGTTAATAGCATAATGTCCATATGCGTGACTTGTCGCACCATTATCGTGAATATATCGTTTGTCATCAAAGCAACTGAGTGATACTTTATTGATTTCATAACTTCCTAATTGATGATTTTGACTCCTAATTGTTTTCATTTGATGGTGCATCTGTTTATTATTGAAAAGTGTGTCTTTATAGTTTTCATGTTGGATTTCATTTTTAATGACATTCTTTTTGATTCCTTTTGCTGTTTTTCCACCTTTTTGATCGTCTTTCATGTAGCTATACATTTTTGATCGTAGACCGACGAATTCATAAATGGGAACTCCTGCGGCTTCATCTTTGAATTTACCAATTACTTTTTTATTTAACTTATTAAAATACGGTGAGCTTTCAGGGTAGTCGCTGTTATCGAATTTATCTTTATCGTTCCAGAAATCCCTATAGACGTCTTCGGTTTCGATTTCATAGGTTAGGGAGTCTGTATCGGTAAAGAGCAGCTTAGCCTTATTACCATACTTATCTTTGATATAGTTATATGAAACTCATACATTAATGTCTTACTAAGATCTAGAATACACATACCCACATATGCCGGCCTGTTTAGGGTTAGTGTTTCTTTGATCTTATGAACGGCTACAAGGTTTTCATTGAAGATCTTACTACTTACATAAGTAGGTTTAGCAGCCATTTTTAATGGTTTCTTTTCATCAGTTACTAATCTGACATCAACTCTCTTTCTTAAGTTTTCCATTGTTTTACCAAAAACACTATTATTCATAAGTTTGAAAAAATCTTTTTCAAAAGCATTTTTAGCATTCTTTCGATTGTTGGTGTTGAAGTCAATGTATTGTTTAAGCCAAGGTGACTGATTAAATTCTAATACTCGATGAACTTTAATGACTTTTAATCCAAGATCTGTATATAATTGAAGGTTTCTATAATGTAGAACGTATTTTTCTTTGTTCCTTAAAGTTGGAATCAGTTTTTGTACGAGACCTATTGATATATTATATTTATTCGCAATGTTTTTACAATATTCAGACAACATGTCTTTAGTTATTTTTATCTTTTCTGGTCCTAATGGGTAGTCATTGTGAAGATTATGCAGTTCTTTAGGATATTCTAAATCAACTTCTAGTATCAAACCCTTTTTACTGTCTTCTTTGTATTTATCCAGGTTAATATTGTCAATCTGGTTTTTAGTCATCCATTTGAAACCACCAGTTGGTAAATATTGACTCATCGCCCAACCATACAGATTGTTTGCATCTAGATACATAATATACCTTGAGGGCGTCTTTTTATTGTATGTTTTCATGTATTTATTATTTGACTTTCCGTATCGATTGGCTATATATGATATACCACCACGCATACCCTTTTCAATAAATTGGAACATATCTATATCAGTCATTAGTTCTAGTTTTATATTAGTCATTTTTAGCATAGCATCCCATGACAAACCAGGAGATGTGAAATAATGACATGGATCAAGTTTATAGTATTCTAAGCATGTTTTCCTAAAGGATTCAAACACATCAGCTAATAGAAGTATATCAGATTTCAAATACAAGTCATGATACTCACCCATTGTTTTAAGCATGAATGTTTCCCATACAGTCTGAGCATGTTGATAATCTTTATTGCTTATATGCTCATTATTCATGATACTAAAAAAGTCTTCTTTTGTTGGTAGTTTTTCATTGAATTTATCAAAACTGTCCATGTAGTCATAAGGATATACTCCTTTTCGAGCCATCAAATCAAGTTTTTCACCTTTGAATTTTTGAGAGGTATATTTTAATGATTCTCTTGGTAGATTATTTACTAGTTTTTCCAAACTAGAGCTCATAAATTGGAAACTATCAATGAAGGTAAGATGATTACCAAGCATGAAAGCCATATACTTCTCCATGTTGTTAGGTATGGCATTGATATTCATTTCACACTTTCCACCTTTCTTATTTGTATATGTATGCTTCTTAACAATTTCACCAATCTCTTGCATTATAAAATGACTATCATATCCTCTTAAGTTGTGAAATATAACAGGTATTTTTATTTCTTCTGGTTTTATTTTGAGTTTCAGGTTACAATCTTGATGAGCAGAGCCTCTGTATTTACCTATAATATGGCAATGGTCTCGAACTCGAATGTCCTTATCAGTATATTTTTTATTACAAATATGACATTCTTTAGCTTTTTGAAAATCGTCTTCATCATCTTTTGTCATTTTTAATGGTTTGTTAAATTCCTTTTTCATAATATTTTTACAATACTTAACTTCTTCTAGCATCTTTTCCATAAATTTGTACACAGCCTTTTCACCTCTGTAAATTTGTATTGGTTTGGTATGTTTATCATCATAACAACAAACGACCTTATATCCATAACCACAGTCTGTATGCTTCTGATAAGCCTCTGTGTATGATTTATCATTATTGGGTTGACAACCATGTATTTTTTCAGTAATAGCCTCAAAATCTGCATAAATGACGAATGGTACTGGTAGTTGTTTATGAAAGTTGTTGAATCTTAGTATATTATTATCCTTCTCAGGCATTTTTATCGCTTGTGTGCCATTCACTTGTATACAGTTTTCTTTATGATCAGTTAATATTCTTTCAGAGCTGAAGCATTGAAGACAATACATGCAGAAATGTTTTCTTTCTTTGTGTTTTGTCTGATTGTACATTAACTTGTTAAAATCTTTAATCAAGACATAGTGCTTGTTTTCATTTTCTGTTATAAGAAGCAGATTCATACGGTCTGCATATTTTTCTTTTGAGACATAAATTGGATATGGTTGTTTATCTTCATAACCGAAAACATTTATGTTGATATTATTTTGTTTTTCAATCTTGTTGTACTGTTTGGTGGTGACTGGGAATTCAATCCCCGAATAATCTAAATTTTCAATGAATTGCTTGTCAACTTTTTTAATTCTCTGTGGGTATTTGTCTTGAGGATTCAAATGTCTAATGTGACACCATCTAAAGCATTCATTGTCTTTATTTTTCATGTTTATCAATCCCTTAGCACTATTTCTTAGTTCTGAAGGTAATTGAATGTAAGATGATCCCTTTAATGGTTCGTATTTAACAATATTAATATAGTGGTTGTCAATAGATCTAATTGTCCATCCAGAACCCTCAGAAATCCATTGAGCTACACTATTTAATATCTGTTGTTTAGACAATTGTAACGCTTCAGCGATTTCTATGTGGTTAATAATCGTCTGAGCCACACTGTTAAAATATGCAGTCTTAGACACTATTTCACCACCAGCTAGTTTCTCAAATGTGACCTTTAGTGTTTCAACAAATTTAATTCCTTTTGTATCACTTAGTAGGGTTTTTAAAATGGTTTTCAATACCTTTTCTTGTTTGTTGTAATTGTGTTAAAGGGTCTTTATTATTCTTTAATGTAATTTCGAAGGATTTAGTATAACCTTTTAGAGCTTTGTCTGTTTGCTCTATCTTAGTCCTTAGAGCTGGAACAGGTTTAACTGTTTTTTTAGTCCTTGGTGTAGGAATTGGTGTCTTTTTTAATTGTTCTATTTCTTCTAACCATTCAGAAGGTGGGGGTGGTAATCTTTTCCTCTCAAAATAGTCAACCAATTCTTTTACTGTTTGTCTTGGTGTAGGCACTGGTCTCCTACGTTGTTTTTCGTCATCCCCTATTATAATTTTAGGAGCTGGTTTAGCATTCTGTTTCATTAACAGTTTAATTAGTTCTGACTTCTTAAGTTTCATAAGTTGGGATTTTTCAAAATTCATTCTATATATATATAACTATATATAATATTTCTTTAAGTCATTTTCATAGTGCGTTTATTTTTGGAATCATTTTGGAAATAATTTGAGATAATCATATATGATTGGTCATATGATTATCTTTTTATGATATTCTTGTGTTATTCGTTGTTGTATTTTTGTGAATTCAATTGACGAATTCTAGTTTTATTGTGTTTATATTTACTTGCAGGATGGAAATATTTATTGCATTCAATACAATGATATTTATTCTCTGGGTTGTTATTATACTTCTTACAATAAACACGTCCCATAATACGTTTTTCTTCATCAGTTATATACTTTTTAGGTCTTCCCCTTGATTGTTTTTCCATTACTATATAGTATGATTATTTTTTTAAGTCATTTTAGTGCGTTTAAATATGGTTGATAATAGCCAGAAACATTAATATTTTTGGCTACAAAAAGCGAATACAGAGTAAATCTGAGATATGGGCTACTTGTAAATAGCAACATCTCTTTAACCCTTTAAAACCAACACTCTTTAATCAAAATTTTGTCGCTTCAAATATTTTATATCATCAACTTTGGTTTGTTTCAATATATTACAATCTTCGTCATAATTATCGTTTTCTATCTCGTCACAGATAATCTTTAATAACTGTTTCAATGTTATATCTGCATCCATTTCATGTATTTTTTTATGATAAAGTTTCAATAGTTTTTCCTTATGTTGTAACATGTCCAACCTCTCTTCATTATCGCGTATTTTGTCATGAAGATATACTAATTCTTCTTCACAATCATAGATTCGACTTTCAATTTTTCTGATATGTCTACTAATATCTCTCATTATATAAACATTATATATTTTTAACATCTTTTAGCGATATCCAACTATTAAAATCATCACTATATCCCTTCCATTTTACTAACGCTTGTTTTTTCTTATAATCTCTTTTGATAACCTTATCAATTCTAAATACATCCTGTTTTGCTAATTGTAATTCAGGTTCATAAAATGACCCTTCTATTGGTTCATTATTGAGATCTTTCAATTTGTATATTATTGGATTGGAATATTGGATTTTATCAACTGTAAATACCTCTTCAGACCAATTTGGAGTATATCCTTTATCAAATACCTTTCTTTTATACTTTGAAATTCTAACCGTATCACCAACTTTGAATTTTACTTTTGATGATGATGGTTCCATATCACCATATAGATTGAAATAAACAGTTCCTTCATTCTTTTTCTTAGATGCTTGAAGCGGTGACATTTTTATTGAACTGTGCTTAGTGTTGTTGTATTTTTTAACCAAATCATCTAAAATATTATGCCAAACAGTATTATTTTGAACTGTGAATTGTTTATACATTCTGGTTTTCAAAGTGCGATTAAAACGTTCAATCACAACAGCTTTACCTTCATTAAAAGTGGAATACATCTCAATATTGTTTTGTTTCAACCACTCCTTGAAAGTTTTATTATAAAATTCAGATCCTTCATCAACCCAGAGATATTTCGGTTTTCTTTTATACTTTTTTATGATGTCGTTAAATGCATCAGTAATTGAAATACCTGTTTTGTTTTTTAGTGGTATAGCCCAAGCAAATTTACTGAATACATCTATTACAGTCAATATGTATTTGAATCCTTGATTCCATTTCGAGAGTTTATCCATAAAAACGAGATCTGCGCTCCAAATATCATCTATTCCATTGACAATAACTCTTCTAGTTCTGAATTTTCGTTTGATTGGCTTATGTAATTCATCGGCTAATTGTTGAGCCCAATCATTTTTACTCAACGCCGCTTTCAGTTTTTTGGCTTCCTTTTTTTAACACCAAGACCTAATTTCTGTTTTATATCAATCGTGTTTCTAGCCAACCAATGCCCCCATTGTCTTTCATTATACGGTACGTTGTCTAAAGATTTAACCATTTTTCGGTCTGCTCTATTCTTACATTTTCTGTCGTCTTTACAAACACTATAATCAACATCATGCTGCATGGCAATGGCATCCGTTCTTCCTGTAGGTTGGTCATATATTTCTAATATTTGGCCAGTTGTTGGGTCATATTTCACTTGACTCTCTAAATCATTATAAGGCCCAGTATATTTATGACCGGGTAATGTCCACCCTCCTTTTGGTTTCGGAAGCTTCCCAATGGCCTTATGTATATCAATAGCACCGCCTTTGTGTAAAGGATCTATTTTCTTTGATAAATCTGATGTAATACTATCCAAAGCTTGATCCAAATATTTATCAGCCATTCCTTTAATCTTTTGTTTTGCAAAACCAGATTTGATTGCTTTTGACGCTCCGATTCTGCCTAAATTATACAAACCTTTTAAAGCACTTTTAGCTGCAATTTCACCAAGACTGTGACTTCCTTCAATATCAAATAAGCCCGCCCCTTCAGACGGGCCTTTCAGTTTCCCTTATTTTTAACAAATTTGGTTTTTGTTATACCACATTCAGCGCAAGTGCATTTCAACATCGTTCGACCATTTTTAGTTTTCACATCTTGTTCGCTTTCTGGAACACATTCAGTGACTTTCTTCTGTCTAACACAATATGATTTTACCATTATATATATAAGTTAGATATTTCTAAAATAATATTCGAGGAACCTCTCATTCTTCATTGTATCATATATGTCAAATACTTGCAATAAATTATAATACGAATTCCCCTTATTCATTTCGTTCAGAAAGTATAAACAGAAGTAGCCACATGTAGACGTTTTTATGTTTTGGATTTGGTTGTTTTGGTGAAGCAGTGTCATATTCCTTCTTTTCGCATGATTTACGATCTCTTGAAATGGAGGCATACCAAAACTGTCAAAATAATTTATCACGTTGTCTTTTACATAAGTTGTAACCCAATGAGATCCTGCCATATAACTAGGTTCTAGATTGTAAATAAATAATGCTTGGCTATGATTATGCGGAACTCTTTCATCCCTTGACAGAACATCACTGATTGGGATGTTTAAATATCTGCACCATTTTATTAGATCATGATTACTTAACGGGATGTCTTTGTGGAATTTCGGTTTTACAGTATTGCCCCTATAAGTGGGATGCTGTTGAATGGGCTGTTTTTCCCAAATAGCAAGCCGTCGCCTCTTTTTGTTGTCTTTTTTTTTGGTTGTTTTTTTTATGCCCATACCAGTTGGATTATCCCATGTACCTATAAATGGAGGTGGTCTATATATACCTAGTCTTGGAGCTCCCGTACCCTTTTTCTTACTAGTTCCAATTCGGGGGGCGCCACTACCAGTTTTACCGGTTAAAGCATTTAGAAGGAGTGGGACACCAATGCTTGCCAACAGAGTGCCTAAAAATCCTCCTGATTGTGTTTTTGTTGGTGTGATATGAACACCTGAACCTGATTGAAGGGCATTCAATATATCCTGTTTTTGTTTCGTCGATAAAAGATGCTTATATTCTATCAGCTTATTGATTTTTTCTTGTGGTATGAGAAAACCACCAGACTGTATGCCTTTTCCAGATATCGCTTTAACAACCTGACTAGCACCTTCTGAAGCCAAACCAGCAAGAGCTGAAAGACCAAGGGTTTTACCAATAGTTGGTAAAGCTGCACGTCCAAGGGTTAGAATGGTAGTTAACAAACTTCCACCAACTTGCTTTCTAATATTAGTCTTAGCTAGTTTAATATCCATCCCCTTCTTCAATTGCCGATTTTTCTCCAATCTATTCTTTACCATTGCCGGGACATGTAAAGTATCATTTCCACGAAGAGAGTCGTTTGAAAGCCTGAGAACAATCGTCTCCCTTTTATGGAAAGCATTGCTAAGATTTTTCTTTTGATTGTCAGACAATTTCACATTAGTCTCATAAAGTTGAGTCATTTGTTGTATATAATATATGTTATATAATTTTCTGGTTATAAAACATATATGAAATAATGATATTATTTGATTAGTAATTTATTACTTTTTTTACACTATAACCAATTCATTTCCCACTTTGTCAATGACGACAGTCTCCTCATATAGAACAACGGCATGTATGCTGAAAGGACTATTTCCAGCACTATTGGCGTTCAGTTTGTACCTGAAGATCAACTGCTTTGGGTCTCTTGTTACTTTTTCTGTTTGATATGATAGATCGAAATAGATTAGTGGATAGAGACCATTGTAATTCGATAGGTTAAGCTGTGTACCGCTGTTGTAATCATTCTTTCTCATACCATAGGACATTAAATCATTGAAGATCCTTACTTTTGATTCTGAATCGTATTCAGTCTCTGGGTAGAATACTCCATTGCCGTATTCCAATCTGCATGTTGTAAGACTGCAAGCATTATCACCTGAATTTACTTTAAAAGTGTCAAACAGGTACGGATTAGCCTCTGCATTGTTTGTTTTAGCTCTTTGTAGATATACAAATATAGCCTTAACATTATCAATACTGGATGATATCTGGAAGAATCCACTGCTATGTGTTGGTGCGGACACCTCATACATTTCTCTCAGATATGTCCATTTATCATCTTTCAAAAAAGAACTAACAAACTTATCGTAGAGACTGTCTTTTGGTGTCAATTTTGGTACCCAAAGTAGTAATCTATCAATAACAACTCGTCCGTCATCTACTGCACCTGCCTTAAATATTAATTCATTGTCATTCTGTAACTGTATATTAAACTGAAGTTGCATTGGGACTAACATTCGACCCTCTAGCTCTTCGAAGAAACTGTAACGATTAAGAGGTATGACTACATTGACATCATGGTGACCTGTCGTTAAAAGACGTCTTGACTCAAACCCTGTATTAGTATTGGCTGTAGTGTTATCTGTGTCCAAATACCATAAAGAGTTTTTAGCAACACTACGAGCAAAATCGTCACTATATTCAAGCAGGTTCTTTACATAAGTCACTTTATGGAGATTATCAGTATCATACACAATTTTCCCAGCACTTTTTATCATGATGTGACTAATCAAACTATGGGCTCCATTAATAACTGTCACCCTATCATCAGCATAGGCTGTACCATCTGCCAATTTTTGTACCTGGAACTGCACCTCGAAATAAGCATTGTACCAATCGTAGAAACTCGATCGATCATTAATTGTAAATTTATACCCATTTTTCACTTGGTGTTGATTGTTAGCTGGGGCTCTGATTACATCATCAAGTTGGAATCGCACCAACTCATATCTTTGTGGAAATTCACTTGTTCTAAAAGTCATTATATTATTATGTTAGATAATTTTGCAATTATATACCATAATTTTGTAATATATAGATGTTTTCAATCATTTTATTGATTCTATACTACTCTTACTCTACGCCTTCTTTTCACACCAGATCCAGATATCAATCTATTGAGTATCATATCAGTACTTTCATCTTGCTGTTGCTGTTTAATGGGTGAGGATGGAACATTTGCCGTTTGTCTTGTAGCTACTTTTCTCAAATTTGCCAATCTTTTCATTATTAAGTCTCCTGACTTCTGTGATACCGCCTTACCAAGTCGATCACCTGCATGGGATATCCCCGATTCTAATGCCTTCTTTGCTATTGGCTTAGCAAATTTCTTGAAAACAGCTGATGCCACACTCTTTAATGGTTTGAAAATATTATCAACAATAATACCAGAACCTTTATGTTGATATACAAATTTACCTAGTTTAGGATGGTAAAACCTCTTGAATTCATATGGTTTCATTATACTAATATGTTATATTATTCTATACTTTTCAGAATTAGTGAGAAAGATGTATCTGCTCCATTCAGGTTAACTAATCTTCTTTTTCCATCAGTAATGTATACCCTGATACTACTTATACTATTCTTATTGACTGGATTAAATGTGACTCTTCGTGGTTCGAGGGTAAATGAATAACTAGGTTGTAATACACTGGTTGAGAAGGAATAAATGATGTCGGTATCTTGACCGTCTACAAGTGAATCATTAATTAGGTCGCAATGAACATTGAGGACATCTGTATCTTGAGATAGATTTGGAACCCTTGGTCCAATGTTTGTCCCACTTGTTAATACTATTTGATCGAAACCGATTAGATCATTAAAATTGGAATGTGTCAAATCAAGCCGATAACTCTGAGCTAATGTAACCGTGACCCTAAATGTTGTATTATCGAATTCAAGAGTTATCGGGTACGTATCACCAGTCTTCGTTATGTCCTTGATATACGTATTGAAGTCGGTATAATTCCATACTCCAGCTGGAAAGGTGATGTTGTTAAATGTTGAACCACTATCAGAGCTATATTGGATCAATTGATTGTTGTATCCAGCATTAACATTAAACCATGTAAAACTCATATTGATAATTCTGTTAAGACCAATAACATATTGCATATTACTATCCAAAATTATAGGTCTAGTAAATTTTGTTGTAAAATCCTCAGGTTTATTATTCCCTTGATTTTTTACACTATAAGATGATAATACAATCTCTCGTTCCATATATAATACCGTTACATAAATTATATTTTGAAATATTGACTAAATAATTTATTATATTGCGGTCTATTGATTGTCGACATTTTCAATAATGTGTCCAATATAGTTACTCCCATATTTCGCATCTCAATGCTGGTATTCCCTGCCAATCTTTCACCAATAATCAATTCCAATTTTTTCAAAAGCTGCTTTACATCATTAAAAAACATAATATTTCCACCTCTCTGGATTCCAGAACCTTTTATTGTTTCCAATTTAGTATTATAATGTTTTATGTATTCATTTAAAGTAACTCTTGCGTTGTCTATTCTTTTGTTTCGCATTTGCCTTTCACCTGATGATATCTCCCCCTTATTGTATTGTTTTGTAACAGTTGCTTTATAGCCACTTAATTGACTCCTTTTTATTTTAGCATCCTTTATAATCTTATTAAGATATTTCTTAGTCTTTTGGGGTGTTATTGTTGATTGATTCAATATCTTATCCACATTTTCATAATTCACAATACCAATATCATTCAAAATCTCATTACTCGTATCTTCATCGTCTAATCCATAGTCGATCTCTTCGTCGTCATCATATTCTGGTGGTAAATCATCGGGTTTCTGAGGGAAGTACTGAGGATCAACATAAATATCCTTCTTTCCTTCCATAAGATCTTGTAAAGATTCTTCATATGTTGGAGGTTTTGGTACCAGTTGTTTATCTGGCTGTGGTGGTACATAATCACCAAATAGATCATCAATTTCCATTTCTTCAAAAGGATCAACTTCAGGCATATAGTCAATACCAGGCTCACCTTTCTTAGGTGGTCGCTTTTTTCTCTGAAGTATACTCGAAACTAAATTACTGTCAATAACATCATCTAATTTACTAGTCACTGGTTTAAATACCTTCGCCAATGACTCCTGACTGGTCTGCTGACTAATATCATGTTTCGTAATTCTATCATGAACATAATTAATCTTATTCCCTAATTCAGATTTACTCTTTGCGAGTTCTTTCCACTTAAGTAAACTCATTTATTATTATATTATTACATTACATAAAAATGAAAATCATATATAAAAAATAACGTTGAACACAGTGTTATACACCGTGTTATACACCGTGTTGTACACCGTGTTATACACCATGTTATATTGAAATAATATACCCATATAATATAAATGAAAATACCAAATTATGACGTTGAAGACAATGTTGTCTCAAACTTTAAACAGTTATATGAATTCATGCCTGATCGATCATTTCGGATGTTGGTTTGCGGACCATCTGGGTCAGGAAAAACAAACGTTCTGCTAGACATGATCTATAGGCTACTCTATTTCGATAAAATTTATCTATATGCTAAAAACTTAGAACAATCAAAATATCAACATTTACTGGAAACATTGAAACCAATCAGTGAAGAGGTGGGTTACCAAATTATTGAAGCAAGTAATGATCAAATATTGCCTTTGTCTGAATTAAATTGTGATAACCAAAAGTTGGTTATTTTTGATGACTATCTTAATAATGGTAGTAAAAACGATTCAGAAATAAGAAACTACTACACTAACTCAAGAAACAAAAATTGCAGTTGTATATATCTTAGTCAATCGTTTTATGACACTGACAAATGTATCCGTCTCAACTCTACGCATTACTGTATTTTTGAATTTCCTTCTCCAAACGAACAAAACAGGATCAGTAGAGAGCTTGGTATAAAAAAATCTGACTATGAGAAAGCAACTAAAGAACCATATTCCTTCGTATATATTGATAAGCCACGGAAATTCACAACTAAGAATTTCAATGGAAAAATATAATATAACTCAATTATATATGAGTTACTCAAATGGAATTTTACCATCGTCAACATCAACGGCGACATCAACGGCGACACCACAACGTGGATTGCCTGGCGTTGGGTTCAAATTGACAGATGATGGTAATTATGATATGCAAAACAAGAAATTAGTTAATGTCAAGGATCCTACAAATTTTAAAGATGTTGTCAACAAAGAGTATGGAGACACACATTATTTAAAGTTAGATGGAACAACTCATATGACTGCAGATTTAGATCTGCGAGGGAATAAATTAATTCTACCTGGAGAAATTGATATGGATCGAAAACTGATCACAAATATGGATACGGATGAGAATGATGATCTTTCTGCGGTGAATATGATAACTTTGAAAAAATATCACCCTGATGCCCCAGCACATACACATGAAGTGACCAAAGATATTGATTTGAAGGAGATGTACAATATTACTAATAGCAAACAACAAAATTTCAGTTATTATCAAACTCATTATGATTCGATTCCATGTTATGAAGATATAAGAAGAATGTTTTTATCACGAAAGGAAATTTCTCCAATGGAAAATAGACTTGATATGGCACATCATAGTATATTCAATCTTGCCGAACCAAAATATGGTGCAGAAGCTAGTACAAAGACATATGTTGATAATTCTGTCATTACAAAAGCTGATAAATCATATGTAGATTCTGAAGTTAACAAAAAAGCTGATAAAAGTTACGTTGATTCAGAAATAAATACAAAATCTGATATATCATATGTTAAATACAAAACTTTCTGATATAGAAAAAAAGTATAAGGAATACGTTGACCAGTCACATGTTTCAGACTCAAATGCTAAAAAAGACGTTTTTCGTTATATTATGGAAGACATAGATGAATCAAGTTCTGAAGAAAGGATTATTGTTACTGGCATTACAAATTATAACTCATCACCTCATAATTTTAACAAAAATGCATACGATTTAAAACTGTTAAAAATGAATGACAATCAATATATATCTCGGATTGCATTTAACATGTATCAAATACCAATAAATTATTACACTATATGTATAGAATTCTTCCTGCCCGATATAAGCAAATTTCAATCATTAAATTGCGTCTCATCTGTTTTGGGGATAAATAAACAAACATCTAAACAATTCCCAAATTATATCAGATCAATTATCAATTTTAGAAAGGGAGTACAGACGTCTCCAGTATATTTAGACGTCGATATGCATTTATCAGGTGATAATAATTCACCTAGTCAGTTGCCTTGCTACATGATTGTATATGGCATATCAGGAACACATTCAGACATTTCTCCCGCAGTTTTTGATTCGGTATATTTCATCGAAAATAATAAAATGACAATGCAGACTGATTTGGATATGAATAGTCACAGAATAATTGGCTTACCAAGCCATAAAAATAAATTCATATTTTCAGGAAATTATACGAAAAATAATAAAAGTTCTGATATCATATTGAACGGTTCATCAACATTTATTGCTTTGGTTAATTTAAAATTAGTAAAATTATGGTTAATTATATTAGACGATAAACCATCTGAAGGATACGAAAAAATCTATATATTAATTCATAACACTTCATTTGCTCCACAAATTTGGGATAAATCATCAAATAAAATTTTCTACACTTTCAATATATCAACATCAGTTGTCAATTTCAGCGAAGATACGGTTATTCCAATCAAATTAATCAGTTTAATTAATAATAATTTTACCTCCGCACCTCATAATTGTAATATCCATGCACTTTTTGAAGAGTTTTAATATATAATTATCTAATATATTGATATATATATATAAATGGCAATTCTCACACAGTCAATTAATTTTTGTAATAAATTTTTCACAACCCAAAAAAACCTACATCCTAATACTAAAGATGAAATATTAAAATCGGCTTTAATATATCAATTTTTGTACGTTAACTATTTGAATGAGCCAATATCAATGAACCAAATATTACAAAAACACCCTCATATTGGATTAATAGGACCAGGTTCTTGTACTATAAACACCAAATACCAATTTTTAATTAAACATGCTATTTTTCATGATGCATTTGGAAGATTTTACAATGACTATGAAAAGGGGCCTGGGTACACATATTGTCTTTCATTGCCTAAGAAAATAAAAAGATCTCCAATAATGGGCCAAATAAGTGGTGTATTATATTGCCTCATTTCAAATCCTAAAATATAATTATCCAAATATACAGTCGATCCCATTAACGTTGTTCAAGAAAAAAGAAGTTTACAAGTTAACAAAAGAATTAAATATTCAATTTCCTCGTGCGGGACCTTGAATTTGCATAATAACACGTAATAATAACACGGCGAAAAGTCGTTGATATTCAAAGATGCCTCGTCCTTTTTCCGACGATTTGAGGTGGAGTATAATATATCAACACTTGTTTTATGCAAAAACGTACCAGGAGATAGCTACTAATCTCTTTGTAAGTCCAATGACAGTTAAACGCACTTGTATATAATAAAGCCAATTTGACATTTTTTCATAAGCTTATCCGCCAAATCTGGCAGAATGTGAACTAGTTTCGAACGGAATTCTTCGACGCTTTCCAGAACTGGGAAATTAGTTATTCTTCTTGTTTGGTAACTACTTTTTTTCTTTTCATCCAAAACGCGTACTTCTAAACAGTTTAAAAACTGTTTTGAACTTCCCGCCGTGGCCATTTTCTACACATGTGTTCAGCTGTACGTTCCAATGGAATAATTCAGTTTCCACACGCGCGTAATTTGAATGTTAATGAGGCACGTGACTTTTGTTAACTTGTAAACGTCTTTTTTTCTTGAACAACGTTAATGGGATCGACTGTATAATATAATGACTAAAACAGATATATTCAATTTTAATCATATTGATAGACATATCAGTCAAGAGAAATTATCAGAAATTAAAGCCTTGTATAAATTTTATCATAAACGCTTTTGGTGTTATAAAACGGCTTTCAAATATTTTAAATGTAACTTCAACAGGCTTAGTAGTTATTGGTACATTAGCTGGTAGTATCACATTAAATCCTGCTATACTAGCTTCTATTTCTGGAGCTGGTTTAGTTCTAAAAACAGTAAGTGAAATTAATACTTATTCGAAGAAAATAGAAATGTCTAAATTTGCATACACAACATATGAAAAAGTATTAGTTGATTTACGGTCTTGTTTAAGAGGAAATCAATTTAACCACACTGTTTTCATCAATGAAATGAGACAGTTAGATGAAATAATCATCGATCTTTGTCCTCTTGCCGATAAATTTGAAAAACAGTATGATAAAAAATTCACTTCCGAGTAAACTTTCAGAGTAAATTTTACTAACAAACTTTACTTTTACGATAAACTTTACTAACAAACTTTACTAACAAACTTTACTTTTACGATAAACTTTACTAACAAACTTTATTCAATAACTCATTCATAGGGAAAACCCGCTTTGCATGACGTATGACTTCCTGTTTTTCTGAGAATCACGCAACAAGTCACCTTTTAATAATTTTGTTGATATCATTCTTTATCAATTCATAAACATGTTTCCACCAAGTCTCATAGAATTTTAATGTCTTCGTTGACTTTGTTACTTTAATACTCTTGTATGGAAGCTCAAGCATCCGAAATAATTGCTGGACAACAAAATTAATACTAATCATCCGTTTACGGTTATTGTTAACCTGCGATAATACTTCATTAATTAAAGCGAATATTCCCAGGATTTTCTCTCTATTTTGATTACTTATTTGTATATGATTCTTTTGTTCTATATCACTGATCACGTTTAAAATATGATATTTAACAGTTATTCATCGAGGACGAGCCGAATATGAGCTGATATATATAACCAACGAGGCGCCGCGCCGAGTTGGTTATATATATCAGCTCATATTCGGCGAGGCCGAGATGAATAACTGTTTTAGTAAATTTTCAAACACTCAAATAACTGGAAATTGGAAAAAAAAATTATTTCCGTTGCAAAAAAATACATGACTGTCACATCAGTGAACAAGTGTCACATGACCGCTTCGCAAATCGAAAGCGAGTAAATGCTAACAAGCGGCGAGATCGAGAAGAATGTTTCTTTCAAAAGTAGTTTCCTTCAAAAATAGGTTTTAATCGGACTAGCCGAAGTGGTTATGGATTTGAACATTAGAATTGTGGAAATTATATTGCGGACGAGGAAAGATTCGTGCACGTGCACGTGCACGTGCACAACGTGCTCCCCGAATGTCGCCATTTTTTTTTTCCGCGACGGTTTTTTTTCGCGTAATTCGTCATCATTTTTCCATATTTGGGCAAATTAACCAATAACGACTCAGATCGGTAGCGGTTGGACCAATCAGAAATCTAGAAAATCATTATCGAGAGGTAAAAATTTACTAATTTCTTATATACACACTCTTTCTCGTCATTTTATATTTGTTATCATGGAAATCGATATATGGAGCTTGTAAATCATATCCATTAACAACACCACAATTTTTACAAACATTCATTCCATTGTCATTAAGCATATCTTTTTTATCACAACATGATTCAACAACTTCCGTATTTCTAACAACATCTGCTAATCGTTGGTCACAAAAGGGACAGGTTAACTCTCCTGTATTCTTAAATTCGTCATGAATTCCCAAATTACAATTCATTCTATACTATTATATGAGATTATATTTTTTAAACAAAACCGCAGTTGTGGCCATATTATCAAAAAACAAAAATAGCGAACATATAAAAATCGGCTAACGCGTTAGCAATATTTCAATAGAACAAAAAATAGACAGCAGGGAAAGTCCCATATCATCATCAACTTCCTGTTTACCAGTTGATAAAAAACTGACTTACGCGCAAGCCGAAAAATATAAAGCATATCATCGGGGAACCCCCTATTGTATGACATCATCGACTTCCTGTGTTTCCGAGAATTGTGTCACGCAAAGGATTCTATTATGTGGAATCACGCAATGGAATAAACGCACCATTTTGTTTTTTATAAAACATATAGTTTAATTATTTTATGGAAACATATAGTTTAATTATTTTATGGAAACATATAGTTTAATTATTTTATGGAAACATACAGTTTTCCAAAAACTGGTTTACATTAAATGGAAACAAAAAAACTGGTTACCATCATATGGAAAGTAGTATTAGAGTTGGGTTGGTATCAGATCAAAAAAATATTTTTTTGATCTGGTGCCCCCAACTCTAAAACTACTTAAGTTCCACGCCTTGAGGAGGGCCCTTCGGCCGGTCCATGGGTCTCTTATCGTTAGGGACCTTTTTCTTCTGTCCTTCCACCGCACCCTGCACCCTGCACCCTGTTGCTCCTTGACCGCAACGGGGTCCACATCCACGTCAGCATCATCGTAACGATCCCTGTCAATCTCGCTTTCAAGCCTGTATGACAGGTTCCTTAGCGTACATTCAGAATGCTCCAGACCCTGGGGATTAAACAGAAATATTTATAGAGATTTTTGCGAATATTTTATCCTCCAATTATGGACTCATAAAGAAGTATACAACGTTTATCAGCCAGCAACTGAAATAGAATCGCAAGTTTGGTAGGGGTAGGATTAGAAAGACTAATTTTTGGGGGGCTTAAATATAAAAAAATATGATGATCTATGCCTCAAAGAACAGAACTGTCAACACACTTGGCGTTGTTAGACTAAATGGAGGTGATTTTTTCTTTGTCATTTAAACACCACACTAGGAGGAGAAAGTAACTTGAAATAACTATTACGCCATTTTTCATGTGACTTGCACAATGATGTCTTATTTACACAAAAATGAGAAGTCATTTTCATACGAATGGACAACACTGAGCTCTCTTCGAAACAGAGGTTTGAGACGAATCTAAAATAGCTTGTAAAATTGGTAAATTCAGGTCTCTTTAAGCTGCTTTAAGGTGGTTCGATACAGTTTTCTGGACACTAGTACCAACGTTTTTCAATTGGCTTTTAAGCGGTCTTCTCCAAGTCAGATCAACGTGAAATTTTCACCACTAACTGGTTTTGAATTGAAGTTTGGCAAGATATATTTTCTGGTAAAATCGATATTACCATGACGACGATAAACAAGAAACTTAGAAATCGGTGAAAGTGAAATTTAGCGCGTTTAAGATTTCGCATTGAAAATCCCACATAGACATCTTAAAATATGGCATATATATTTTGCAAGAATAAAAAAATTTTTGTATGTTTGAATTTAAATAAATCGCAATAACATTTCAAACCTTACTATTTGTGTACTGGTATTAAATTGATTGAGAGATTAATACTGGTTTTGCGAAATTCCTTAATGATAGTGTCAAAAAGTAGCTTGATGTTATGTTTGTAAACCTTCAAAGTTCTGTTTACTTACTCTTTTGCGATCTTGAGAACTTCCATTTTTCCTAACATAACTTCATGTTCAATTTTTGGGTATTTTTCGATTTTAATCGCTTTTGCAAAAATCTGAAAAACGGCTAGATGGATTTTTTTGAAACGTTAACCACGCATGCTTACCGATGTGCAAAATATTATCTTAAAGTTTCATTGACATTGATTCACTGGAACGCCTTTAAATTTATAGATGAAGACGACGTACGAACCGGCCAAAACGTTTGCGTTACAAATTTACTTTTTTAAGTTCTGCTCACTCAGTAATGATTCCAAATCAATGCGCACTACATTCTTCAGTGATTGAAACACTGCAATGTACGCTCGTTGATGCAAATTTCTTTGCATCTGTTTTCTTTTGCGTTCAAAACGCGTGCTGTAAAAACGGTTTCAAAACGCAAAAGGGCATTTATTGCTCAAAATAATCCTAAAAAGAGACTTAAGGGAATCTGGAAAGTAGTATTAAAGGAGAGTAATAAGGTACAATCATGTTCGAATAATAGATCGCACAGCAGATCAAAACGAAAGTATAAATCACGGAGGAATGCAGTGCGAATTGATCAGTTTGAAATCATTATTAAGCATAACTTAAAAAAGTAAATTTGTAACGGCATTTTTTCGGCCGGTTCGTACGTCGTCTTCATCTTTAAATTTAAAGACGTTCCAGTGAATCTATGTCAATGAAACTTTCAGATAATATTTTGCACATCGGTAAGCATGCACAGTGAATGTTTTAAAAAAATCTATCGAGCCGTTTCTCAGATTTTTGCGAAAGCGATTAAAATCGAAAATTACCCAAAAATTGCACATGAAGCGATGTTAGGAAAAAAGGTAGTTCTCAAAAGAGTAAGTAAACAAAATTTTGAAGGTTTACAAACATAACATAAAGCTACTTTTTGACACTATAATTAAGGAATTTCAGGAAATAAACCAGTGTTAATCTCTCGATCAATTTATTACCAGTACACAAATAGTAAGGTTTGAAATGTTATTGCGATTTATTTGAAATCAAACATACAGAATTTTTTTATTCTTGCAAAATATGTAAACCATATACCATATTTTAAGATGTCTATGTGGGATTTTCAATGCGAAATCTTAAACGCGCTAAATTTCACTTTTACTGATTTCTAAGTTTCTTGTTTATCGTTGTCATGGTAATATCGATTTTACCAGACAATATATCTTGCCAAACTTCAATTCAAAACTAGTTACCCCCCGGAAGTGGTGAAAATTTCACGTTGATCTGACTTGGAGAAGACCGCTTAAAAGCCGATTGAAAAATGTAGGTATGGTCTCCAGAAAAATGTATCGAACCACCTTAATTAGCGTCCTAACTGCGGTTTTAAAACATGGCCTCCATTCCACTTACTTTATTATCAAACTGTTGACTCTTCACGCCAATTCTAATAATCCACACCAGACAGTCGACCAAGTTCTTCTCGTCCCTAAGTTCCTGCCGGGCCCTGGTCCCAGCTGAGGACAGATTGCGCACGAGTCTGGTAGCATGCTGCAACCGCTGCCCACTTGGAGTAATGAACGATAATGAGAATGACGATGATGTAGAGGCACACGAGGAGGATTCTTAGACGAAGTGACTTAAAATACACAGGATAAATAAACAATTAACATTAAATAAACGTAACAACAACAACAACTCATAATCTCGTAAAAGGGTTAAGGACTTAGGAAACGTGTTAGTGAACGAATTGTTTAAAAAGAATAACCAATGATACTTAACGAAACATAAAGTGGTATGGGAAAGAGGGAAAAGTCAATAAATGGAGGTTATTCAACAAAAGGTTGTGAAATAGGCCGAGTATTTTTACGAATAAGGGTAATTGACCTGGAACGAGGGGATATGTGATATATTTTTTCCTCGTGGTGTACCCGAGGGCGTACCCACAACGGGGGTCAAAAGTATGTGACGTCATTAGTGCAAAGCGCTTTTATCATCTATTCTTGGCTTTCACATGACGTCATAAAAATTAAAAAATCTAAAGAAAACGTCCTACAAAGCTGTTTCTAACAGGGTATGTGGATACAAGTGTTATAATCTTTGGCAAAAAGTTTCAGGTTTTAACGATGTTTCGCTTCCGATTTACAAAGGTTTTAAATGTGTCACGCAATACGTCACGCTATTTCAGATAAGCCGCGAAATAAACAAAATTGAATCAGCTGAAAGTTATTGTTTGCATTATAAGTGCTTATAAGTCGAGTTAATTGAGCTTATAGCAAATACAATATTTTTGGATGTGATTTTTGGTGTAATTAAGACTTTGAATTTTTGGCCGCCATCTTTGTGCCCTCAGGGCACAAAGATGGCCGCTCCATACATTTCTTACTAAAAATATCTAATACTTGTTCGCCTATAACTCTTGAACGAAATGCTTTTGCGCTTCAAAATTTGGCCAAGATGTGTAGTTTTAAACTCTCTACAATTCCATAAACATTTTGGATTCGAAATCTATTTTTTAATGCTTCTGAATTTTGATATGACGTAAGTGAAAGCCAAGAATAGCCTGTTATTGTTGGAAACAAAAGAATAGTTTTAACACCAATGATGCCGGCACTCTAAAGCCCCAGTCAACAACGTTCAACATCGTTCAGTTATTGTTCAATATTGTTGACTATTCATCATGTTCGACTGGCCACGCTGTTGATTGATGTTCACCGCTCTGTTGAATGTCTTTTGTTCTCAGGTATGAACAACAAATGTTGACTTCGTTTGGCCGCCTCGTTCAACATCGTTCAACCCTCAATAAAGCTATAATGTTTAATTCCTCTGGCCAGGCATTGAAACAAGTGAATCAGATATAGAAAGCTTCAGTCGGAATTAATCTGAACCATACCGGATACCGTGTAGCATTAAAACAAGTGAATCAGATATAGAAAGCTTTAGTCTGAATTAATCTGAACCATACCGGATACCGTGTAGCATTAAAACAAGTGAATCAGATATAGAAAGCTTCAGTCGGAATTAATCTGAACCATACCGGATACCGTGTAGCATTAAAACAAGCGAATCAGATATAGAAAGCTTCAGTCGGAATTAATCTGAACCATACGGATACCGTGTAGCATTAAAACAAGTGAATCAGATATAGAAAGCTTTAGTCGGAATTAATCTGAACCATACCGGATACCGTGTAGCATTAAAACAAGTGATACAGATATAGAAAACTTCAGTCGGAATTAATCTGAACCATACCAGATACCGTGTAGCATTAAAACAAGTGAATCAGATATAGAAAGCTTTAGTCTGAATTAATCTGAACCATACCGGATACCGTGTAGCATTAAAACAAGTGAATCAGATATAGAAAGCTTCAGTCGGAATTAATCTTAACCATACCGGATACCGTGTAGCATTAAAACAAGTGAATCAGATATAGAAAGCTTCAGTCGGAATTAATCTGAACCATACCAGATACCGTGTAGCATTAAAACAAGTGAATCAGATATAGAAAGCTTTAGTCGGAATTAATCTGAACCATACCGGATACCGTGTAGCATTAAAACAAGTGAATCAGATATAGAAAGCTTTAGTCGGAATTAATCTGAACCATACCGGATACCGTGTAGCATTAAAACAAGTGAATCAGATATAGAAAGCTTCAGTCGGAATTAATCTTAACCATACCGGATACCGTGTAGCATTAAAACAAGTGAATCAGATATAGAAAGCTTTAGTCGGAATTAATCTGAACCATACCGGATACCGTGTAGCATTAAAACAAGTGAATCAGATATAGAAAGCTTCAGTCGGAATTAATCTGAACCATACCGGATACCGTGTAGCATTAAAACAAGTGAATCAGATATCTTGAGAAAGCTTCAGTCGGAATTAATCTCAGTGAACCATACCGGATACCGTGTAGCATTAAAACAAGTGAATCAGATATAGAAAGCTTCAGTCGGAATTAATCTGAACCATATCGGATACCGTGTAGCATTAAAACAAGTGAATCAGATATAGAAAGCTTTAGTCGGAATTAATCTGAACCATACCAGATACCGTGTAGCATTAAAACAAGTGAATCAGATATAGAAAGCTTTAGTCGGAATTAATCTTAACCATACCGGATACCGTGTAGCATTAAAACAAGTGAATCAGATATAGAAAGCTTCAGTCGGAATTAATCTGAACCATACCAGATACCGTGTAGCATTAAAACAAGTGAATCAGATATAGAAAGCTTTAGTCGGAATTAATCTGAACCATACCGGATACCGTGTAGCATGAAACTTTTGCGGGAGTTTTATTTTGCGGATTGGGGATTTTTTTGTTTTGCGGGAACATTTTTTTTTGTTCGCGATGACTGAAGTTTCTGCTGGGAACCAATTTTTGCGATTTCCTGATCAAGCAGCAGAACATTAACAAGGAACAAAACTGAATATTTTCATTTTTTATTGAGCTTGTTGAGTTACCGTACACTCTCTACATAGTAATAGAGACATTTCACTGTATTCGCCGAAGCTGATACAGTAACAACAAAATCAAATAAAAAGCCACGTGAGCCTACCCCTGCTGCGTACCATGCTCAACAAAAAATTGTTATTATTAAAAAAAAAACCCTGTTGTTTTCTACTAAAAATCAATGTTAGTAGTTCTTAATGACGTCTAATATCGTCCCAGTAACACAAGTTTACATAAAAAAGCAAAGTTCTTTATTTTACTGAAGGGAGTAAATTTTTGCGGAGTATTATTTTGCGAGACTGGCTTTCTTTCTGCCGGAACTTATTTTTTCGGATCGAGGGCAATCCGCAAACTCCGCAAAAATTAAAACCCGCAAAACTTTCATGCTACACGGTAAATATCATACCAACTTTAGACATGGTTTTCCTTGTCCGGTTACTTTCCGTTTAAGCCTGGTATCCATATGATCGTTTCGTTCGCTGCGATCTCTAAGATTACTGGGAAAAAAGTTGAGTGATCGTTACGTTGACCGGTTTCCTTATGATCGATACAAGGTTTCCAGTAGACTTTCTCAAAGTCGTTCGCTTGTTTTTCCGGTTCCAGTCGACTTGTGGGCAAGTCTAGGTTAAACGGGTCGCTGAACGGGTATTTTTTTCAGCGATTGCAACAATCGTAGCGATCATATGGAAGCCAGGCTTGACTGATTTTGAACTCTGAGTATGGAGTCCCAGCAACTCGATTTAGGCTTGAAGCAGGTCTAAGTTAGACTTCAACCCATAGCAGGGGCGGATCCAGGATTGTTCTTAGGAGGGGGTACACCTTTAAGGAATGACGTAACTGAAGGGTGACGTAAACAAGAATACTAGTTATATTAGAAAGATGCAGGTCATCTCAGGAGGGGGTGCGCACCCCTGCACCCCTCCCCTAGATCCGCCCCTGTATAGAGGCTTTGAACACATGCAAACGCACCGAAGACAGATCAACTATATGATCTGTCTTCGGCTAAAGCCCTTTTTCAGACTTCAAAATTCACTCGGTAACGAGCTCGAACTTTTTGTAACTGAATATGTTTTTCTGAAATACGAGTTCATTGAACAAATGAACAAAGCATAATACGGTGAGTGGTAAATATACCGGGCCGTGCTCTTCCACTTTCGGCTATTAAGATTTACGAAATGTTTCCAGGTAGCGTGGGATCAAAGGCACTAAACGCTCACTTTATATATTTGCAGACTCGTTTTGTGATGATTTAAGACAGGGACAGGGCACAATCTAAAACGCCACCTAGTGATCTGGGATGCTGCTAAGAGTAGCTGAGAAGCTGAGAAGTTTTGCCTGATTAGGAGGTAATCTAGACGCTAAAAAAGGCGCTGGTCCAAATCAGATCCCCTGCTGGGTTTTGAAAAGTGCAGCATAAGAAATTGCTCCATTCTTGCAACGGTTTTTCTCGCTTTCACTGCAGATCCGAGACATCCCTAGGGACTGGAAAAATGCGAACATACATGCCATCTTCAAAAAAGGGGTCATGTCGTATCTCCGTTGAACGAGTTGTTTTATTGGTTCACCAAAACAATAGATGAATGACCTAAACAATGTCCCTATCTGTATAAACAATAGCAGGTTCCGTTTTAGAACGGCCAATGAAAATAGAAGTTTATGAGAGGTACGACGCTACCGAAAAATAGGGATAAACTAGAAATACGTGTCTCACAGAGCCTCGCGAAGCTCGGGGGAGGATGCACTACAAAATTTAGCGATGTGGGAGGGAGAGATGGAATTTCTGATTTGACTGGAGAGGTTGGGTTGCATGCCGGCAATGGCCCCGAAATTTAAAGGCAGTGAGACATTTTCGTTCCCAGTCGCTTCCATTTAACTTGTACTTGGTGCCCTGTCTTCCTAAAATAAAATAAATGGGAGCTGGTACTGGTCAGTTTTGGGTTTTGAGCTGCAGCCGATTCGCTTATAATTAACCGCATATAAGCGAGTCTAATTAACATCAAATTACCGCATGCAAGCGGTTAAAGTAGGCCCTATTTTTACCTACTGAGAAATAACGAAAATAGAGCTGACCTGAAACTGGCTTTTGTCTTTCACTTGAACATTTTACATAAAGTAAAACTCCTTTTTTTTAGTAAAAGAAGGAAAAAGATCAGTAGGGTGTATGCCTCGAACCCGAGTCGTTTGCTTTATAACTAATACCCATATCCACTACACCAACGAGGGCTAGCTGACAGGAGTTGTATTTTTTAACATATTTATAGTTACCCATAACCATAAATGAAAGCTAACCGTTTTAAAAACAGTGCTTAATCCTAAACACTGCAGATCAGTGCTAAACTGAAGCTATTTTCTCTCAGTTCTGTGTCTAACGTCAGTAATATAAAGAATACTACTGTTAGGTAAATAGGGCCTATTTTACCGCTTGCATGCGGTAATTTGATGTTAATTAGACCCGCTTGTATGCGGTTAATTATACCCAAATCGGGTGGGGTGTGAGCTGTGTCGCTGTAACTGCTTTGGGACTGGGTACCAAAAGATCCTCAGGCCCATTCTCTCTCTCCTCCCCCCCCCCCCCCACCCACCTACATCTTCATTAATTTTTGTCATTAGCAATGTATAGAGACCAGGATGGAGAATTCGTAGCTTAAGACGAGGACTTAGGTCTTCATGACCAGTTAGCCCCTTTAAAACTCTCGAAATCAAAATTAATTTGTAGATGTACATTTTCCTTCCTGGTGTCAATACAGTTCACATAACTATAACTCTAATCGTAAAAGCCGACACTGGCTGTATATTACAATGACAAGGCACTATGACATCTTTATGCAATAAACACTACCTAAAATAACTACAAGTCTAATCGTAAAAGCCGACACTGGCTGTATATTACAATGACAAGGCGCCATGACATCTGTATGTAATAAACATTACCTAAAATAACTATAAGTCTAACACTGGATGTATATTCAATAAAATAAAAATATTGTCACTTCAACAACCTCCTAAACTAGAACTTACAAGTTTCAGACTGTACAGACGAGCACAAGCATGACATTAAAAATATAAAAAACTATCAAATAAGTAAAAATTACCAGCTGTATCTTGACTCAAAGGGTGTTCGTTCCAAGCGTTTATTCATACTGTATAAAAACGCCATTGATTACTGAATCCCAAAAAGAAACAGAATTTTGAATATATATACAACAGTTTAGTACAGGTACAATAAATATTATACATTCAGTCTTAGCCACATGGCCAACTGTAACATACAAATACGAATCACGGTTTATAAAATGCCTACGGTCAGTCTGGTTGCAAATCAAACCCAGGAAGACGTGTTAAAGAACTGAAAAATTACGCAAATATGGACTGAATTCATTCAAAAACACGTGTTCAATGCGGGTTATTGCCGACACTTACTACTCTTCCAAAAAGGAGCATATTTACAACGCCAGCTCATTTTAAAAAAATAATTCACTACATATTATTCCTGCCTGATTTCACCATTGTGAAACTTGTAAAAAATCGACCACCCATGTAGTCTTGCTACAAGTCGCTTGTTGTTTCTCGCGGCCGGGATGAGACTAAAGAGACGTTTACACGCGTGTAAGACGCGCGCGGATTATGTGCGTTTTCATTATAAGATGCGCTCGAAGCGAGCTAAATCCGCTGGCGCATGCGCTTAAACAGCGGATCGAGCGACTTGATACAAGCCTATCTCATTAGCATACGCGCCTCATTCTCTAATCGCTCTACAACAAAATCAACTCCGAATATTGAAAGGGCATAGATTACAAAGTTTAACAAGCTCTTTTAAATTGTGAAGTCAATTTCTATTTAGCACAATGCCTTTTCTACGTAAATTCGTGTGCTAAAATGTAAACATTATAAGACGCGTTCGATGCGAGCTAAATCCGCCGCCATTCTGTTTTAGAACCAGCGCGCGCTTAACCAGCGGATCGATCGACTTGATGCAAGTCAGTAGTTTCCTGAGGAACTATTATTTTGGAGAGAACGCAACGCTCCTCCCAACCTCTGCATGAGAGGCACTGGAGTATTTGCTAGTTGAACCTGGCCCATAATGCTGTTCGTTTTGAAGGCTTCGAGATCCCAGGGGTATTACCACAAGCGGCGGCGCTTAAACTTTATCGTGTTTAAATAAAGATTATTGATTGATTGATTGATTACCATTGCATTATCGTCCCCAGACCGCCACAGCTGTTTTAAAATCACGGCAAGTGCAGTTTAAACCGCTGATCAAACAAAACAAGGGCTCTAGGGAAACTTACATTGCGTTCATGAGTGCAAGTCCCCAAAACGAACAGTATTTAAAATGGCTGGGCAAAATTAGCAAATTTCTAATTTCCATTAATCATCTGTTCCAG
This sequence comes from Cladopsammia gracilis, assembly GCA_022457155.1. Lineage (NCBI taxonomy): Eukaryota > Metazoa > Cnidaria > Anthozoa > Scleractinia > Dendrophylliidae > Cladopsammia > Cladopsammia gracilis. Next base: position 22,672 of record JAJGOT010000786.1, on the reverse strand, counting down.
TTCTCCGCTCGTCCCCTTAATCAGTTCCGTAGCAGGCAAGTTAATGACGAGGATTAAAGGAATGCAGCACCTCATCTAAGGACAATTCGTCCTCAAAATGGAATTGAAAATGCAGGCTCCTGCTCATCCTCTGATTCACATGATGGCCCAGGCTCCCGCTCGACGTTTGATTCACATGATGGCCCAGGCTCCTGCTCATCCTCTGATTCACATGATGGCCCAGGCTCCCGCTCGACGTTTGATACACATGATGGCCCAGGCTCCCGCTCGACTGTTGATTCAGATGATGTCCTAGGATCCTACTCTATATACGATGGTCCAGCATCCTGGCCGTTCTGAGATAGACATTCATGATGTTCAGGTCTGGGGTTTCCTACCTTGTCCTGCCACAAATCACAAAACAATTCTTAATACCATCGACGCAGGTTACAAAAGAATCCTATTTCGCACCGCAACAATTATCGCATCGCATTTAGGATTGGATAAAATTCGGCTCTCATCTTCCTAAAATCGCCCGTGCTCTGAATCCAGACCATCAATGGACTCTAAACACCCCCAATTCTCACAATCCAAACAAAGAGGCCAGTGATGGTCTGCTGTGAAACAAATGAACACAACAGCATCTTGTCTACAAAACACGTCTTTTAGTAATCTTGCCCAGTGTATAACGGATGATGTATGGAAACCGTAACATTGTCCATCAAAAGGGGTCTTAATACCCTCAGGCTCACATCCAGCCAAAGAGACCATTGCTGGCAAAGTGAGATACATAATACAATCTTATAATATATATTGTCTAACAACACTTAAATACATGCCCAACATATAGAGTATGTAAACCTTAATATCACGGTCCATCAATGGGCTCTTATTACCCCAATTTTCAAATCCAACCAAAGAGACCATTGATGGCCTGCTATAAAACCGAGGTACCAAAAACATCTTGTCAATAAAAACGTTGCATGTAAACCTTAATCTGATTTTCCAGCAATGGGCTCTTAAATACCCAGACACCCATATTCAACCAAATAGACCATGGATGGTCTTCTGTAAGAGCCAAGGCACACAACAGCGTCCTCGTTACAAAAACACTTGTACCAAGTCCCTCATATCAAAAGTACATAAACTTGAAAGTTTACCCCAATGATAACACTCTATCAATCTCCAAAACTCACCCCAAACCTCACTCCCCCAATAGCGGTTGAATCACAAAGAAGATCCAGCTAAAGACAAAACTCTACGAGTAGTGAGATCGGGCTTTAAAGGTACATAAGAAATTAAGAATTCGAAGTATTGCTAGTAGTGTAACTACTCCACAATCGAAGATCCACAATATAGAATCCATTGTGTTTTTTTTTTTATTTTTTATTTTTAAATAAGCATGCGATGAATGGCAACTGTCGGAAGCAAGATAGAAAAGTAACAGCAATCCAAATTATTTTTCTTAGCGTTAGTGGACTTATTAAAGAACACATATCACAAATCACGTTGTTGAACAACTAAGTAGAACAGTAACGTTAGTTTTAACCCTAGACATTCCGTAGTGCAATACTGGAGGCTTTTACAAATAGCTGTGAAAACTGAGTGAGAAACGGCGGGAAAATCATTATCACGTGGTACCTTCTAGAGTTTCGTACATGCAATCTCTACTTCTCGTAAACGGTAAGTTATTCAAGAGTAAACACTAGGTGAGATCAGATCAAACATGAGTCGAAGAAGATACTGTTTAATGCTATCTAAAATATGTTTCCGTTTAAAATGTAAGACTCCAGGGTACATGTTTATATAAATCTGTAAATAAATATTAAACACGAAGTTCCGGTATAAAAGGAGCCTGGCCTGGCCATTCTCACCTCCAGTCGTCAATCAACCACTGAAGCATTAACAACTAACAAAAAACATGCGTCATTACTAAGACCGTTGCTAACACAATTTGGGAAAACATTATGAAAGTTATATCAGAGGTCTTTAAGAAATTCTATTTCTTTTTTGCTTAGGTAAAATGTTCGTTCAATTAGATTTTTGAAGTAAATTATATTTAAAGGACGCGCAAGTTAACCACGTTTTGTGACTGAAAGACGCCTTAATTTGCATTTCACACCCAAAAGGTGTGAAATAGGGGAGAAGCTAAGCCTTTTATACCGGGACTTCGTGTTTAAGCCATCACATCTTAACAAATGCATTGCAGGTTATCTCAATAAACTATGCCACTTGACCTTTTTCCTGCCTAAAACAATTATGCTAGAATTTTTTGGTTCATTTCTGTTTTCATGTTTCATGTCTCTATTATCTGCATTTTCAACCAGATCTTCTTATATTGCTCACATAGCCTGCGTAGCAAGCGTTCCCGTTCGAACGAATTTTTCCGCATTCTGGCCGCGCGAAAATTGGGGCGAGAGCAAAAAATAGGAGGACGGGGGTGGGAGTGGGGAGATGAGGGAACGCTTGCCTGCAAACCCCACGATTTTGAAAAACGCCCACCTATTTGTCACGCTTGATTTCATTTGCCGATTGACAGCTTGTCAACAAATAAGCCAATTACAGATTACCGGATGTAGAATTTTACTGCCTTCAAAAGATAAAATGTTTCGAATTCGTAATCTCTTCACAGATTCATGGAATCATAAACCTTCTCGCCATTTCAAAACAATGCCGACTTAAATTAGAAGAAATATCCGTATATTTGCTTGCTTTGACTTATTGAATCCAACACCGGTTAACAGAGCCGGTGAAATAATTCCCGCTAATAAAAATATATCACTGCTGTGTTTGTTTACGGTTATATTATTTCTAGTTCAAAATCAATCTTCGCTTTCCTCGCTATTTTCTGACTTTTCTATGGTACGAGCACTAATCATTCAGGTTAATTTCATCTTATATTTTGCTGTGACCAAAATAAAACTCGAATTGGTCCACAAATGCTTTCAACTTTAAAATTTGCGATGAAATCGTGGTGTCAATTGGGAGTCAATTAGGTTTTTGAGAAAGTCTAAACCTTAATGACTGGATTTGGGTATTATTTGGCTTTTGACTCGCCTTTTTTGTATCGATCCAACGATCCAACCAATTTAAAATAGGCATTACCGATTATTACAAACAGACATGGACGACAACAGTCAAACTAAATAATTTTTTTTCAACGGGTCTACTAAGTCTAAGAAAAACATTTCCTGGCCTATTATTAATAGAGGAATAAGGTACGTATTGTTTTCTTTCTATGCCTTCACATTTAAGCGAGGAAATCCTTGTGTAACTTTGACTAATTAAATACGTGCGTTCTCCCAATTTTCCCTGTGTGTATATCGTCCAAGCAGTCCAGTTTTTCATTTAAATCGCACGTCGTCATTCCCATACAATTTACCTCTTCGACTAGATCCCGAATTATGCTTTGCAATGGAGAAACAACACTGAATAATACTGGAATAGCCTGTACCTCCTTGCCTTTTACTTCGCACTCCGCACATCACAACAAACTGAAAAATTAAACTCTTGTCGAATCCTGTTGGCAATACGCCATTAAATCGTTGCCGTTAAAAAGATGGCGCATTGCCCTTTCTTGTTCCGTTTTCAAAGTAAAAGCAAGCCCCGCTTCGCTCAGCTCCGACAAAACTTCGTTCAAACACGTTTCAAAATCGTGGGGTTTGCAGGCAAGCGTTCCCTCATCTCCCCACTCCCACCCCCGTCCTCCGATTTTTTGCTCTCGCCCCAATTTTCGCACGGTCAGAATGCGGAAAAATTCGTTCGAACGGGAACGCTTGCTACGCAGGCTATTGCTCACATGTATTTCTTTACACATATAGATGTTCTCCAAGTGTTTCGTATAGAAATTTATACAACACTATGAGTTTATTGACACACTCGCTAAAATACATAAGTCAATAAGAGACCGAAGGTTGAAGGAGTAAAGTTACGCGAGATAAGAGCACGTTATCGATCAGCCAACTCACGGCTTGCACGCAACCTTTTGCAGACTGTATCAAAACACTTCGCCAAATGTATCTTTTTAACGCGTAACGCAATGTACGGTATGTTTAAATTATAAACATGGCTCGATATCTTTTAAAATACCGTGATCCGCGATATGATATGTGATATTTAAGGTCTACATACACTGTTCCGAGAAGAAAATCGCAAGGATATATTTCCACTCGAGGAACAGATCCGCTGACGACATATGAAAGTTGACATTTTACGCCTTTAAACGTGTCCATTTCTCTCCTATTTCAAACAATGCGAATTCGTGTCACGCTAAGACACGAAAGACAAATTTGGTTTGTTCATCAAAGGACTCCAAATGAGAAACATCTTTAAGCTTGTTGTTCAATTTCGTTTACAAAACCTCAGTTATTGTTATCGCTGGATTCACGTTGTTCTTGTTACGCAACGCATTCGAAACAAAACTAATTTAAAACATTACGTGACAAAATGGAGTGAGTGAGTGCTTATTTGCATATTTGTCCGTTACCGATAACCCGTTCATTTAAATGTGTGCTTCCATCCTTCACCCTACAGAATCTACGACACTTTCACTCTCTTCAACGAAATCTTCGTCTATTCTTTCACCCAGCAAAATAACGCATTGCACAATAATTTAACTAATCAACCTCCCAAATATTTAATAAAAAAACAACAGTCGCAATTATAGCCATACTATCTCAAAAACACTTCAAACAGAATTTTCTTGAACTTTCTAGAACAGGCGTCAAAAACTTACGGAGAAACAAAGTGAATTTATAAATCAGGCAGACTTGGCATTCTGCCCGATTACTAAGGGTGAGATCGTAGCTCCACAACTGTCACCCCCATGCCGACCCATGTGGGTTCCCCATCCAGTTTACGCAGCATATACTTAAACAGTAGAAATCAGGCATAGTAAGAACGCCTTCTTTCAATGATTACAGGTGAGAATAAAAGAGCGTTTGAAGAGGTTCTCAAAAGGAAGCATCCAATAACTTTTTTTACAGATTAAATGGATAAACAACCAGGATGAGGGACCCAGGGGCCAGCAGGGGATGACAGTCATGACCCGGTATGAACCAGGAGAGTGTGTTTAGATACTCCGTTTTCATGACTGTCACACTCTGCGGCCCACCAGCCATCATCTTCCTAAGCAAAATGAGAGGATTATCCTGAAATAAACAAGCAGACTAATTATCAGGTTTATATTCCCTTTCACATTCGGCTAAGCTTCTAGACATGCGGCCTTTCCATAAGACTGCTACATTCCGTACAGAAGTCAAGTTATTAGATCAATCTTAAGTTCACAACGCTTTCATTTTGTCACGCCTTTGCTATAACACTCACAGATCTAAAAAGAGGGGGGCATTGGGGCCTATGAGAAACCGAAAAACCGCACAAAATTTCGCTAAAAACCGAAAAACCGCAATAAAAATCGGTCAAAACTGAAAAACCGCCGGACATAATGATCAAAATAGCAAATTCACAAACGTTAGACCGGCGACCCTTGACAACCTCGTTCACCTCTTCCCGGCCCCCTGGTGCTCTCTCTCGCTCCAGGGGACGGGAAGAAGAGATACCATGGGGACGAGGTTGGACCCTTGATACCACAGCGAAATATAACTACAGTCGAACCTGTATATAACGGCCCTGTATTGGCGGCCACCCTCTATAAGCAATTTCTATAAGCTCATCTTTCTTCTTTCATTATAAAGCTTATGGATTGCAATAGAATTCGACAAAACCGTCTATTGCCTTTTGTGGGCCACTTTTACTGGCAACGTCACTTGGATGGCGCATCACGTGAAACTACACGGGTTGATCGAGGTTAGATGAAAAGGTCTAGAAACTAGGAGGCGAAAAATCAAAACTGAAAAACCGCTTTTCTTATTCATAAAAACCGAAAACCGGATGTTAGAAAAAACAAAATAAAACCACAACAGATGCAAAAACCGAAATACCAGAAATTTTGAATGCAAAAACCGAAAAACCGATCTGAAAAATGACCAAAACAGAAAAAACAAAAACCCCAATGCCCTCCTCTAAAAACAACCAAACTGACAGAAACTCAGTTGACTTTCATTTTCCTTTCAAATAACGTCAGCAATCAGTAATAACACGTTTATGATCAATCTCAAGGACAAAGACTCATTTAGTGCTTATCGACTACTATAAGGGACGGACCATTATTTTTTTGGAGGGGGGGGGGGGGGGATGAGAAATTTTCCTCTGCAAACAATTTTTTAATTTATGCGCCTCTGCAATCATTTTTTTTTCCAAGAGCACCTTCCTGCAAACATTTTTTTAAAATTATTTTTACGGTGCTATCTTCGCTAGTGCTAAAAATATTTGAGAAATTAAGCTATTTTTCGAAAAAAATGCATGTGTGCATGCTACATAACCAATTATTTTGGCCACATACGCTCCTTCTAATTTATGGTTCGTTGTTCCTTTATACGTTACTCACCGTTTTAATTCTTACAGGCGACAGGAAATATGCAAAGGAAGTAGCAGGCTTTTCCGCGATTCCACAGTACCGAAGTCCTAATCCTCTTTGACGTTGTTCCCACGGGCCATCATACTCGTACCACCCGGCCTAGCTGTGGTACCAGTAGTGAATACAGGCACATTGCTGATTTAAAATGATTCCCATCGCCATAGGTTACTCCAAATAACTTGTTAAAAGTCAAAGACCCGTTTACACATACGATTTTTGATGTGATTTTTGTCGCGCTCTCCAATGCAACTTTTGTCGCAAGTGTAAACTAGCGGCGATTTCCTGTGCGATTCGGGTGCGACATTTGCTTTGATTTGCTGTGATTTCCCAAAAAAACGCCGCCAAGTTGCATCAGGTTTCGAACATGTTCGAAACCTCTGCGACATCGCGCGAGAAATCGCGGCGCCCAAATCGCACTGAAATCGCCGCCCGTTTACACATGCGATTTGAAGATGCAACTTACGCGCGACAAAAATTGCATCGACAAGTGCGACAAAAATTGCACAAAAAAATCGCCTATGTAAACGGGCCTTTAGTGACCCATTAGCTTTGATGGCGATATCGTCAGGAAGATGACAAACCTCTAAAACTCGTCTAATTCTTGACAGAACGTACGTCAACGTTAAATGGCAAGGCAAGCGGCATTCCTTGAATGAAAACTCGTTGAGATTCTGACCTTAAGCCCTGGCACAACGAAAAGCTTTTTGGCTGCTTTTTGCGAAGGCAAGGTGAAGGAGTTGTCTTGTGCAGCCAAATGGAAAGAATCATCACTGAGCAATATTCAGTTTTGGAACAAACATTTTTTTATAGTTTATCTGACTTCTCTGCAAACATTTTCTTCACACATATAGTGTCTGCAAACAATTTATTTTGTCTTTTTAAGCCCTGTAAACATTTTTTTTTTCAATATTTCTCATCCCCCTCCAGAAAAATAAAGCTCCGTCCCTAAGGAAATTATTGTCGTTGTCATCAATAGCGACCTTTAGATTTGACTACGAGTACGTACGAAATCGAGTACGAGTACGACTTTGGAATTTCGAGATAATTGTATCCCCCGAACTATAACTCTTTCCTGTTGCTGACTAACACATAAATAAACGTTAGGGATAAGATTAGTGTGATAAGAAAAGACTGGCAATTTCCCGGTCAAAATAACACATTTATTTACGGTCCTCATTCGAACACCCGCCGGTGGAATGACTCTTTCGGCGTGTGTTTGATTGAGGACCGCAAATAATTGTGTTAATAAAATAAAACTGGCCATTTCCCGGTCAAAATAACACAACTATTTGCGGTCCTCAATCAAACACCCGCAGAAAGAGTCACTGCACAAATAAAACTGGCCAATTCCCGGTCAAAATAACACAACTATTTGCGGTCCTCAATCAAACACCCGCAGAAAGAGTCACTGCACAAATAAAACTGGCCATTTCCCGGCCAAAATAGCAAACTTGGGGCATCCACACTGTCATCTTCGAACGCTTAACCGAAATACGGTCAAGGCGCTGCTATAAAATTTCAAGAGCGAAAGGCACGAGATGTTCCCGGAGCAAGTTGCACTTGAAGAATGACAAATTATTTTTATGCAGTGCGAATAGGTTTATGTGCACTACAGTCGAACCTGTCTACAATGGCCACCTTTGGACACAACTTTGTGGTCGTTGTAGAGTGGTGGCCTTTATGGGGAGGTTATCAATTAGAGGATTTGAGTGAATGAAAAAGTGGGGACAAGAAAATATGGCCGTTGTAGAGTGGTGGCTTTTATGACGAGGTTATCAATTAGAGGATTTGACTGAATGAATTGAAAGTGGCGACAAGAAAACATCGTGGTGGTTGTAGAGAGGTGGCCTTTATGGGGAGGTTATCAATTAGAGGATTTGAGTGAACGAATAGAAAGTGTAGACAAGTAAACATGGCTTTTGTAGAGAGGTGGTTTATTCCCCTAAGCCTCGTAGTGGTGCCCTTTGTTTCAAGTTGAATTTTAATATATCGAAATTGGGCTATTAGAGGATTTGAGTCACTTAAAAGGAAAGATGACAGTAGTACCAAACACAAACTCAAGACAAGCTGAGAATACCGAACAAATGTGCTTTGGTATACTAACACTACTAAATGCTACTCAAAATGTTATAATCAATTTATATATTTGAAGTAATGCAGATGCAAAACGATAAAATCAAATGGAATGGAATGAAAAAAAATTAACAAACTGAAGCAAAATTATACCTTTTGAACAAAAGTTGATGTTCCAAGCTCCAGCTAGTTCTCCGATTCTCTGAATGCCATTTCCCAGCATTCCAGCCAATCATATACAGGTTGAAGGTTCCCATTACAATCCTGTCACAAATCAAAAATCAATACTAAATACCATCCGGCACCTTCTTAATGTTTACTTGAAAAGTGCACAGTTCATTATTATGTAGCGAAACTGACCCTATCGGGAATCACTTAAACAAACCGAATGTGGGTGTAGCGGACGGTCTTTTACTCTGAAGATGACTTAATTAGTCGAAAACATTCGGTTTTCACTTTTTATAATATAGAGGGCAAAATTACTGGATGCTGATTGGCTGACGAAGAGGGCATTTTTTTCTTAATTGAGGGCAAAATTACTCGCTCCTGATTGGTCGAGTATCAAAATTTCTCACTCGTGATTGGTTGAGCGCGTCGTTCTCGTTGCATTCAGTTGGCTTGGCGGGATTTTGAAGAAAATTTACAAACAGTGCGCTCGCATGTTTCGCCGGAGATTTTGTTATAAAAAAGGAATGAAATCGGAAGATACCTAAGAAAGGAATTCTACAGGCGAATTACAGCATTTTACGCCAAATAGGAAGCGATTATTTGTGTCAAATCTTGGATTAACTAGGCGCCTGCAGGCCAGTTTGCGACGTTGAAGACCTCGTAGAAATTCACTCATGGCGACAAAAGGACTTCATTGAAAAAATGCGGATTTCTGCGGACCTAAAGAAAAGAACTTTGACAGATTTTGCTGAAAGGGAAAAAATACGTTCAACAGGAGAAAGAATAAGGCTAAAAGAAGTGAAAGAAAGCAATTAAATCGCCAAACGTGCAAGCAAGTTCGAACTTGCCATTTGTTGTTGTTGTCAAAGCGGCAAAAACTTCAAACACAGGTACGCTTGAGCTTAAATAAAACTTGCTTTGTTTTTGTCGTAAAGTGTCTTTTATCGATAAAAATTAGGCTACGTTCTCTAGATGTACATAACAGCCAAATGTATCTTTGACCGATTAGAAATTTATTTAACCACAGCGAGTTGAAAAGTTTTTCTTGTCAGTTTGCGAGAGAGTATTTTCACTTCGGGTAGTTTCAAGTCTGAGTGACTCTATCTTACAAAGTCTGAAAGCTTTCCCTATAATTTTGCCCGCTATGTTATAAACAAGTGATCGCATGTTCCCTCGTAAAATTAAGGATTAATATCACTTGTGTTTTCAGAAGCTGCCGCGACTCGGGCAATTTCTACAGCTTCTGAAAACACAAGTGATATTAATCCTTAATTTTACGAGGGCCCATGCGATTACATATGGTAATTTTTAGCCTTGTAAATATTACTTTAAATCTTAAGTGAATATAATGGACATTATTTATTTATTTATTTATTTATCTATTTACCAAGCAAGACTGCCCTTAGTTGAGGATCACTGGCTGGGTCAACAGTAAAAAATAAAAAAAATAACACAACCTTTGTGTCTGTGCCAGTGTCAAGGGGCCGGGGTTAGCTGTTTTTTTTTTTTTTAAATTGTATTAACAGAAACCTAATAATAATAATTAAATAATATATTATAATTATAATAAAAACCTTCCCAGCACCCTTTGCACCAGAAAAATTTTCGATGCCAAATAACTCTGTCAATTTTGAGTGTATGAGGATACTACACCACATGCTATTTGCAGCTACCATAAAATACCTATTTTATTTGACTATGTGTGATGACGTCATCAGTCACGTGACTATGCCCCCAAATGCCTTTCAACGTTTTTTAGGAACATGCTTTGATGAATGCAAATACAGCCAACGTGGTAAGGAAGGCATTCGCTTGCAACATTTCCGCATGCCCATTATTACTCTGGATTTTTAAAATTAAGGGGGCTATACACAAGAGCAAATAGGGGTCTGGGGACAAGTATCTTTGTATACATGTATCTTTGTAAGGGTGAAATGCAAAGTTAAATTATTTCGTATGTTGGTAGATATAAGTCTAAAAATAAGTTCTTTATAAACGTCATCAGTATGACGTCATGAAACACGTGACCAGAACGCACGGAAGTTGACTGATTTTTGGAAGTTTTCGGAACCATCAAACTTTTTTATTAACTTAAATAAATCTCCGTTTTTCCGTCCAGGTTAAAATTATGTTATTTTTGTGTATAAAAAAGGCGATTATTACTCTTCTAGTAAAAATGAAGGTGGCGAAAAAAAGTTTTACATGTTAGAAGGCCTTGAAAATCCATCCTTTCCTGATCCTGTTCAGCGACTTTTCAGTTTAGAACTATAAACAAATCTGCATAAGTGGTTTTTATCTTACCTCTTACCAATGGCGTTGGCAGTTTTTCTGTAGCATTTTTCTTTCATACCGATCAGGGGTTAGATTTTTCTTTATTCCCCCACCCTCCCCTCCCCTCCCCTTCGGTCCACTTCCCTCCCCTCCCCTGCTCGGGTTTGCAGGAGATGGTCAGCGGGAGGACTGGTTCGAGTTTCACGACAACGGATCCGCCATTGCGTGTACAGAAGCGTCATCACAGAAAATTTATTTTATTTCGTCCATTCAGAGTCCTGTTTAGTGGCAAAAAGCTGGCGAAATTGCTTTACAAACTGTCCTTTTCGTGGCTAACTTACGATATAGCGCAAAGAAGTCTGCTTAGAGTGTATATGTAGTTCCCCGGTCATGCATGTGCCGGAAAGGACAAAAAAAGCTGGAAAAGGTAAGCTTAAGTGATTTGAGTTTTAAATTACATGTAGTAAGTTTAACTTTCAACCTAATGTCCAACTGGACAGGGTTCAGGGTTATTTTAGACCTTTTGGGGCGATTGATTATTAGTTTCTATTTGATATTGTGCACATCTAACTAGTTTAAAATTCGTTTATTTTGTTAAGCTTAAGCTTAATTACAAACAGATTGGCAAAAGTCTGCGACTCTGAGCGCTGAAAAAAAATTAAATATCACAGGGCGTAACATGTCGATCAAAATGGATCATCGAAAACGTAGTCGATAAGTCGACAGTACTCGATATTTGTCGATAATTGTCAATCGACAGGTTTAATTTGTCGATAAAAGTCGATGATCACAAGATTTTCATGGCTACGAAATTAACCAAACTAATAATAGCTCGAACGACTTTTCTATGGAAGCATAAACCGTGTTTGATCGAAATCAAAACATTCTTCTAACAAAAAATGTTAGATAAACGTCATCTAACATGCCGGCTACACGTTCTAACATTGTTGAACCAAAAAATGTTATATAACAATGTTAGAACATGTAGCCGGGGCTTAACGGCAATAAACTTACATAAAAAAAAAACTGAGCAACCAAGTGGTTTGTTATTCAATGTAGAATTGAATAATCACCTTAAGAAATGATAAACCAAGATAAACAGTGGTTTGTTCAGTGCTTGATGGACCCCAAAAAGCTGTTTAATTCTGTTAAAATTGATAAGCGCTGGAGTTTAATCAGGTTTTATAAGAACAGGACACAGAAGCAGCGTGACACAGTGTGACAGAAGGCGGCGATCAAGAAATAGCATGAAACTGAGATGCATAAATCACTGATAAGACGTAAAATGATTTGACATGAAAATGAATCACTTTATTGGAAGAAAAGAGTAGTTTCTCATTTCAGCTTTTGTTTATTTGAGCTTCCAATTACAGTGTAAAATCGGTAAAATAAAGTCTTGACATAGCCGATCCTGCTTTGTTTATCCGCGTTCACCAACAACGATCAATTTAACAACAACAACAACAATTTCTTTTCAAATAATAAAACAAAATACATATGTATATTAGCAACCCGCAAATAACTAAAGTTAATCGTGGCGGGTTGCTGCACACTTAACAATTACAGAAGCTCACCTTAAAGTAAATGACTGATAACATTAGATACGATTTTTATAGACTATCAAAATTATTGACATGTTATGCCCTGATATCAGCTCGATAGTAGCTTTCGTGGTAATTTTCGAAGTTAATACATATGCTACATGTATACGGTAAGGTTTTAAGCTTGCTCTCAACATGTTTTGTCCACATTTGAAGTTATAAGAGCTTTTAAATATGACTTGTAGCTAGAAAGATGTTTCATTGCCTTTCTCTTCACCTGTTTCACTGTATTTCAAGTGCGAAGATGTACATGTACGTACAAATCCCCATGGTGGGGCTTCTGAAAGAGTGCAAATGCCGAGGGACAAAATCAAAATTTTATTTTAATAATTAATTATTTCAATAAGTAATGGTGACAGCAATAATTGTTCACAAATAAATGGATCTTTATTGATGCTAGAAATTCTTTCATTTTTCCTCAGTATTACTTACATCCGTTCCCTCATTGATTTCGTTCAAAATATTTGTGTTTAATTTATTGTTCCTGCAAAACGTTTGACTCTGACGTGGCCCTCTTAAATTCTTGATCGAATTAGAATTTAGAAATGTTGGTAAATAAGACCTCAACATCATAACAATTTACCGTGATACATGTATTATCTTCTGTGGCACTTGAAAGGTTAGGCACTAGCCTGCGTTCAGTCTGTTGCTTGTTGCTCCGGTTCACTTGAAAAGTGTGTGGCCCAAACAATGTTTATCAACCCAGTTTTTGTATTTTTGAGGGCAATCAGGAAATTTAAAATAAGAAAAACTAAGCATTGTACTAGTCAACTTTTAAAATCTGAAAGAAAAGGTTGTTTTGACAATGCCCCACCCCTGGGCTGACCTGTTTTGGTAAATACCCCACCCTTGGGAAGGAAAAGTTCTAAAATGCCTGACAAATGCCGGGGGTGGGGTGGGAGGAGGGGGGGGGGGGGGTGAGTGGGCTTGGAATTGATGGAGCCATAATCTGTTCTTCAATTTATTTATTTAATAATGCCCAATCTTGCAGCATGTGTTATAGCTCAGAGTTTTTTCTACCATGTTTTTAGAAGCAGCTGGTAGAAATAATTAAATTTCTAAGAGACACAATGTAATGTATGCGAGTTACATGTACATGTACATGCACAGTGCAAATGCAGTTTTGTATAGCAGAGTGTACATGTGAGCTGATGTTATATAACTTATGTTACATGTGAGTTTGTATGATTTGGTGCATATTTATGTCATGCAAAAATGTTTGAAATATTTTAAAATCTGTTTGCTCTTCAATTCTTAGACTTCAAACTTAGTATGGAAAATTATAACTAATCTGTGGATTTCAAATGGATTTGTAGCATTTTTGGTTGCTGCGAAAAAGGCCACCCAGTGATTAGTGCAAACAGTTAAGGTTCTATTGAGGTACATGTACATTGAAACATGGGCAAACTGATTTCTTTCTTTCTTAAAAACATGAAAACAAATAGTAAATTAAAGTAATAAACACTTGATGGATAGGACATTCTTCTTAGTGAATTGGTTATATACATGTACATGTACGGTTTGATCATTCACTGGTGAGAATTAAAATATTTGTAGTCTCTCCACTATTTATTGAGCCTCCTTTTATGCAGTCATGACAATGCATGACTGTAAGAGGAAAGTGTTAGAATAAACAGACTAGGCCGGTGCCTATTTTCTGAACACACAGCATGAATTACCCAGCATATTCCTGAGCCATTTGTTGCTATGCAATGTAATAGCCAGCTCTGCATCAACTTTGAAATATGGCTGAAAATGATCCTTCCATTCTTAATAAAAAAAAAATACTCTTCAATTCTTGGACTTCTAACTTACATGTAGTATGGAAAATTATAACTAATCTTTGAATTTCAAATGGATTTGTAGCATTTAGGGAAAATGTCACTGTATTGCTGTCAGTGACAGTGACACTGCTAAATTACAAAACATTAAGAACAACTAAAATTATCCTTACACTGTTTCATATTCATGAGATGCATGGCTCTTAGAGCCCTTTCACTGGAGTGTGCATTAGGGGATTCCCTCTTTCCTCCCATGTAATATGAACAGTATTAAAGCTGTGACAATGAAACTTGGATGGTGTAATTGTACACAGCTTGAACTTGTGGTGTCTTTAACTCATTGCAGTATTTGATTCCCAAATGTTTTGAGTGCTTTTCTAGGTAAAGTCGCACTTGGGCCACGATGGCCCACACGGCCGGAGCTTAACCCGGTTTCCGTAGCATGAAGTAACTAGGAATATTGCTACTCCCCCCTGGATGGGATGCAAGTCCATTGCAGGGTTTCCCCCAGCATTTTGTCGCCGGTACCCATTTATACACCTGGGTGGAGAGAGACAGTGTGGAGTAAAGTTTTTTGTCTAAGGAAACAACACGACGGCAGAGGCCAGGCTCGAACCACCGACCTTCAGGTTGAAAGTCCGACGCACTAACCACTAGACCACCGTGCCGCCCACGAAACACCGAGAAACATAAAATTGTGTCTAAAAAGTAAGACTAGATTCAGTAGCTGACACTCGAAACCACCATCGTTAACTGAAATGCAAAGTTATATAAACACAAAACTTGCTGGAACAAAAATCCCATGTGGCAATAAGCGGTGAACACAATATCAAACAGTTCTATCCATCCATGAATGCCAAGCATTGTCTTTAAAACTTATATGCTGTTATTCTTCTTTCTGCTTCTCAAGTTAACACACATGAGGCCATGAGATCACGAGGCCTCAATTGTTAACCAATCAGATCAGTGAGACAAAAGTATGCATGCATAAATTTGCATGCAAAAATGAGAAAAACTTCTTCCTTGGCTACATGTATGCCATGAGTAATAAGATTTAATATATACTTTAAGATAGGTCACATGATTGTGATGGTATCAAATCAGCCAAGAGTTCATACAGATCTCCATACAGTATTAACCAAATTTGACTCAAAATGAATTAAAACCAATACAAGGATGCTACATGAAGAAAGATCTAACATTGTAACTGGTACTTTGTAATAAGAGAACCACAGTTTCAGTTATGCAAGACATGTTTCATCAGCCTTGCTCTTCTGTCATTGTCAGTTATGTGTACAATTAGGAATCTAAAGATGCTCTATTTTTCTCACCCTTGTGTTCTGCAGTAAGGAACTTGCTTACTCCACTCCTTGGAAAAAAAAAAATTGCTTAAAAGTAAAGTGCTTAAGTATATACTCAAACAATTAGTTCTTTGTTTACCTGTAGAAAGGCAATCAAATTGCAAACTGTTTTTACAAGCCCCAGTACCTTGCTTAAAGTGAAAGAATAATTTAATGTTACTATAACAATTACAAACAGCAGGCAGGGCTGTCACTGAGATTCAAGTGCTGGGTAAATGCAATTAGTAGGTGGGGATTCTAACAGCTGAGGAGTTCTTTTGGTTCTATTTTGCTAATCTATTTTCACATGGAAGTAGCTGGGGTCACGCTTATAGTAGCCAGGGGAAATACCCGGCCTCTGGCCCTTAGTGACAGCCCCCCTCGGCTGAACTAGGTGCATGTATACCAGCAGTTAAAAAATTTATTAATAAATTCAAGATGCTCACTTGCTATATTATTCAAATTGTTTCTCCCAGGAAACATCACATACTCTACATGTACTGTCATGGATTATGGACATAAAAGTCTACACCACATTGTAAACCCACTGCAAATGTGTGATCTTTGTAAGGTATGTTAATTTAAAATTGTTAATATACTAGTTTCCATGTAAATAAGAATAATTGGTTGTGGGTTTACTGTATATTACATGCATGTTTATATTATGTTTTCATCGTAAATACTGAACATTTACATCTATATTTTGGGCCTCTTTGTGCGTCTGTACGACTGCTCCAGCACTGTATTAAGAATATTACTATTGTTTAGTTAGACTGTACATGTACTATGCCTATTATAATAATGGACTACACATGCTCGAAACATAACTTGCAAGAAATTGTCTCTTTCATTGCATAGTGACGGTAATTGCATTGCCAATTTCATTTAGCCAAAGCGTCTTGATCCATGAGTTCTTAGGAAGATGGTTCTTAATGAAGAAAAGTAAGAAAACTGAATATTTATGGCCCTTGGGAAGTGCTGGGGGGGGGGGGGGGGGGGGAATTGCCAAAAATTGCTACAGCTTGGTAATAAGTAACTCATGGCAGGGCTAGGGTAGTGTTTAAACTACAGTGCTGCCACAGATCACTGCCACAGTGTGTATTTATGCTAATCAGATGTCCCCGGATAAATAAATGAATTAACCCTATTCGGCCTGGGGGTGGAGGGGGGGGGGGGGCACAAAGTGCCTGCGCTAACTTTGAACATTCATAACTCATTTAATATGTATTCAGACGCCATCAAACTTTGCAACTTTTCCTAAAATTTATCTGGCAACAATTTAATATGACAATTTTTTGATCACGTGACTTGATGTTTCCATGGCAACAATATTTTGACAGCCATGTTTTTTTTTAAATTTGCATAAAAATTATTTATACCTTTGAATGAAGAAAAACATTGTAAAGAAAATGAATGCAAAAAAAATGTAGGTGACACCAACTTTAATTGAGCAAAGTTAATTGCAATGGCTACCAACCGTTGATGTGGTTAGTTTTCTTCCTCTGTGCACGGCTGAGTTGCATAATGTAGTGTGGCATTGTGACATAAACTGTACATGTATGTGCAGTAAAGATGCACATAAACAATTACTGCAAACGTTTTCTATTTCAACAGACTGTTGAAGAGGCATCCCTTGGTTTATTCAGTACTGTATAAGCATAAGGTGGATTTTCTACGACTGAAACAGTAAATGGAATTTTTTACAATGACTAAAATATTTTCAATTAATAATAATACTGTCTGTTTGTGAAAAGCATTGTAGTGTAATTATGTGACCTTCCCTTTAAATCATTAAAGGGTCAGTCTCAACCAGGGTACATTGCTTTCTGAGGTTCTGTTTGTGGCCATTTTTGGGTGTTGCGAAAAAGGCCACCCAGTGATTATTGCAAAAATTTAAGGTTCTATTGAGGTACATGTACATTGAAACATTGGCAAACTGGATTTCTTTCTTTCTTAAAAACCTGAAAACAAATAATTAAAGTAATAAACACTTGATGGATAGGACATTCTTCTTAGTGAATTGGTTATATACATGTACATGTGCATGTACGGTTTGATCATCCCCAGATCATACAGAATAGAGAGTTTAAGCATCATGACAATGTTTTTACACTTTTCTAAAGCTTTGTCATCTTCCAAGTGAATGTGCACTGGTTGATATAGAGTGTTTTCACTGTGACATGACGTCACAGCGGCCATGTTGGTGTCCCAAAACCATTAAACGGCGACCATATTGGTGTCCCAAACTAATCCTGTGGGGATTGAACTATTTTCTTATGCAAACACTATGTTTTGTTCAAATAAATTAGCATAGCTGCAGACCACGTGAGTGAAATGCTATAGGGCGATCTTTGTTTACACTTTTTGACTCATTAGCATATGTGCATCATTTTCTAATCGAGCTACAACAAAATCAACTCTGAATATTGAAAGAACATACTACTATTAGCTTCTCTGGAAATTTGAACCCGATACACTAGATACTCTTTGTGCAATGCTGTTTTCAAAACTCTAAATTTTACAAAGAATGTATGGGCTCATTAGCGCTTTTGCCACCCAGCAATTTTGCAGTTTTGAATAGCTTATATTTTCTTAAATATTGCATGCAAAGAGCTAAAAATTGGGTAGATTACTAAATTTAACAAGCTCTTTCAACTGTTGAAGTCAATTCGTATTTAGCACAATGTCTTCTCTACGTAAATTTGTATGCTAATGAGACAAAAGGTAAACAATGACGTCAGCAAAGATCGCCCTATAGGGAAAATAAGGAAAGTGAGAAAAGTTTTATAATAATGACCAGTACATTTTGTCAAATCAATAGGCCATTTCCGAGTTGCCTTTAGCCTCTCTATCAAAGCGAGGCTAGGTGCGAAACCTTTCAATGGAAACTCATTTTCATATGAAAGGTTTCACACCTAGCCTCGCTTTGATAGAGAGGCTAAAGGCAACTCGGAAATGGCCTATTACTGTGTCAGAAAGTCTTTTTAATGTATTATCATTGAAATTTAAATAAATATGTATTTTTTCAAATACTGCTGATTATAAATTATATGGTGTTATTTTGCAACATGCATGTAGCATTTGACATTACAAATATGCACCAAAACAAGTGCAAATATGACACGTTATTACACTCTTCTGACCGTGCACTAGGAAAAACAGCTACAAAAACTTAGCCTTCAGGAGAATATTTTTGTCGCATAATAAACATTCAGTAAAAAGTTGTGGACCCCTGTAATACAGCTGGGCATTTTTACTAGTCAGTAAATACTCAGCCGTATTACACAACTTTACGCTGAATAACCTCTATTTACTATTAAGGGTAAGCACACATTACGGAATTGCGCCCATTGAAACACGTCGATCGAAGATGCAAATTTTGCTGTCAATCAAATGTTCCCCTATTATTTCTAGGCGAAAATAGATTCAACAAGTCTATTATTCAGCAGACAGCAGAAGAACAATAGGTCTCTCGCAAGGATAATTCGGTCAAGTTTATTGACGCACGTTGCATGACTGCATCAGAAAAGCGATTCGCACTACATTGCTGCCCCCTCAAACTCTTTATATTTAGTACGAACCCTCACAACACCACAATTAGCACCTTTGAAAAGCAGGTCATGTGGTGTACACATGTTTATTTGCAGGATTTACTTGAATGGCACAGATTTTTCTTCAACATTGTTTAACTTCTTTTCTGGACTATAGTCTGGAATATGTTGAATTAATTATAATATATTATTTCCGGTTTCACTTGTAATAATAATAATAATAATAATAATAATGGTTGAGAGTGATTTCCCCACATGTGGAGTTCATGATCACGCCTTCATTTGCATGTAATGGAAACTGAGTGCACATGCTCGTGATGGAGGTCATAAAATAAGTCAATGACCCCACATCACTTCAAAATATATCCCACAGCAATTATTGACTGTGAAGAAGTCCGACTTTTTTCTTAGGGAACGTTGACCAAATAAATGAGTGAGAAGCGAAACATACACGACGCACAAGCTCTGTAGTTAATAATGGTAATTGAACTAAGTGGAGTGCAATTTGGTATGAAATCATACGCGTGATTTCAAAATCGAACGAGCGCACAGCGCGAGTTCGATTTGAAATCACAAGTACGATTTCAGACCAAAATTGCACGACACGAAGTTCAATTACCACTTTATTACATCCATTTTGAAATCGCACAATTTAATCACCCAAATACAGGATTTTAGTCAGTACGAATATTTTATTGATACATTAGGCGGTTTGTAAAAACCGGGAAAAAGATGCGATTTAGAGCAAAAAATAGTGCGATTTGGAAATAAATCGCACTGGCTGGGAAAAAGATGCGATTTAGAGCAAAAAATAGTGGGATTTGGGAATAAATCGCACTGCTGAGAACCAATCAGAATTGTAAGGATCACCAGTGATTTCAAAATGGATGTAATAAAAATTTTTGTCAGGTTTAAATAAAGGTTATCCATCCATCCATACGCGCATGCGCTAAACATCTATTAAAAGGATGCGATTCATGAGCATGTATCCGTGTTTCGCTTCTTGTTTGATTATCCCTGACCGACAGGAAAGTAAGACTGCTTTTTAGTACAACCCCTGAAAGGTTCATTAACTATTCATAGAAGTAACTCTCATTTGAAAGGATAAAACAAAATCAAATCATATCAAATAAAAAAACTGCCATGAGCTGTGGCAAAATTATACCTTTTCCTCTTCAAAAAAAGTTTGTGAACCAGGCTCCTGCTCCGACGGCCATTCATGTTCAGCTTTGCGGTTTCCTTCCTTGTCCTGCCACAAATCACAGAACAATACTTAATACCATCGATGCAAAGTACAAAAGGTTTATGTGTACGAATTTCTTTCAAAACCTTCAATTCAGTGAACGAAAATTTCGTAACAAGAAATCAGGGTTTAAAGTAAGCAACAAAGAAAGGTTTATCGTGCAATACCTTCAGCTCCAAACCCCATTTTCAGTAAAAATACACTTCCAAGGTATTGACATCAACAAAGATGACAGTATGAGTAGCGCCAAACTTAAAACTAGCGTGTACAATAAAAGTAATTAGTTGACACAGGCCTTCTCCATTTTGACAGTCATCTCTCTCAACGATGCAGAATTAGCCGCATAAAACTTAGATCTGTTTTAGAGCTATAGATTATCGTCAACTTGAAAATCATTCGTTGATGAGTGTGAGGCTCTGAAGGAAAAGTAAACAATACCGGGAACAAAATAGTGTGTGTGCGCTCACGTGACACTTGAATTACAGTCCGCCATGTTGGAGGTTTTTCCCTGTGTTTACCTTCCAGAGAGCGGGCAGCGCAATAGCTTTTAAAATAATAACTATCGTTTCATTTAATGTTGTGAATTAAAATCGTAGTTAGCTAATTTACAGTGCTTTTTTGTCAGTTGTGCTCGTTTAATTCCAAAAACCACTTTTCTTTCGATTCTTAGGGCCGTATTTGTTTCGATCACTTCGATTTGCTGCCCGATATTTTTAAAACTTGAAACCGGTTATCACAGAGATGAAAATCAGCCAGACTTTTAAAACTTGGTATTACTTCAGCAATTTCTTGTCGCGATACCTACGAGTTAAGATATCAGGCCGAAAAATCGTAGAATCTGTCTTTTAGCACGCCTGTTAAGTTTACGTAGGCTGCGGGTTTTTTTTTTTTTTTTTTTTGGGGGGGGGGGGGAAATCAGAATCCGGATTCTTAGATCCAAAAAAAGATTTAGCGGTTTTTTGTTTTGCTAAAATCCAACAACGGATAATGAATCCATTGAATCCATACTTCGGTGAGATTTTTCAGATCAATTCTAAATCCGGATTTTAAGATTCGTGACTGAGCGTTTTTTTGGGAATGGATTCGAAAAAGCGGTCTTTCGTGCAAATTTATTCATTCCGTTCGCTGTTTTGTTTCTTTCACGATTTCATATCATGGGTAATTCAGGTAAGGTTTTTATTGCACATATTTTAAAAATTATTTGTTGAAGCAGAGAGAAACACAAGTGAGTCAAAATAAGTTCATTTGCATAGCAATGGGGTTTTTTACGTTTAATGATCTGTTTTAGGATTTTTTTTTGGTCATGAAGAATCCATATGATCTGAGATCACAAATCCAATTTCGGATTCTCCCCAAAAAAACGCAGCTTTAGTGATACGATGGTTTGGTGGAAAACATGGGGCCGGGGCCGCAATTTTCCCTTTCGTAAACAAGCGATGCCATTTTAGCGACACTTAGAAAATTTTTTCACAATTATCGAATTATTTTTTCTGTCGGAAAAAGAAAAATGCAATTAATTACCTAGAATCGAACCCGGAACCTCTGCATGCTAACATCCCTCCTTCACCACTAGACCACTGGGTTGATCCGGCAAACCCAAGAAAAATTTAAATATAAAAGGTGCTTTTCTTAATGATACATCTATAACCTTAACCCTATCCCTAGATCTAACCTAATCGCGAATCTAGCTAAGGTCTAATTATCGCTTTACCTAAACCCAGTTTTATCTAATGATAGCCTACTTTCATCCCAATCCAGGCATAAACTATAGAGAAATGGCATTGACCATTACAAAAGGCTTGGTTATTAATGCATGTTAATGATGGCATCGACCGTTAAAAACGGCATCGCTTGTTTACAAAAAGGAAATCGGCGCCGGGGCCACGGGGTCCCACACGTTTCTTTTTATTATAGAGAAATAACAAACAGTAGTCATTATTTCTTTATTCCCACCTTAAGTCGCAATCGATGACACATGATCATCAGTCGATTACTATAAAGCGGGATCAGGGTCAAAATTCACTTCTTAATAGGAACAGGCACAACAAAAAGCCATATTTATTTATTTTGTTATTTCTCTATAATTAAAAGAAACGGCGTGTGGGACCCCGTGTTTTCCACAGACCCCGGGAGCCTGGGTAAATAAACAAGAAAAGGTTTACTATGCAATATTTTCAACTCAAAACCTTA
>JAJGOT010000095.1:1842500-1900685 GCA_022457155.1 Cladopsammia gracilis | reverse complement strand
ACGTTTGGACAAGTTGTTTACACCTCTCTCCAGAATCTGTGTCAACGAACGGAAGCCATTCCCAAGAGTATACCTACCAATTGTCAAGGATTTTAAATAACTTGTTTCCCACAAAAAGAACATTCATTCTCTGATGAAGGCCGCAGTGAGCGACCGAAAATTTAGAAAAACTTTTAAACTTTTTATAAAGATTTTTAACAGGTCAGTTTCAAAACTTTTATTTATTATCAGTACAGTTAACCTTGCAAAAGAATTTGAATTCAATTAAAATCTACTCGCGTCAAAAGCTTTTAGGAAAAAGAGAATGCGGAAATCCGGTGACCAATATTAATTTACCTATCTCAGTTTCTAACGTTTCACGTGCGTAATGTTACTAAAATTAATCAAGGCACATATCCGAACAGCATTCATATAATTTTCTATTAAAATACGTAATAGATTCACACATTCAACTCAGGGGGAGTTGGACACGTTCCGAAATGCATTCTGGTAGGGGTAATAAACCAAATGCATCACTGTCTTCACTAACTTTCAAGGTTTTATGTGCGGGTTTTTAAAGGTGTGGTGCATTTTTATTCCAACGAAAGAGTTGAAATGAAAGGTGGCTTGTTGAAGTTAGTGTTTAATGCTTATTCGTACTTTTAACTTCATTGGTTTTTGTCAGTATTAGACTTCCTCGCGAGTCTGTCAAATATGGCGGTTTTTGCCCACTTTGGCACTCGACCAGTGCGTTCGATTTCTGACCAAATATCGTGTCGATTTTAGCAAAGTAAATCGTACCATCTCTTGTAGAAATAATTCTTTGATTTAAGGACCTTATCGCACCTCTTGCCGTTTTTGTGTTATTTGCGATCAAAGTTTGGCGATATTTGGAGATAAACACGAGTGAGCTTCGACAGCTTATACAACTCGTATCAATGCGGTTTTGACACTGACTGTATAAACGAAACAGGGGTACCTCCCATATATATGCTATATATATATCGGCAGGGACGGATACAGGGGGGGGGGGTGGGAATCAGGTGGCTAGCCACTCCTATCTTTAGAGATTTAAAAATAAAAAAAATTTGAATAATATTAAAGAACATTAAAGAACCAATCTGATTACATCTCATTGTTAGGAAAATAGGAGCCTAAGGACTTATCCACCCCCGTTTGAAAAATCCTGAGTCCACCCCTGATCGGCGACCCTACAGGGTATGGCTTTCGGACCGTTTTGGTTTGACAATTTAGTACATGATTTGAGAAAAGGGGCAACCCATCCACCAAAACGTTTGGGAGTTCCCCCCCTTTTTCCCGGCCTCTTCTAACATCGTACGATGCTTTTACAAGATGTTATAAGTACCATAATCTAGAGCTATATTGTATAGATGAAACGTGATAGGGGTACTGAATGATCTTTAGGAGCATGCGAGCATATCGATATTATTTTTGCCAGTACGAACATTGAGCAAGTTTGTCTTGCGAGCTACGAGCATTTTTGAAAAATAAATACAGGTCGTATCTTGCGACGTGCCGACCGGAAAGTGTTTTATCTCAAGGCACAACTGCAATATATATTTTCATTCCAGAATGGCCTGATATGACGTCTTTCCTTATATCTCTTAGCCTTGACTTTTCGCCAAACACATTTTTAAAACCGAAATGACTCGCTACTTGCTTATCCCGCATGTACTTTCACTGGTTGAAAAACTTAGTCTGAACTTTTTGAGTTTCGATCAAAAGCTCGATTGCGCAACTCATGAAAGTTCGTGTGCTTTTATAATTTTGGCCTTTTTTTACCCCTCAGTTTAAAAACTCCCTTTAATCCCTTTGGAAAGCGTCGTATCACTCTTTTATTGCGAAAAAATGTACAGTTAATGTACGAAAGCAAGAACCGACAGATAAAATGATAAACATGCTATATAA
Source organism: Cladopsammia gracilis (assembly GCA_022457155.1). Taxonomy (NCBI): domain Eukaryota; kingdom Metazoa; phylum Cnidaria; class Anthozoa; order Scleractinia; family Dendrophylliidae; genus Cladopsammia; species Cladopsammia gracilis. Next base: position 1,898,777 of record JAJGOT010000095.1, on the reverse strand, counting down.
GTGTACAATTAACCTGGCAAAGGAGTCCGCAAAGGAATTTAAGTTCGATTAAAAAAAATTCGCGCCGAAAGCTTTTAGGTAAAAGAGAATACGGAAATCCGGTGACCAATGTTAATTAACTTTATCTCAGTTTTTAACGTTTCACGTGCGTAATGCACTAAAATTAATCAAGGCACATATCCAAGCAGAATTCATATCATTTTCTTATTGAAATGCGTAAGAGATACACACATAAACCATTTTGACTCTGTCTCTTGTTGTAAAAATGAAATGCGGGTCCTAAAAATAGGAGTTATGTGACGGACGGCTGCGTTTTGCACACGCAAATAAAAGGTATTGAGCATTGAGCAGTACTTTCCAGTGGTACCGTTTATTATGCTGTACAAGGTGGTTCTAACTGTTGAGACTGTGGATGAAATCACAGGGTATGATCATTTAAATGAAAGCTACTGAACAGTACTTTCCTGTGGTACTGTTTTACAGTGTGACCATTGAAATGAAAGCTATTGAGCAACGCATACAGTACTTTTCTGTGGTACTGTTTATTATGCTGTTCAATCTCGCTCAAACATTTGAGTCTGTAGATGAAATCATTAATAGGCCATTTCCGAGTTGTCTTTAGCCTCTCTATCAAAGCGAGGCTAGGTGCGAAACCTTTCATATGAAAATAAGTTTTATTTGCATGTGAATGCCTCGCTTTGATAGAGAGGCTAAAGGTAACTCGGAAATGGCCTATTGAAAGCCTTATTGAGCAGTACGTATCTGTGATTTGTTATGCTATACAAAGAAGCTGAGTTGTTTGTGTTATCACTGCATTCTGTGGATAACCATGTTATACCGTTTTAAGAATTCCGAACATTTTGTTACGTCATTAAATCCACATAAGCCATTTTCCTATTTAAAATTACCGCTGAATTTAAACACCAATGACACATTGATACAGGGTTAGACTCGACCTGATGTAAAATATTCACAAATACCGGCAGAAGGTGCGTGAAATTTGAAAATTAAACAATAGACAGAGCTCAGAACAGGTCATCCTCTCGCCTGAATTTGTGAATTTATCACTTTAGATTGAGGCTAACCCTGTAAAAATGCGTCTTCAGTGCTTTCGTTCAGCGACCATAGCGAATTCTAAACTGGACAATTTAGTCGACATAAGTTGAAAGCTGACAGACATTGTGGTTACTATCTCACTAATCTTGCACCTCTTCCTTTGAAGTTTGGATGAGAAATGAAAGGAAATGTTTAACAGAACAGGCAAACAATACTTTCATTAAAAAATGTTTGCTTTGCTCTTTAATCTTAACATATGTAACAGATAAAAATATGTTTACTTATTGCTGGTATACCGAAAGTTCTTCAGAGACTCTTTAAGTAAACTTATCCTTCCTTTTGTACCTTCTTTCTTAAAGAATCTGACCCACCCAGTTTGTATTGCGCGCCTACGTTGGTTCATCCGCCATTTTGAGAAATTCACTTGCCCAAATATGGAATAGAGCCGTATCAACAATAAGAGAAGCGCGCAATGCAAACTGGGTGGGTCAGACTCTTTACGGCCATGGTCTTTGTTAAGAGCTACATGGTATCTGTGCCCCCCCCCCCCCCCCGGATCTGTAGTCTTTTGCTCAATTTTATTTGAACCAACTCAGGATAGCTCTGCTCCGGCGGGACAGTACGGGTCTTTTACGAGATCAAGACTTGAATGGAGGACTGTGAAGTGCTATTATAGCCTGATGAGACTGGACTTGTTGATTGTGGTTGGACCAAAAAATCGCCCTTTAATAAAGTGAAAATGTAGCGTATTTCAGGTATACACGACTTGCGATAACGCTTGGTATTGGTTGCCTTTTCGTAGTATAATTTCGTAGTATTATGAAGCGAAATCTAGACCTCTTTGCTGAAATAGCACTTGTTTATAAAAATTATTGTCATTATTCTCGTTGTGGTTCTGTGTATGTTGACCGCTGTTTGACATACCCTCGTTTCTTCGGCTCACAGCGCCTGCGCACTGTCACGACGACGCAGATAAAACCAACCGCGAACAGTGGCACCAAAACGAGGATAGCAATGAGGCCTGCTGGGAAGGAAGGCGGTAATGTCCGAGGACCCTCCCCTGAAAAGAAAAAAAAACGGATTATTTTCAGAGTGCTTTCCGGAACTGATGACATGTTTTTACGGGTATGTCAAGGCGGGAAAGCAATCGAGATTAGTGATTGCACCTACCAGTGGTGCATGATTAGACATTCGGACAAGTTTTCAGGGAAAATGCTATGAAAATGGTACATAGTTGAAGGGGATACCGTCCAGGGGGATGTATATCATTTTCATGATTATGGCCAAGAGTTTACCTTAAGCTTGCTTTATTATCTTGAAATACGAAGAAATACTCGCCGCTTGGTTAGCTCAGTTGATAGAGCACCGGTCTGCAGAGCGGGAGGTCGCGGGTTCGAATCCCGGCCGGACCAACACTCGGGGTCTTAAAATAACTGAGGACGAAGGTGCTCATACTTGTTCAATATTCTGACAAATTTATGCATAGCATTGCACTGTAATACATTGTGCTGTATTGTGCCGTTCTAGAATGTATTGTTAAACTATTGTTATGGTCAAATAATACAAGACAATGCTATGCATAAATATGTCCGAGTATTGGACAACCCTCAAGGTGCTGCCTTTGCTATGACATCTGCAAATGGTTAGACCTTCACGTGGCTCGAATGACCACGTAGAAATGGCGGTCCCGTACTCCCGTCTCCGTCGGGGACGTAAAAGAACCACTGAGGACGTAACAAAACCCTGGCTGTGACCACTGACCACCCTTAGTGCCATACATTGTTCATGGGTGGGGTGGGGTGGGGTGGGGTGGGGTGGGGTGGGGTCGGGTGGGGTGGGGGAGATGAGATCAACAATGGACCGATAGCGGCTGCCTGAGGCGCCTTCATAAGCTGAGTCCAATCTCATTCTCATAAGTGTATGTAAAGCGAGATGAGAAAAAAAGTGATGAAAGCAAAGGCGTGTTAACTAAAGAGACAATAACGGCTAAAAAGGTCAATTTTCTACACGAATGAAAATTTTGATTTCTTGACCGCGTGTCACGAAATTAAATTTGATTAACTGTAATCCACTTCCATCCTTGAAATCCTGCACTTTATCACAAAATTGCTCTATAGCATCTTTTGATCCAATAAAGTTGTATATTTGTTGGCATTTGGCGATATAACCTTGAAATAAGGTAAGCGAAGTTTTGTTATTTCTACAGGACAGTGCCCCCTTAACCTCGTATTGATATAAGAACACTCGTGTAAACTTCCCCTCCTCCTACCCCCCCCCCCCACCCCCCCTCCCCTACCCCATTACCTTTATCCCAATGTCTCGCACTAGGCCACCTCGTTAGCTCACAGAAACCACTGTCCGTATTGCCCTCCGCAGACTCGGCACAATAACTGCTCACTTCAGTGATGTTGAATGCTTCTGGGCAGTCATCAAAGAGCAGCGTGCATCTGTATTTACATAGTGTCTGAATCCTGTTCCCGTCACACGGGGGTGTGTACGATGCGCACGCCAATCTCCTCAAGGTCTCTTTACACGAGCCGCTTTCAACGCTGTTGTTCAGTTTTTCCATGACCGCAATCAGATCATCTTTGAACGTTTCTTGAGTATTCTTTGGAACGAAGGTTCTCTTACAGTCCGCCTTCCTACAGTCTTCATTTGACACCGTCTTGTTGCAATAAACGCCTGTTAGCGACGATAACGAATAATAATAAAAAAAATAACGAAGGATCACTAATGAGACTCAAATAATTACTTCGCGAGCAGCGCGTTTCTATCTTCTCCTCAGGGTAATTGTATCGTTAACTGAGAGGCTGGGAGAGACGGAAAATCGTGTTCCCCTTATATATTCCGCTTCATTCCCGCTTTCTCTTTTTACGCCTCCCAGACTCTCCGCCCTATTTTCTCCCGAGATTCGACCCCTGTCTTCCGCCCGTCTTCCCCCCGTCTGCACCGGCTCACAGAGTTTGGGCCGATTTACACGGTACAACTTTGTCGCATGCGACATGCTTACGACATGATTACAACACAAATTACTCCGTGTAAATCGACTCAAGTCATGTCGTAAGCATGCCGTAAGCATGTCGCATGCAACAAAGTTGTACCGTGTAAATCGGCCCTTAGAAGACCCTAGAATATCGTTCGCGATAAATTGTCTGTTTGAGCTCCAAAATACAAAAGATGAAATTAAATAGGATTGTCAAGCTCTAAACACTTTTTAAAAAGATCATTTGCCAGTGTACAGTCGATCAGACAAGTTTTACTTTTCATAGTCACTTTTTCTTGGTTTTGGCCATTAGTACTCTGATCCCGAGTGATCCCAAGCAACCTGATCACAGAGAGATCACTTTGCAGGGACCATGGTACCATGGGAGACAGTGCGGGCCTTGTTTGTCACACTGGATCGTGAATCTGCAGACTATAGTCTCCCGCTAGCCTTCGTGTAGCCGTTCCACTCCCAGAGAAAAAACGGGAGGGACTCTCTCCCGTTTTTTCTCGGGGGGTGGTACGGATACACGTACGCTAGTCTCCCGCTTATTCGAAGAACTCCATATTGCAGCTACAATTGTATCGATTTATAGTGGACCTAGTGAGCGCAGAATGTCTTTATACTGAAGTAACAAGAATTTCATATTAAGTTAAATGAGTGTAGCCTGCATATTCTCTCGGTCCTGTCCTTTCCCAGTCTCGTGTCATTTATGCTCGGGGTACCAAATGGTTTTGAAACTGGATCAAAGCGAGAAATATTCAGTGTGATTTATTGAACCCCGACTTAAGTGTTTCGGTGGTATTCCGGATATCTTTCATTTATTTCTGAAAACCCCTAATTTTGTTATACCGTTTATATTATTAGTATCTGAACTATTGGGTTCACTACTTCATTTTTTTATTAATCCAGTGCCACATCTTTATTAACCTCGATAATTATTTACTTCAGCCATGATAGTACAATGTTGTATTTAGTCCGGGGGAAATTAAAAGTACTCTTGGTCAGTGGGGCTGTATGCTTGCTTCATGAAACCGTTTCCACTTTCCACTGACTTTTAAGACCAAAATATACGCCTATACCGCATTTCCTCGAATTATTTTAAATTTCGGCTAAAAGGATGGGCGCTTATTCAAGGAAATACGGTAGCCCATTTTATTTTGTGGAGGAACCATCCCCTCCCCCCATTTACTCGGTATTTTCAGTCACAAACTCACCTGGAAGAGGTTTCGTCGAAGGTTTAAAATCCGAAGGTTTTAAACAGTTGGCATCTGTTCTATTTGTAGGTAACAAACTACATAAAGGCTTTAACCAATTCAATCCATTCGAGTCCATTTGATCCCAGCACCCCTGAACAAATTCCTCGCAAACTTCTTGGCACGGAAGCCATGGACCGGCCATGTTTTCATCGCATCGCGGTATGTACAGCGAGCAAAGGATAAAGCTTGTGTACTTTGAACAACTGCCGAGTTTTGCCGCGATGTTATTGATGATCTTAGAGTATGGTTTTGCGTAAAAGTCGTTTGCCAGATAAACGCTTGTCGAAATGAAGCCATCTTTTACGCAGATTGGGAACTTGGTTTCATCTACCCTGCGACACTCCGAAACCCTCTGAGGACTCTGAGATCTTGTGAGGACGTTGACTGAAAATACGATCGCCAAGAATACAAACGATTTCAAATACATCTTCATGTTATCTTTGACCGCAAGCGAAGCCTGTTGTAAGAATTTTCAGAATAGAAATACGCCAACAAACACTAAAACGATACAGTCACGCGAAATCTATGAATTTCTAAATATTCCTTTGTCGATACAATAGCCAGACGAATACAATTCATTGTGATAATGCAAAACTTCGACGGTTATTATGACTCGGTTCTCTTTGTTGTGGTGGAGTTGAAGGCAATTTGCAATGCAAAGCAGACGTATAAAATTCAATTAAAAATAGGCACGCAACATGGTCACGGAGAAGTTCACACGCTACGTGTTCAAGTATAAGTATAAGTGTCATAAGTGAGTAGGATTGTGAGTTCGATATCAGATAATCTGCGATTATCCCCCTCTCCCGCCCCCTATCCGATGGCTCAAGAGGCCATCTTTTGATCCGAAGAGGTCCAGAAGAATTTAACATATTGAGAGACCCTTCTAACCAAAAGCCTTTTATTTTCGCGAACATCGCCCAAAATTGGCCAGCTAAATGTTCGCGGCGAAACCAAGCACACAAGAAGTCAAATGGATTCATAGAGCGGAAACTTTGGAGGCTGAAGTTAAATGCCATAGACCTTTAGACGGACAACTGTAAAGCTCGATCAGGGTCAAAATTCACTTCTCAATAGGAACAGGCTGCGCCTGTTCCTATTACGATGTGCCTGTACCTATTACGCTGTGCCTGTTCCTATTACGCTGTGCCTGTTCCTATTACGCTGTGCCTGTTCCTATTACGCTGCGCCTGTTCCTATTACGATGTGCCTGTTCCTATTACGCTGTGCCTGTTCCTATTACGATGTGCCTGTTCCTATTACGCTGTGCCTGTTCCTATTACGCTGTGCCTGTTCCTATTACACTGTACCTGTTCCTATTACACTGCGCCTGTTCCTATTACGCTGTGCCTGTTCCTATTACACTGTGCCTATTCCTATTACACTGTGCCTGTTCCTATTACGCTGCGCCTGTTCCTATTACACTGTGCCTGTTCCTATTACGCTGTGCCTGTTCCTATTACGATGTGCCTGTTCCTATTACGATGTGCCTGTTCCTATTACGATGTGCCTGTTCCTATTACGTTGTGCCTGTTCCTATTAAGCTGTGCCTGTTCCTATTACGTTGTGCCTGTTCCTATTACGCTGTGCCTGTTCCTATTACGATGTGCCTGTTCCTATTACGCTGTGCCTGTTCCTATTACGATGTGCCTGTTCCTATTACGCTGTGCCTGTTCCTATTACGCTGCGCCTGTTCCTATTACGCTGTGCCTGTTCCTATTACGCTGTGACTCTTCCTATTACGCTGTGCCTCTTCCTATTACGATGTGCCTGTTCCTATTACGCTGTGCCTGTTCCTGTTACGATGTGCCTGTTCTTATTACGCTGTGCCTGTTCCTATTACGGTTCCTGGCTTTTTGTTGTGCCTGTTCCTATTAAGAAGTGAACTTTGACCCTGATCCCGCTTTATAGACAACATATTTAAAAACTGATATTTGTTCATTAGAATTTGGTTTTATCAACTGAGTACATGAGGTAAATTGACCATTGAAAAGAGATTGAAAACCTCGTCTGACGAATGTCTAGCGCTCGAAACGCCAAGTTTTGAGTATCTTAAAGGCCCGTTTACACATGCGATTTTTGATGCGATTTTTGATGCGATTTTTGTCGCGCTCTCCAATGCAACTTTTGTCGCAAGTGTAAACTAGCGGCGATTTCCCGTGCGATTCGTGTGCGACATTTGCTTTGATTTGCTGTGATTTTCCAAAAATCGCCGCCAAGTTGCATGAGGTTTCGAACATGTTCGAAACCTCTGCGACATCGCGCGTCAAATCGCAACCAAATCGCACTGAAATCGCCGCCCGTTTACACATGCGATTTGAAGATGCAACTTGCGCGCGACAAAAATTACATCGAGAAGTGCGACAAAAATTGCGCAAAAAATCGCCTGTGTAAACGGGCCTTAACATTGGTCAATTTACTTTTATATCAACTCGGCTGATAAAACAGGATTTTCATGTTTCACTTCCCCACCGACACAGCACCACAGTTTCTTTACAAACTAACCCCTGTATTCATTTAAAAGCACAGTCCACCACACAAACGGAGGTTGGTAAGCCTGTGGTGTACTCAGTTGATAAAACAGGATTTTCATGTTTCACCTCCCCACCGACACAGCACCACAGTTTCTTTAGGAACTAACCCCTGTATTCAATTAAAAGCACAGTCCACCACACAAACGGAGGTTGGTAAGCCTGTGGTATACTCAGTTGATAAAACAGGATTTTCATGTTTCACTTTCCACCGACACAGCACCACAGTTTCTTTAGGAACTAACCCCTGTATTCAATTAAAAGCACAGTCCACCACACAAACGGAGGTTGGTAAGCCTGTGGTGTACTCAGTTTTCATGTTTCACCTCCCCACTGACACAGCACCACAGTTTCTTTGGAAACTAACCCCTTTATTTATGTTTGCACTTTATTGGTATTTGCCATTACTAAATACTTTTCAGCCTAGACTACTGTGGTTCTCAAAACTGATATTCTTTACAATCCTCGAAACGTCAGCTTTTAAAGGCCGGCACACACTAGGGGACATGTTGCGGGGACATGAAGCGGGGACAAGCCCCTTCGTGTGCACAGCAAACTGGCGCATGTTGCAGGGACAGTACGCAAGCTGGTGCACACAAAGCGGATTGAGGTATAAAATTCACAGAAATCGCTAAAGGCGCCTGGGAACTAGTATACGAGCAAAGAAAGATGGCGGACTCTATGGTTAGGAAAAAGAAGCTTCTACTACTGTCAATGATATTACCAGATGAAGAAATGTGTAATTATGTTGACCGAAAACGATGGATACGCAAGTGGCTGAAAAGAAGAGAAGAAAAAGGACCTACTACATCTATTTTGTAGCGGGGACAGTTTGCAAGAGCAGTGCACACGATGCGACATCGAAATGGGGGTCATTTTGTCCCCGCTTCATGACGCACGAATTCAAACCAGCTGAATTTCGTGCAACACGTTGCGGGCACAAAATTGTGTCCCGCAACAGAACTTTTTCGCAAAAACAGGGATGTCACGCGAGGAAAACTGTCGCTGCAACATGTCCCCGCTTCATGTCCCCGCTTCATGTCCCCGCAACATGTCGCCTAGTGTGTGCCGGCCTTAAAGTATTTTTACGGCGGCCAATTTAACCAAATTTTTATGTTTCACGCCCCCATTGACACAGCACCACACTTTCTTTAGAAACTAAACCCATTATTCATAAGTTGAATGTTTGGGACTTTTTCAGTACTGAACAGTATTTAGCGAACAATTTGTTATCTGCATCTTTAAATGCCCAGTATTGTCCATCATGCTTCACGCACCTCTGTTATTTGGTTTGCACAGGAGCGAGGCTTCTAATGTTCAAAGGCGCGTGAAGCACAATGGACAATACAGGGTCTTAAACAGCTATTGCTGTTTCTCTTTTCCTATACTCAAAGTGCACATGAATTTCTAATATTTCTAAATTAAGGTATTAAGAGACGCAGTTACCTTAAACCCTATTAACCCTTATAAAACTCTTGGTTGTGAAGGAAAATGTGGGGAAGGCGGGAGGAGGGGGCGGCGTGGGGGGGGGGGGGGGGGGGGGTGGCTTCAAAGGTGAGGGTAGGCTTAAACAATTTCTTATTGCTCCAAAAAGGAGGGGCTTATTAGAGAGGGGGATGGCGGCGGCGGCGGCGGCGGCGGCGTTATTGAGGATTTACGGTATCAATAAATCTTTAGACCGGTAGGTTATTGTCACTCTCTGTTTGTGGCTCAGTGTATGTCGACCGCTGTTGGACATAACCACCTTTCTTCTTCTCGTAGTGCCTGCGCACTAACACGGCGCCGTAGATAAAGCCAACCGCGAACAGCGGCACCAAAACGAGGATAGCAATGAGGCCTGCTGGGAAGGAAAAAGGCAATGTCCGAGGAAATTCCCCTGAGAAAAAAAATGTTTAGTATTAGAGTGTCCGGAATGACGGATATGGTATGATTATGATAAAAAGAAGAAAAAACAGAAAACAGACAAAATTGGGGATTGTACCTCCCAGTGTTAAAAAAAGAGCAATCAGGGCTAGATTGCAGGAAAAATAATACGGAAAGCGGCGATATCTAGTTTAACCTGTTATCGACACGATAGCACTCACCTTTGTGCCAATGTCTCGCACTAGGCCACCTCGTTAGCTCACAGAAACCGCTGCTTGTATTGCCCTCAGCAGGCTCAGCACAATAACTGCTCACTTCAGTGAAGATGAATGCTTCTGGGCATGTGTTATTAAGCTCCGTGCACCAGGACTTACAAACCGTCAGACTCCTTTTCGCGTCACACGGGGGTGTGTACGATGCACATGCCAATTTCCTCAGGGTCTCTTTACACGAATCCTTTTTAACGATGTTGTTCAGTTTTTCCATGATCGTTGTCAGATTGTTTTGAAACTGTCCTTGTGTCTTCCCTGGGACGAAGGTCGTTTTACAATCCACCTTATTACAATCCTTATTTGACACCGTCTTGTTGCAGTAAAGGCCTGTTAGTGATGATTACAAACAAAATAACAAAAAGTCACTTCTGCTTCTTGCCCCTCTGAGGAGGAAAATAATCCTCCTTAGGGAAAACAGCCGGGGGGACTCTGAAACTCCTGCTTCTGGTACCCTTAGCCCTCTTTTCACCCTGTCCCTTCTTTGGGCGCTCTTCCTTCTTTATTTATTTATTTATTTTTTTGCAGGAGTAGGGAATGATTTATTCTGATGATGCATCCGAATGATTAGAATAAAATTTATCGTATGTATTGTACTGTATAACAGCCAATCAAGTGAATTTTGAACCTTTTAGATGTGACTTTTACAATTGTTTACCATTTTTCCTTATTTATTGCTCTTTCTTTCAAACATGTATCTTTTCATGTCAATCGGTCATATTTGGCTTTTTTAACCAGTTTTGACAGGAGTACATGGTCATCTATTGTAGCCCAGGGTTAATATATTTTATATTATATTAACCATCTGAAAGCAATGGGTCACACGACATTTCCGCGGTACGTATGCGCGCAGCCATATCACCTCACCCGGTACCTAGTGGAAGCCATGGACAACTGTTTCGTCCTTTTAGGATTCATCAGCATGGCATAGCCGCCGGCGTCGGACCCTGTACGACCCGAAAGCCGTTTACAAGTGCTTTTCCTGTCGAGGCGTGTGCATGCACACCGAGGACGGCAAGTAAACAGTACCCCTTACATACGTTAGTTTGCGGGTCTCCGCATTTTAGGACGTTTTCAGGACCTGTGCAAGATTTAATTTCTCTTTGGTGGAATTTAACTCCGTCCTATAGTGTATCTTCAAAACATAGCCAAGACATGATAAAGAAATAATGATGGTAAATTCTAAGCTAAAGAAATGTCAGTAGGGTTTAGCATGTCAAGAGCATTAGACAAAGAAGACAAATAATTAATACCGACGGAAAGAAATAGAAATAAAAAGAAATAGTCTCCGACGTGTCTTCAAGTGGCAATCAAACGAAATCGAACTCACCGAAAAGAAAAAAAATCAATCGAACCCAATCGAACGTTCGATTTTCGAACTCGTGATTTGAGAAAAACAGGCGTTGAAAATCCATAACCAGATCTTGGAAGCTTGAGTTACTTCAGCCCGGAGTGTAGCGCACGTGTTTTTCATAAACGAAGAAATTCCGGAGAAATGGCTTCAGATGCGCTGTGGATTGTAAGCTTCAAATGCGTAGTAAAAGGCTACCAGAAATGCCGATTTGACGTCATTGTATTTTTGCATAAAAGTAACCCTTCGAGTTGTCTTGCCGCAATTGTAAGTTAGCTGAAAAAGGAAAGGGTACAACGGTTTCCGAACTCAGTCGAACACAATCAGATGGATTGAGTTCGATTGAGTTCGATTTGTTCGGAAATCGAACTCACTGAAAGTCCGGTGTTCGATTTCGTTCGATTGCCGAACTCATGGATTGAGTTCGATTGAGTTCGGACAGTTCGATTTCCGAACGTTCGATTTACTATGCCGGGTTTCTATCAGGGACTGAGACAAGTTTGTCTTTGCTTCATGCTCGTTACGTGATAAACACTACATCTGTCATATACAGTGAGCTCTGTCCAAGCCGGGGAACCTCTGACAAGCTGTCTGTCTTAGAGACATGTCCACCTTACGCACTGAAGTTTAGATCTTGCATTTACAATCGCAAGAGGGGGGGGGGGGGGGGGGGGGTTATCCTCAAAATTGCAATTGATTGGAGAGCGCGGCCCGCTTCCACAATCTTGAACTTTTGTATCTATTTTCCCTAACCGTTCTCAGATCTAGTAATTGAAATGTTCTGCCTTTTCAAGCCAAACTAGCACAAATGCATACCCAAATTCAGATCAAAATGTATGAAAAATCATATCCTTTGGCGCCCCATACATACCTATACACTATCTTACATAGGAAAACATCATGCCCCCCTCCCCCCCCCCCCCCCCCCCCATCTCCCGCTCCGTATTTTCAGTTACATACTCACTTGGAAGAGGTTTCGTCGAAGCTTTAAAATCCGGTGGTTTCAGACACTTGGCATCTGTTCCATTTGTAGGTAACAAACTACATAAAGGCTTCAACCAATTCAATCCATTCGAGTTCATTTGATCCCAGCATCCCTGAACAAATTCCTCGCAAACTTCTCGGCACGGAAGCCATGGACCGGCCATGTTTTTATCGCATCGCGGTACGTACAGCGAGCAAAGGATAAAGCTTGTGTACTTTGAACAACTACCGAGTTTTGCCGCGGTGTTATTTATGATCGTAGAGTATCTCTCGCCGTAGAAGTCATTTGCGAGATAAACGCTTGTCGAAGTGAAGCCATCTTTTACGCAGTTTGGAAACCAGGTTTCATCTACCCTGCGACACTCCGAAACACTCAGAGATCTTGATAGTTTCATGACTATTAAAAACACCACCGCTATGTATACAAAACATTTTAAATTCATCTTCATCTTCGCAAGCGGAGCCTGTTTTATGAATCGTTACCCCAATTCGTAGGAATTTAATCTGCAGTCGTTTTTGGGTCATACGAGCTTTTATAAAGTTATCACTGGCGGAGTTATTGATGTGGCGTGACAACAGTCAACGGACCATAAAGCAAAGCAATTGAAAACTTGCAGTGACAATGCAAAAGAATGTTTCGGTTCCCTTTGTTGTGGCTTTGATGAAGTCTCCTTGCAATGCAAATCAGACGTAACCTTAAGGATGGGCCGGATGGTTTTTTTTTTTTTTTCAGGGAAGGAGGGGGAGGGGGGAGGAATGGGCTAGAGTTTTAACAACGGTACCCAGAGGTGGATCAAGGCCGGTTTAGTAATAAGGGGGTGCCGGATCAATCAGGAATTTTCCTCTGAAATGTAAATAACGACTCGTTAATTGCATTTGCTTTAAGGTCTATTACAACACTAAAAGAACACAAAATGACAAAGTGGTTGTTTGAATTAGCAAAAAAGAAAAGAAAAACATTTAAAGGAGGTAGATCGTTTTCTCTTGATATAAAAGCCAAGTAATGTTTAAAGTTACGTCTCGCTTCAAAATCAACTGTTTATATAAATTATATAAATTGACAGAATTGGGACTATGATTTCTTAGAAAAAATGACACTGCAATCTTGTGATTGGCTACTGAATCATGTGTAACCTGTTTGTCTCTTGATCACATGACATACATGACTGTACGTTATTGGGTAACGGTGATATAAAGCATTTTGTGACGCAAATTTCCAGTCTTGAATGCTGCGCTAAGCCTTTTTGGAGTGAGGAGACCACGTTTTTACTCATACAATGGCTCAGAAGAAGTCTTTTAGAGAAGACGGAAGGGTGGTCGAACTGGATGAGGGCCATGGTACCCGCACGTATTGCCGATAGTGAGAACCGCGGAGAGGGACAAGAAGGTTTCAAGTTAAACATAGCCAATGCTTTAAATAAAGTGGTCAGGCACTGTGGAATCTACGAATGGCGGGCTACTCGAACCGATCAGTCAAATCGAGTAGTTTATGTTGGAAGTACGTTCACCCGTACCCGCAATGGTGAGTTCCCCCGTTTAAAGAACAGAATTCTTGGGTACTGCACAAACGGCAATCATAAGAAAGATCTGATAAATGACGCATTAAAAAAAGGATATGTACTGGAGGTCCGTTATAAGGAAGCCAAAGATGAGCAAGATGCTAGAGAGCAGGAGAATAAGCTGCTGGACAAGTATGATTACGCGTGGAATATTCGGCGTAATAGCTCCGTGAGACATATCCTGCCCAAGCAACCGAGGAAGTAATTGCTACTATTTTATTGAAGTAGTGAATTGTAAGCTAGCCTACTATGGACATAAAGTGACTCTAAAGAAACTTTACGAACCAGTTAGAATCTTAATCAGTGTTTTTCTTGTCAGAAAAGGAAAGTTTTCTATTATATAGATCTAATTTTATTTGTTACTATTTAATTTATTGAAATAGTGAATTGTAAGCCTACTATGGACTGATAAAGTGACTCTAAAGAAACTTTAACAATTTAGAATATTAATCAATGTTGAATTGTTTCTGGTCAGAAAAGAAAAGTATCCTGTGATTCAGCTGTAATTTTATTTGTTGCTATTGTATTAGGTAATGAATTGTACTGGCCAACTATCGACAGTCATTAACTGATGACCTTAAAGCGAGTTTTAATAACTTGTGATGCATCTCGTTGTTGTTTCTAGTCAGAAAAGGAAAGCATTCAGCCATTTTGTTCTTGTTTTAGGCTATGTCTACACTAGTACCGGATAGCTCTTGCGCCGGCACGAAAACCATACCGGATAGGCCTTTCGTTCACACATGAAACACTAGTTTCGGAACGATTTTTGTTCCGGAACGCCGCTGCGACGCGGCGCTCGTGAAAGTGAATCTTCACATATCGGATAAATTCTGGTGCCAATCTCTGGGGCAGTGTGAACAGGCAATCGAACCGAACCGTAGCGGAAGTCAGCAACTAGGAGCGAGGATTGAATCCCACTGAAAAAGAAGTAAATATCCAGTTCTGGGTCGTTTCTGTTCACACCGTGCCGGAGTATTTTTCATGTCGACATGATAAGCTATCCGGTATAGTGTAGACATAGCCTTAGTTGTTACTATTTTATTAACATGTAGTGGATTGTATGTGGCCGGCTTTGTGATGAATTCAGTTCGACTGTAAAATAACACTTTGCACCAGCAAGTTTGTTGGGAATATCTCTTATAACGTCGTGACTGTGCAGAGCGAACTGGTGAAATATATTCTGCCTATACATGTTGTATGTCTGGATATGTTTATCAGTATATAAGCATATAAGTACAGACGTTGATCACACTATAGCAACGCTCGTGATATACGCAAAATAAACAACAGTGATTAGTTCTGTCAACGGTTCAAACTTGTCCTTTATCGCTCCTACGTCAGTAATTTTCGCGGTCTGTATACACAGAATTTTTCACTCCATTTATTATTTTGTAACGGCACATTTCGAAGTAAATTTTCGTTCAATTCCAAGAGAAGTAATCATAAAATAGTTGCATGTTTATCGGAATGATTTTGCTGTCTTCATCTTCAATTTCGCTAAGCCAAAGAAGATGGGTTGCGACGAGTACTGTATGTCTACAGCCAGATAACTTGCCACTAACGTCTTCAGCAGCAAGTTTCCATAGTCTAAGAGTGCACTACCAGGTGCAGCAGTGGAAGGGCGTGGAATTGCCACCACAAGACTGGGGATGGAGACTGGCCGATAGCAAGCTGCTCCCTGTGCTTACAGACCGTCTGTTCGCGCACCAGTCTCTGCTTGAATTTATCCGATGCCTCAGTGTAAGACGGATTGTAACACCCAGCGATGTTCAGGCAAAAAGCACGGACTGAAATGCTCTTCTGCCTGTGGTATTTGTAAGGGAGACAGTTGCATGCATGAACTCGAGTGCGCCAGACGTAGGCGAGGGCCTTGAAAAGCAGTGGTTCACGTATCATACTGCCGACTAACAAATGTGTTATGCTTGGTTATTCTTGTGTTAAAATGACAGGCCTAATGTCATCTAAAGAAAAAAAGGAAAAAGCCATGTACAGAGTTTAAATAAAGTATGGCACTACCTCATATGTTAGATATCAAACACGTTTGTTCTGTTTGGGTACCCTGTGGAATATTTATGTCTTTATTGAACAGGATATGGATCAATTGTCCAAACAAACCTTTGTTTCGTGGACAAAACCACGTTTTACAATAAAATCAGCATAGTTTACGGTCAAAACCTGACAAACACTACACATGTTGAGCCAAATAAAACGGACTAATTTTTTTTCTAGGAGGGCCTCAATATGAGGCGTTTGCGCAAATCCAGAGTTTGGCTCCTGTATTTATTTCGAAAAAAATCCATGCTTCATTCAACTAGGAGATACAAAAAGAATTATTGCAATAGAGTAGAAAAAAAAAACAAACAAGTTATAACCAAAGGTTTGCCGTTGGGAAATTGCATCCAGGTCACAGACGAGCGAATTTTGCATTTCGAGCGAGTCACCTTAAAGCTACGTCTCGTTTCAAAATCAATTGTTTATATAAAAGATTAGTTTAGTATGTTTTTTTTTCAACTGACTCATAGGGACTATTTCTTAGAAAAACCGGAAGGTCTTTAGCACTAGCATGCAGTGACACTACAAACTTCTGATTGGCTAATCATGTGTAACCTGTTTGTCCCTTGGTCACGTGGCACACATGGATGACACACATGGCACACATGGTTGTACGTCATTGGGTAGAAAGTTGGGGTGTGGTATCACAAAGTTATGAATATACAAGGCGCAAACGAAACGCCCATGTTTTGAATACTTCGTTGAGAGAAAAGGCCACATATTAAGTACATTAACCGAAACTTCAAGGCTTTTAGTCGCAGAATGCATGCACGGAAGTTAAGAGAAGAAAGTCATCTTCAGCGCGAAGACTGGCCATGGTCATCGTGGAAGAAGGCCATGATACCCAAAAATATTAGGGGTAGCTATAGTGAAAACCGCGGAGCGGGTCAAGACGGTTTCATGTGGTCAAACATAAGAAATTTTACTGCTGAAATGGCCGAATCACCTGTGGAATCTACGAATGGCGGGCCACTCGACCCGATAAGCCAAATATCGAAAATTCAGTAGTTTATGTTGGAAGTACGTGCACCCGCAATGGTGGCTTCCCCCGTTTAAAGAACAGAATTCACCTTTTCGGCGCTAGATTTCACGTGTAGTGTCACGTGACTTTCGATGTAAACAAACCGCCAAAGTTCGGACATCCGTTCTGAGCCACGTACTACAAGTGTACGAACTACGAGTCGTTATTTCAAGTTCCCCATAGTATATATTTTTTCCATTGCTTAAAGCCTCAGAAACTCGAATAGTTCCAGTTTCAAAATGTCAAAGCAGAAGAATAAGCGCGACTTTAACACCATTAATGCGGCAGAACTTAAATAATATTTGCAGGAACGTGGAGTTTCAGTATAAAGCGGATATTTAAACAACTGATTTAAAAACTTCGCTAGTGGAAATCGCCTCTGCAGTTGAAAGAATGATTTTGCCAGTGGATCCAGATAATTTTGTAATTGATGATATGCTAATTCCTAATTCATTCTCCCTGAAGACCGGTGAACAACTTCACTGACTCGTCGCCGCCGTTTGGATTACACGACAATTTTACTGATAATTTACCACTGGTCACCACTCCACTGATTACGACAAGCAGGAACTCACCGCTTACAAGTCATTTGACGATTATCGGTTATTCAATGATGGGGGTATCGTACATTTAGTTTTCTATGGAGGATTTTAGGGTAGACTAACCGTTTTCCGCGGGGAGCAAGGAAATCGGATACGTCTGCGCAAAGGCTACATACCAACCGCCAGAGGTCAAATTCTACTAGAGAACATCACGGGAAACTATTAATTTTGTAGATCCAAGCTTAGCAAAGAGAGTTCAAGCTTAAAAAGAAAGCTATTCAACTTGTAGAGATTTGAAGTTTGTCTCAGTCAAGGCTGTGATTTTAGCATTCATTCGCTTCGCTTTACAGCTGCGTATGTTTCTGTTTATGTTTCCTCCGTTGGCAATATTGACAGTCTGGCGACTGTTTCGGTTTATGCCGCTATTTTTCATTCAGGCAAAAATTGATTAACCTGAGCACTCAGGAAAGATTCCATCATTGAATAAGCGATAATCGTAAAATGACTTGTATCAAAGCGGCGAGTCCCTGCTTGTTGTGGAGTGGAATATCGTACAACCCAAACGGCGGCGACGAGTTGATTCTCTTCACGGTGTTCAGGGAGAATGGATTGGAAATTAGCAAATCGTGAATTATTAAATTGTCTGCATCATTGGTTTGATCTTTTCGAAGTTCGGATCCAGTAGCAAATCCATTCTTTCAACTGCAGAGGCGATTTCCACTGGCGAAGTTTAGTCTGCTAATGCTGAAACTCTACGTTCCAGCAAATATTTTTAAGTTCTGCCAAATTCATAGCGTTAAAATCGCTCTTATTCTTCTGCTTTGACATTTTGAACATGGAACTATTCGAGTTTCAAAGGCTTTAAGCAACGGAAAAAATATATATTAACGGAAACTTGAAAATAGCGACTCGTAGTTCGTACACTTGTAGTACGTGGCTCCGAACGAATGTCCGAACTTTGGCGGTTTGTTTACATCAAAAGTCACGTGACACTACACGTGAAATCTAGCGCCGAAAAGGTGAATTCTTGGATACTGCACAAACGGCAATCACAAGAGAGATCTGATAAATGACGCATTGAAAAAAGGATATGTACTGGAGGTCCGTTATAAGAAAGCCAAAAATGAGGATGATGCTAGAAAACAGGAGGATGAGCTGCTGGCCAAGTACAACTACGCTTGGAATATAAGGAATAATGCCGTGCGAGACGTACTGTAGAGTAGCTCATGGCCGTAACCGAGGGTTACAATCACTGTGACGTTCTTATATTCGAACTAGAGCCTACAGGAATCTTCATTAGTGTTACATTAACTTGGTCTTAATCCAAGTAGGGACTATCACATGTATTTAATCCGATTGAAATAAAACGTTTCTTTCAACGTGATGACTGCGTAGAGTGAACTTAATAGAAACTGCCAAAATATGTTGTATGTCTGGATATGTTTATCAATACTTACTCCTGCATTACTGTCATCAAAATCTCTATAAATATTATTAAATAGATGAGTACAGACGATCATCACAAACAAACGCTCGGGATTGATTAGTTCAATGGTTCAAATTTGTTCTTTATTGCTCCTACGTAATTTTCGCGGTCTGCGTACAGTCAGGATATTTTCGCTCCAATATTTCTAACGGCATAAGTCCTTGATGATTTTGCTGTCTTTACCTTCCTTTTCGCTGATTTCTTTCCCTTCGACCTATGGTGAATGGAGGCGATAGTACATTCTGTGTAGGCTCAGTAAAATGCATTTAAAGACGGTGCACTGACTTATCAACCTGAGATGTGCTGAAAGTTTGAAAGTGTGCAATTCCGGGCCGCTGAGAAGATAGCGGCTCGCTTCTTGAGGCTTCTATCCATTTTCAGACCAAGTAATGTCATTTTCCCTTTCATTTTCAGACCTGTCCTAAAATATTCCCATTTGTGAATCCAAAATGGAAAAGGTATAGAAGGCTAAATATATTTATTTTCTTACTAAATCTGTTATCAAGAAGAAATTTCCAGTTGACTGGGGCTATTTCTTAGAAAAACCGGAAGAACTTTGGGATGCCGTTATGTAAATGATACTGCAGGCTTTTGATTGGCTTATTATGTATATAGGCACTTTTATCTCATGGTCACACGACACATGTGGATAGCAAGTTGAGGTGTCGTATCAGTAAAATATACTAAGTATAACGACTGCCAATGTCTTGAAAACACTCATCGAAGCATCAAGGCTTTTAGTCTCAGAACGGATTAGAGATTAAAACCAGCCGTCGTCAAACACCAAATGGATTGGACCAAATGGAAACTGTTGTTCATTATCGCTCCTTCTTTCCACGGTCTGTTCGCACGACGATGTTTCGCTTCCTTTGTTTCTTAGGGCACATTTCTAGGTACAAATTGCTTTCATTTCCGAGACTCAATGATAAAATAGCTGCATATTTTAGAACAGGGACACGATTTTGCTGTCCATATCTTACTTTTCATTTTGATTTCTCTTCCATTTAACTACGTGATAATTAACTATTATAGTGCGAAAGCGCGCGTGATATCGCCTAATACTTAGCCGACGAGGCCGTAGGCCGAGTCGGCTAAAATTAGGCGATATCACGCAAGCTTGAGCGCTATAATAGTTTTATAATTCAACACATTGATAACAAAGCACAGTTTGAAGAAAAAATATCGCCGACAAGCCTTTTATTTAAAAAAAAGATTACAGATGTTTTACCGCGCGAAACTTGCAACATCACACAGTTCATGAATGAAAGTGGCGCTTTTGTCAATATTGTGCAAGCTTGAACACTATAACTGTTTTATAATCAGTCAACACATTGATAACAAATCACAGTTTCGAGAAAAAAATCATTGAGATATACAACCTTTCATTAAGTAAAAAGGCTAACTACAATATTTTACCTCGCACCATTTCTTAAACAACAAGCAGTGAATGCCGAACCTTTTGCCAAGCTAAAATTAATTTTAATAGCGTACACAATCAGTTGACAGTTTCTACGAAGATCTTTCGTCTACTCAAAGAACGGGACAGAGTAGTGACTACAAGATTTAAAACACAGTAAAATGGCATAGAATGTCTTAGTTACAAGTGTTTCGTATCTTAAAAAGTTCAATTCAGAATCAAAACAAATTGAACAAACACACGGCTACGAACCTAAACATAGCGGCGAAAAGTCGGAAAGAACTGCAGCGTGGACAGTAAGCTTACAAAAATTCACAGCTAAAGGATACAAGAAACGGTTAAAACATCGTACCTGTAGTTGATTTGGCTTTTTAGTCCCTTCCATAAGCACCAAATTTTCAAACATCGAAGTACGAGCTGAGTCGATCAATGTTGTTTACAAACTTGGAATGCTCGTTTTTTAGCTCCCACAGCCGTAATGACGAGACCAGAAAAGTTTCTGAGGTAACATCAAGTCTATATCATATTCCAGAGGTGATTACCAAAGGAATTTCACGAAAATTGTGCTTCTTCATTCACTTCTTGTCGAGCGGTTAAACTTTGAACCAGTTTTCATTCAGCTACGCCAAGAAACACTGCGACCGCGACAACGCGAAAATTTCGCGCCTTTTTTGTTCAATCATGTGAACAGTATTTTTCTCTTTTCTTTTCTTCTCTTTTTTCCTTTCTTTTCCCTTTTTTAACTAATAGTTCACGCACTTTTTCGCCAAAAAACACGAAATTGCAGGCAGCATTTTCACTTTCCTTCAAAATGCGAAATTTACCGCCATCGCTGGTTATACGTCATGTAGAAATAATGCATATCGATAACCTTTTTACCATATTTGGGCAGTGTATCAATGTGTTGAATTATAATAAGAGATGGCTGTAATCACGCAAGCTTCATTGTGCGAACTTATCAGTTGAATAACTTATGCAATTCCGAGGTATGAAGTTAATTTCTCGGAACTGGGTGCTAACGACTTTTCTTCATCTCTTCCAAGAAATGTTTACTCCGTTTTAGAGTAGTTTTTCAATAGACCAATTTACAGTTTTGATAGAAACCTTCCTTCTTTTCACATGCAAATCATGTTGTTCTTATGCTAACATGATTAACATATGAAAAGCAGGAAGGTTTTGTATCAAAACAAAGTCAACTCCAGCCTCACTTTCTTAAATTTATTCTTTAGTTAAGGGTGGGCCGGATGGTTGATTTATTTTTTTCAGGGAAGGAGGGGGAGGGGGGAGGAATGGGCTAGAGTTTTAACAACGGTACCCAGAGGTGGATCAAGGCCGGTTTAGTAATAAGGGGGGTGCCGGATCAATCAGGAATTTGTCTCTGAAATGTAAATAACGACTCGTTAATTGCATTTGCTTTAAGGTTCATTACAACACTTAAATAACACAAAATGACAAAGTGGTTGTTTGAATTAGCAAAAAAGAAAAGAAAAACATTTAAAGGAGGTAGATCGTTTTCTCTTGATATAAAAGCCAAGTAATGTTTAAAGTTACGTCTCGCTTCAAAATCAACTGTAAATATATTATATAATTATACATTATATAATTATAAATTGACAGAATTGGGACTACGATTTCTTAGAAAAACCGGAAGATCTTTAGGACTTTGTAATGACACAGCAATCTTGTGATTGGCTAATGAATCATGTGTAACCTGTTTGACTCTTGATCACATGACATACATGGCTGTACGTTATTGGGTAACGGTGATATAAAGCATTTTGTGACGAATATTTCCAGTCTTGAATGCTGCACTGAGCTTGGAGTGAGGAGACCACGTTCAGTTGTAACTAAGCTTTAAGGCTTTTACTCGTACAATGGCCTGCGTACAGAAGCCTTTTAGAGAAGGCTGTCATCTTCCAGCGGAAGGGTGGTCGAACTGGATGAGGGCCATGGTACCCGCAAATATTAACGGCAGTGAGAACCGCGGACCGTTGCAAGTGGGTTTCCAGTGGTCAAACATAGTCAATCAGTTACATCAAGTGGTCTGGCGCTGTGGAATCTACGAATGGCTGGCTTCTCGAGCCGATCAGCCAAATCGAGTAGTTTATGTTGGAAGTACGTGCACCCGCAATGGTCAGTTCCCCCTTTTACAGAATAGAATCATTGGGTACTGCAGGCACGGTAATCATAAACAAGTTCTGATCAATGACGCATTAGGAAGAGGATATGAATTGTGGGTCCGTTATAAGGAAGCCAATGGCGAGAACGATGCTAGAGAGCAGGAGAATCAGCTGCTGGACAAGTATGATTACGCGTGGAATATTCGGAGAAATGGCTTGGTGAGACTGAATATCCTACCATAAGAGCCAATTATGGACTTTAAGTGACTCTAAAAAAACTTTAACTAGCTACAATCTTAATTTTGTTTCTAGTCAGTATAGAAAAGCCTGATTCTGCCATTTATTGCTAATTTTAGTTGTTTTAATACTATTTTATTAAGGTAGTGAATTGGAAGCCCATTAAGGACATTTTAAAGTGACTCTAATTAAAAGAAACTTTAACGAGCTAGAATCTAAATCAGTGACTAAATTAGTCAGAAAAGGAAAGCATCCTGTCATTCAGTTGTAATTTTGTTTGTTGCTATTTTATTAAGGCCATGAATTGTCGGCCAATTATGGACTTTAAAGTGACTTTAACTAATGTTGCATCACTAGCCAGAAAAGGAAAGTATTCTGCCATTCTGGACATTTTAAAGTGGCTTTAATTAAAGAAACTTTAACTATTAACATGTAGTGGATTGTATGTGGCTGACTTGAGACGAATTCAGTTCGATCAAGAGAGCTGGTTCGATGTAAAATAACACTTTGCAGTAGCAAGTTTGTTGGGAACATCTCTTATACCCGGGCTTATAACGTCGTGACTGTGTAAAGCGAACTTGTGAAAAATGCACTGCCTGTACATGTTGTATGTCTGGATATGTTTATCAGTATATAAGCATAAAAGTACAGACTTTGATCACCCTACTATAGTAACGCTCGTGATATACGTACAATAAACAGTGATTAGTTGATAACGATTCAAACTTGTAGTTTGTCGCTCCTACGTCATTTTCGGTCTGTATACACAGGAATTTTCAATACATTTATTTCTACGGCACATATTGAAGTAAATTGCCTGAATTGCGTTCAATTCCAAGAGAAGTAGTAATCATAAAATAGTCGGCATGTTTATCGGAATGATTTTACTGTCTTTATCTGCAATTTCGCTGATCGCTTTCCCTTCGGCACATGATATTACTAGGTAAAAAGAGAAGCGATATCATAGTACATTCTGTGTTGGTTCCTGAGTAAAATGCATTTTCTAACACTTATCAACACATGTGATGAATGTTTTGTGCAATAGCGCCCAGTTCCAACTGAACTGCATTCCTCGGAACTAGGCGCTAACAACACCAGACGGGAAGCCCTGATACAGTAGATTCGTATTCACCGCCGTATAATCCAAATAAGATGACTGAGATAAAACATTGAAAAATTAATTAAATTTTTAATATTTGGTGAACTACATCACAAGAATATAAAGTAAAGTGCTTATTTTCTTTTATCGGGTTTGTTTAGATGGTCTGAAGTTATTAAGACTTGACGAGCAGCTGTCGAGGCCATAACTGCACCATACCATGGCTAAGCCTGATTAAAATAACAATACTGCAGCTGCTCACGAGTCAATTTTTGCTTTCTGCCTGTTTTTCCAAGAAACGCTTAGACTGCCAGCTTGATGTGTCGTGTTATATTGTAGAGGTAGTAGTTGTTTAGTACAGAGGTACAGTTTGCCGGGCTCAACAATCATCACTTACCTTAAATTAAAATACTAAATCAAACAAATCCTTTATTTTTGCCGTTAAGGATTCCTGTTGTGAGCCTGGGCTGCCTGTGATTTCATTAGAAATCACTGCGATTTACGAATGTTTGCCCCAATCCGTATTAGCAGACAGATAATACATCTTTAGCACATAAAGATGGCCAATGGATTGCGCCGCGACTGTTCGTCAGTTAATGGAAGCAATGTCGACCGAACGTAAAAAGTCATGCATGACCATAACCAAGAACATATGACCCATTTTCATGGACTCCTGCTGGGTCCTCAGCTGCTATCAAGAATGGGTAGCTTCCTGTGGAATCCATGAATGGCGAGTTAAAGGAACTTATCCCGGTCAGCCAGACCACATAGTCTATGTTGAAAGCACTTGCACCCGCGAAGGTACATCAGTGTCATAGATTAAAAAACATAATCATTCGGTATTGCAAGTATACGGTAATGCATAAAGCAGATCTGATCAATAACGCATTAGAAAGAGGATATGAATTGTGGGTCCGTTTTAAGCAAGCCAAAGGCGAGGAAGATGCAAAAAAGATGGAGAACAAGCTGTTAGACAAGTATGATTACGCCTGGAATATAAGGAGAAATGGCCATCTGAGATAGATACTGCCGGCATCACGAAGTGACATGAGGATAGCAACCGAGGAACTGAAAAGCCAATTATGAACTTAAGGTAGTGAATTGTAAGACTGACTCTATAAAGAAACTTTAACCAGTTAGAATCTTAAACAGTGTTGTTTCTAGTCCACCAGAAAAGGAAAGCATTCGGTCGTTTAGTTGTAATTTATTAATTATTTTCTATTTTACAAGGTGGTGAAAATGTAAGCAAATTATGGATATAAAGTGACTCTAAATACAAAATGACTTTAACTAGTGTAATCTTAATGTTTTATTAACTTGTCAGACTTTTAGTAGATTGTATGTGGCTTTGGGGGTGATTTTGATGTGTAATAACAAGGCGCACCAACAAATATTTAAACGTGATTACTGTGTAGAGATCAAGATGAAGTTATGAAACAAATTCTCAGTGCCTGTACATGTTGTATGTATGTTATCAATGAATAAAAATTAACGTCGAAATATGTATTTGAATATATACTTACTATAAACAGTCATTAGTTCAACGGTTCACAGCGAACCTTGTTTTTTATCGCTCCTACTTGTAGTGGTCTGTGGACGGGATTTTTCACTCTATTGCACATTTCGAAGTAAATTGCGTTCAATTCCGAGAAAATTATTCCTAAAATAGTTGCATGTCATTTATTGGAGATGATTTTGCTGTCTTAACCTTCCTTTTCGCTGATTTCGTTCCTCAGATGCATGGTAATACATTTGTCGGCTGTGCACTTATCAGACTTATCCGGCAACATATGTCATGTGCTGAACGTTTGAAGAGTGCAATTCCGACCCACGAAAAGAGATGGCGGGTCGCTTCTTGAGGCCTCGGCCTCTACCCATGTTCAGACCAAATAATGTCATTTTCCGACCTACCCTAAAATACTCCCATTTGTCGAGCCAAAATGACAAAGATCTAAAAGGCGGCAAAATATATCCATTTTCTTACTAAAGCTGTCATCAAGTAGAATTTTCCAGGTGACTGGGGCTATTTCTTAGAAAAACCGGAAGAACTTTAGGACGCCGTTATGTAAATGATACTGCAAACTTTTGATTGGCTTATTATAATAATAATAATAATAATAATAATAATAATAATAAATAATAATAATGTGCATTTGTATAGCGCAAATTCTATATACATATTCAAATGCGCTTCACAATTAATCAGACCCACCCCACCCATGAACAAGTACTGACACTGAGGGTGGTCACAGCCAGGGTTTGTTACGTCCTCAGTGGTTCTTTTACGTCCCCATGGGAGACGGGACCGCCATTTCTACGTGGTCATCCGAGCCACGTGAAGGTCTAACCATTTGCCGATGTCATAGCAAAGGCAGCACCTTCATCCTCAGTTATTTTAAGACCCTGAGTGTTGGTCCGGCCGGGGTTCGAACCCGAGACCTCCCGCTCTGCAGACCGGTGCTCTATCAACTGAGCTGAGCTGGTCTTACTTTTGATTGGTTGATAAAGTGGGGCGAGATTTTTTAGCCAATCACAAAGCGTAGCAATGCAAAACCAAAGCAATCGGGAAATTACTTTCGATACTCAATTGAAAACTGCTCGATGTATTGTCACAATGCGATACGACAAGTTTTCTCTCAACGAGGCTTTGAGGATATCACAGTTTTGTGTGGGGATTGGTTCAGAAGTAAATTTAATTTAGTTTAACATACAACACGTTTTGTGATTATTAGAAACAATACTCAAGGGGGATTTATTATTAGTTTTACTTACCGAATAAGTGCTCGTTTTGTTGTAACCGCAGCAGAAACTTTATTTCAAAATAATTATCCGTCAAATAAAGTGCACCAATCTTTCCATCTTCAGCCCGATTTGAGAGAGCATAGAGCGGTTTATTTGAGTGTCGAAAGTTATTTAGCCATGGCTTTGGTTTTGCATTGCTATGCTTTGTGATTGCCTAAAAGAATTCGTGCCATTTTCTCAACCAATCAGAACTTAAACCAAAACCAATCGAGGCTCATTCGCGCGCGTTTTCCCGCGCTTGGCGCCGGCGACATGTGTTTGCTTCGAGTTCTGATTGGTTCATTGAATTGTCTGCGACTGTTTTGATTGGCCAAAGTGATTACTTTGGTTTTTGTTTTAGGATTCTCAATTGAAACCGCTCCATGAAAAAAAAAAGAAAGAAAAGAAAGAAAGAAAACCAGAAAGAGGCCGATTCACAAAACCTTTGAAAAATTTTATTTTCAATACTTAAGTTTACAGTGCATCCTTTTCAGTACAATGTATACATTTTCCCCAAATACAAAACTTTATTCAGAAAATAATGCAATTTATTTTAATGAGACCAGCTCACTCTGCAGTAGATTCTTAAAAGTAGAAAATAGCTAATTTGTTCTTGGTTCTAATTAATTAATTAATTAATTTGGTTCATTCTTTTATCCTAATCAGTCTAGATCCTAACCATATCCCTGCAATGTTTGCTATTCATTTGTTCATTCATTCATTCATTCATTCATCCATCCATCCATCCATCCATTCACTCACTCACTCATTCATTCAAATATTAACTTTCATTCACCAACTCGCTCGCCATTTATTAATTCATTCATTATAATTATTAATTCCTTCATTCATTTATCATTAATCTTTTCATTTTAAACAATTCTTCATTTCTCGAATGTAAATCGATTTTCTTCCATAATTTACTAATTGTATCATTTAAATATAGAATCATTCATTCAGCAATCTCATTAATTATTTTAAGTTTCTTCAATGTCCATTCTTTTCATTTTCTGCTTTCTTTCTTCAGTTTTGTTTATTATACTTTCATTTCCCTACTCCAATTGTGTAGTATACTTCATTCTTTGCTTTCTTTTTACGCAAACGTTCATTGTACATGGTGTAAGCGCAAGTTCAAAGATTTCGCCAACAATATACCGTTTTTAATCACTTACTTGGACACGCAATAAAATAAAATTCTTATTTCTCCCCCAAACAACGCTGAAAAGAAACTTGGCTTATGAGCGTCAATTTGTTGGTATGCCGTAAAATCACGTGCTGCAGGCGTGTAATTGGACTTTGCAGTGCACGTGAACAGCAAATGAGTGACCAGAAGCTCATGGATGAAACCGCAATGCCAAAAAAGTGTGCGAGGGTTCACGTTTTTAATGACACTGTAGTTTCCCACTCGTTCAGCTGTTGACGATATCCCCTCACCGTCCACCCCTGAGTACACCGACGCCGCTGTCTTAGCACGAGTAGGAACACAATACCGATGATGGACATCACTACGACAACGGTAGATACCACGATAACGACCACTGGTGTGTACACTTTGGTGTGCAATGGAACGGGACTGGGAACGAACGTACCGAGAGAATTGATCGAAGGTGTCGAGGAGGAATGTGAATAGGAAGTAGGTTTGGAGGGGGAAGGAGGGGGTACCTGCGAGCGGAGACTTGGCGCAACTGAAATAAAGAAGCAAAAAGGACAAATTAGAGATGCAGTGTGATCGATAAAACCGAATGATTTTTTTAAATCATGATGGTTAGTTTAGGTACTTACTGCGTACACAAATTGTGTAGTGAGCTAAGCAATCACAACTCAAATCAAACAAGTGACCAGGTTATAGGCCAACACAAAATGAATTTGCTTGTAAATTTTTGTTTTGCATATGTTTGGTGGCTCCCCGACAATACATTGAAAGAACAGATATCCATAAAATCAATTTCCATTTAAATAGGAACAATCGCCTTTTGTCGACAGGAAAGGAAACGGTCAACAAAAACCTAGCAACTCAGTCGGTAAAACGTTTAAACCGTTATCGAGAAGGTGATCAGTCGAGAACCTCGGTTCGTATTTACGAGGTTTTCTTTAAATACTGCATTTGAAAAACTAACCATAAAGATTCAGTGTTCAGCGTTCATGCGTTCAGTGATGATGAATAGGCGGTGCGCGCAGAAGAAAAAATATCTCGAGTGCTTACGGAAGGGGATAGAGCGTTTTCACATGACGTCATCCGATTAATAAAGGTTTTAAATGTGTCACGCAATCCGTCACGCTATTTCAAATTAACCGTGAAAATCAACAAAATTGAACCAGTTGAAAGTTATTTTTGAATTATAGATGTTTATGAGCCGATTTAATGGAACTTATAGTGAATACAGCATTTTGTGATGAGATTTTTGGTGTTATTAACGTTTTGAATTTTTGGCCGCCATGTTGGTGTACCAAAGTGGTACACCAAGATGGCCGCTCCATACATTTCTTACTAAAAATGTGTAACACTCGTTTACCTGTAACTCTTGAACTAAATGCTCTTGCGCTTCAAAATTTGGCCCAGATGTGTAGTTTTACACTCTCTACAATTCCATAAACATTTTGGAATCGAAAACGGCTTCTGAATTTTGATATGACGTCAATGAAAACTCTCTATAGGCGCGCGAAAGAGGGCGACGCCCAGTCTCTCCTCGTTTTTCACACTTGTTCGCGCGCCGGTTTTCCTTCTCCCCAGGCCCCACTATCTTAACGCCTCGAACGGGCTAGGTTTTCTATTATTTTTGTAGCTTCATGATAACATAGCTTTTAGATGCGTTAATCCTAGTCTGAAGTGTCAGTCGCTTTCTCTCCACTGGAGATTGGGCGAGAAAGCGGCTGACGTTAATTCACACTTTCGTGTTTGTACTTACTTGTACCCTTTGTGGGTGCGGGCCATCGGACCGCAGTCGGCCATTTTGTTAGTTTACAAAATCCTTCCAAGTCGCTCTTTTCTGTTGCCATTTCCTCGCAGAAGTTGTATTCGCCAAAGTGTTCACTATACAGCTCTGGACATTCCTTTTTCACGTTCTCGCAATCGGCCTTGCACACTGTGTGAAGTACAATGTTCTCTTTGTCCTCCGGGAAACATGGCGGAGCAAACTCTGCGCAGAAAATCTTCCTGAGCATGGACGAACACATGGAGTGATTTCCAAATTCGAGAAGTTTTCCTTCGAGCACGTTGTCCAAGATCAGCTGCATGTCCTGGGATTGAATGGTGTATGCGTAGCCAAGATGGGAGCATGTCGACATCTGAAGCTTGGCACAGTTCTGAATAAGGGAAGCTGGTGGAGATAATAGTAAACAACAGAAATTCACTGGCAACCAAGCATAAGCGCTTATGTCCAGTGAAAACGGGCCAGACGTAATCACAAGTATAAGCAAAAGCAAAAGTATAAGGATCAATCTTGTGCTTTTGCCAATTACCGTTTATTGACGCAAATTCTTATCCTTCCGCTTATGTTTACCCTTATGTCGCTAGTGAAAACCAGACATAAGGCTTCAAATTGATTTTACTAATAAAGGTCTCTCACAAGCAATAACCGAGCTTAGACATCAGTTAGAATCTGCCCGAAAAGGTTATCCTCCCCTTCCCCGTGTGATACAGCCGAGTCCACATCGCTGCACAAAAGACGAAGGGGGGGATTTGCGTAGCCACGTTTTCTCTGTTGAAAAGACTGAAACCGCTGAAACCCATATCGCCGAGAAGGCTTGAACCTTGAATCGTCTGATCCGAAGTCAAGGATATACTTCAATATGTTAATTGATAGCTGTGTAAACAAACCCCCTTCGTTTTCCATCGTTTTCTCAACTATATATTTTCCCTTTCGCAAATGTTTCTATTTTTTGCTCGGTGCAACGACATATTTTGTTATTATCATCGGCACTGATTTTAGGGAATTGTTTTACTTTGTTTTATATTTTTATCTTAGACTGTTTACGCTCGATGATTGACTGACAAAGAAGATGCCAATTTTATAACAGGTGTTAGAAATCGAAGCGGTGTTAAGGCGAGTTCGTTTACACATACGA
The DNA here is from genome assembly GCA_022457155.1 of Cladopsammia gracilis. Classification (NCBI taxonomy): domain Eukaryota; kingdom Metazoa; phylum Cnidaria; class Anthozoa; order Scleractinia; family Dendrophylliidae; genus Cladopsammia; species Cladopsammia gracilis. The sequence continues at coordinate 1,868,102 of JAJGOT010000095.1, read as the reverse complement.
TTTTTGATGCGATTGTTTTCGCGCTCTCCAATCCAACTTAAAGTATATATTTTGTCGTAAGTGTAAACTAGCGGCGATTTCCTGTGCAACTCGATCGGGTGCGATATTTGCTGCGATTTCTCAAAACTCGCCGCTAAGGTGCATCAGGTTTCGAGCATGTTCGAAACCACTGCGACATCGCGCGACAAATCGCGCCCATATCGCACTATTGCCGCTAGTTTACACACGCGATTCGATGATGCAACTTGTGCGCGACAAAAATTGCACAAAAAAATCGCCTGTGTAAACGGGCCTTTAGATTTCAGATTTTTTTCTGCACTATATATTTCCATAATGACTTGCAAAATTACAAAGAAATTAAGATAACGCTAAATTTTGGTATTTGGTTAAAGGTTTAATACTCGTCTTGGAATCGATTTAGTTTTTTTAAGTCCACAACTGAGGCGTCAAATCAAACGCCCTACTTTGTGCTCGCTATTTTCCCAGTTTCTCTTTTATTATAAATAATTGCGAAGGTAAAAAATTTAAAGCAATTCTGAAGTTTAAAGCCCTACAATCAAATATTCCGTAGTGAACAAATCTTCCAGGTAAACGCTATACAGTACACCTGCTAAAGCCTAAATATAAACCACTCCCATAGAACGCTGGCTTTGAACAATCTTAGCACAAGCACTTTAATAACGGGAGTGCTTTTGTTCACCCTTATTGTTTAAAAAGGCGCCACTTGTACGACAAATTATCTCTTGTCAATTTGATCATAAATAACAGACGAACGTTTCGGTAGCTTGGACCGGCATTTGCATGCGGTTCCGATATCGGACCGAGAACGCAGGCGGGATAATATATTTTTTAAAATAAACGAAGGAGTATTATTTTGAATCCCGGTTTTAAAATAACTGCTATGAAGACATAAATTTCTTTAAATCATTTTCTTTAAATCACACGTGCTCTTGAATTATTGAAGTTACTTTCGCTGTCTGCTCCGTATTCAACTCAATTCCATAGATAAACAGTAAACTATAATTTGCTGTTTCATCTGAATCTTAGACAGCAAACTTTTGTAGACTCAAAATTTATCAGCTGGCTGACGGCTTATCATGAGAGTTTTTAAAAAGGCTACTTACTTGTACTGTTGTGTTGAGGTTTGTAATTTGCCGGCATTAGGCAGTCATCCACCGAGTCCGTTTCGTTTTGCGTCGGAGGCAGAAGTCGACACAAACCTTTAACCCACTCAATTTTTTCATAGTCGACTTTTGGTTCGCAGTCCCTGACAAACTCTTCACAAACTCTTCTACACGGCAAGACAGGGCTGTAGTTGTCTTCAACGCATTTAGGAACAAAAATAGCGCACATCATAATATCTAAATGTTTGGAGCATTGTTTGAACTGTCTTATATCGCGTTCCAAGTGATATGCGATGGTCTGTTCATGAAGTGTGAAATTATTCGGGAAATACGCGGTGTTGTTATAACCGACATCGAGACATCTTTCAAACAGCAAAGGATTTAAACGATGGCATATCTGGGTTAAAACACCGGCAGGCAAAATCCCCAGAACCACGGAAAATAGAGCTGTTGTTGTTGTTGCACCGATTCCCATCGTCGTGTCTTAATCCTGCCGCATTGACAAAACGACAACACGTGTTCTTAAAAAAACGCTATTTGTATGATGATTTTAAATCAGCTGATTTCCCTGAGTCATGTTGCGGGGTTACCAGAGATTTCGGTCATGTTAGTTGCCATGGAGATAAAATTGAACGAATCACTGAGGAGCACGTTATTGAAGAATAACCGAAGAGCCTCGGTTTAAAATAAATGGAACCCTGGGCTGGACTTTGGAATCGGGACTCTCATCCTCTTTCATAAGAGTTTCCATCCTGATTTTCTCCCCTTCAACTTGTTGTCTTCGTAAAGGTCCAATTCAGAGGATTCCACCCAAAATTATTTATTACCAAATGAAGGCGTCACATTTCACTAAAACCAGCGGAAGTTTCAATGACAATCCTCTGCGTGACCTGCTCAGTTTTGTGCGTGCAGAGCGAATCAGTGAGACGTTTCAAAAATATTATTTATTGTCAAATAAACGCGTCGCATTTAACTAAAATCAGCTGTAACCACGCAATATTAACCTGCGTGACCTGCTTAGTTTTGTGTGTGCCGGAGCGGATAAGCAGTAAGGCGATCCAAAAATATTATTTATTTCCAAATGAAGGCGTCAAATTTTACTGAAATCAGGAGGAATTTCAAACAATAACCTGTGTGATCTGCTTTTGTGTGTGGAGAGAGCTAAGCAGCCAGGCGATTCTTAAAAGGCTTGGTTCGCCTTACAAGAAAAAAAAAACACCTGCCCGGTACCAGGTGGATGGGCGTTAACATTGAGTTATTGATCAAAAGAACTGGTGTCCCTGTCAGAGACACGAAAAAAAGAATGGATGGACCTGACCTGAGATTATCCTGGTGACTGATTAACAATTATTTCCTTGATAAATTGTCTAAATTACCCAGAGCATGCACTCGGCAGTAGGATCCTACAGTGTTGAGGTGATATCTTTGATAAAAATTAAATGACCATGTAAAACAGCGTGAGCTATGAAGATTGTGAGTGTTTCTTCAGGATAAAATTCATGTTAGCGTATGGTCTAAAGTATGCGCTTTTCTATTTTTTTTTTTACTATTGTTATCATGCAATTTGGAGCACGCCGTGTACAACATGAAACTGTGAAAACCATAGAAACTGAGGTATTACATCAACGTTTATAATATTAAAACAATACAGTTTTGGTCTTTCTCAAACGAAAGGACCAGTATTAAATCAACAGTGTTTCCACATTGTCAGTATATATTACTGTCAGTCGATTCCCTCCTAGGGGATCCGAAGTGGATGTGCTAGGTATGTTCTTGCCTGTTATAAGAGAAAATTTGGGGACAGAAAGTAACTTTAGTGGCATTCACCATTCAGATATCCCAGCGAACGCCCAAACGTTCTCTCTCTATGCCCTTATTTTCTCTTGTAGCTGTTCAGAATTTATATAAGCGCGTTTTTACATTAAATGCCGATAGTGGAAATCTCATTGGTGAAATCCAATTATTGCGTATAATAAATTTGCGGGAGTAATAGGCAATGTATTGAACTGGAACTAGCTTACAGTCGAGGCTAATATGGGGGAATATCATTAAAAATATTTGCATGTGAAAATTGCAGAAAAGTTGTCATCGAAAATAGGAATTATCTACCTTAAAGTGCATCTAACCCCCAATTTTTTTTTCTTTTAATCATCTCAATGTACGTTGAAAAGTCGAATAGTGAAATATTTCTTGTTTTTAACGTCGCGTTTGTGAGTTATAGAGATTTGAATTTACAAAATGCTAATTAGATTACGTCAAATCAAGACTTTGCCATCATTTCTACTTCAATTTACAATAAGCAGTTCACAGTTTAAGGATAATCGATTTAAAAAATACTAATTAAAAACTATTAATAGTCAATTGATTTGTAAAAAATATTACTTGGAGGTGGAAACAAGTAGTTGTATAATAAACGATTCTTGATTTGACGCCATCTTATTAATATTTCGTAAATTTAAAGCTCAATAATTCACTAACGCAAAGTTAAAAACAAGAAATATTTAATTATTCAACTTTTCAACGTACATGGAGTTGACTAAGCGAAAAAAAAAAAACAATTTTGGGGTTAAGTGCACTTTAATGATATTCGCAGAGGTATTCTTTCACATACATGACCTTTCAGCAGATATTTCTTCAAAATAAATTTCTATCAAGTGAATGAATCAATTTTTATCACTCAAAATCTCAAATCTTAAATCTTTATTTTAACACGGTAAAAATTCATCAGGTTGGTACGGTTGTAAAATTTTCTATGTGTTCTTATGACAAGGCGGGCTGGCCCGGTTAACGAGATCTCGGTTGGACAAACCGGGCTCATACCCTCACAAAATATAAACATGCAATAGTATGCAAATACGTGTGTCACTATTGAGATGCGCTGCCGGACTTCACCCAACCGAAAAATCACTAGAAATGAATACTTTTTAATTTCTTAACAATTTGTCTTCTTTTATCCCCCTGAGAATATAATTAAGGTAATTAATTCCTATTTGGTATTCTGTATTTTCTATGCCAACGTTTCTACAGTTTCTACATAGCAATAGTATGAAGCCGGCTATCCTGGATTCCTTCTGTGGGTAACGGACGCAGGAATAGCGTAAAACAAAAGAAACAGAAGACATAAAACAATATATATAACTCCCCATGAACCAGGTTGACCGGGCTGGCTCGCCGGTTTCCAAGATCTCGCCCGGGGATCTCGCCTCGCTCCTATTTAACTTTCCTTTGTAAAATTTTCGAGGTGTTGCGCTGCCGGAGTTCACCCAACCGGAAACAATTGATATGCTGTATGATGATCATGACAGTTTTTCAAAACAATAAAATTTACAATTGGAGTGGGCGCCATGCATGACTGGTAACTAAGTTATAGCTTAGAACTTCCAGCTTAGAACTTCCAGCTTAGAACTTCCAGCTGAACTGTATATATGTACACACGTACGTTACAAAGATCAGAACCAAATCAACTACTAAGCTGAACGCACCATGGACAAGTTACTTTCGATCTCCATTCTGTTGTTCAGTGTTTATAATGGCGCTGTCTTTGCGGCCTCCAGCTCTCTAAAGACGGGGAGACATGAGCGCTCCAGTGATCAGTGCAATAATTTCGTCGAAGGACCATTTGGTTTTTGTTCGGTAGCAGGTTACAATGAGACTTTTAAGTTCCCCAGCTTCTTAACTGAAGAAAAGCTTCAAATAGCAGCCATGGGATTTAAGAAAATTTGGCAAGATTTGGCGACCTGTTCAAACAACTCCTTGGCAATAACTCTGGGGTGCTCGTATGTTCTTCCACAATGCTCCAAAGGAAAACTTGTATATCCTTGCAAACGAGTTTGTAGCGAGTTTTTGAAGCAGTGTGAGCAAGGAATCCCTGATTACTTTATTGATTATTTAATAGCTTCCTGTCTTGTCCTTCCAGACGAGAAAGCGCTCAGCGGAAAGTGTCATGAACCGCCGAACTTCACCACAAACGACAGTGTTTCAGGTGAGTGAAAGCGCATTGTTAACCAAAAATACAATTAACTGCCTTGCATGGAAAACATGGCATCATGTCATTTGAATGGTCACTTTGACAACCAACCCGAGCGAAGTGTAGGAGTTGACAATGATACTATGCTCCTAAAATACTTGGCTTGCACTTACGTCATATCCTGTCATAGCAAAATCGATTCCAAAATGAATATGGAATCGTAAAGAGATTAGAACTACACATCTGGGCCGAATTTTGAAGCGCCAGACATTTTGTTCAGGAGTTCTGGGCGAACGAGTATGAGACATTTTTAGTGAAAATGTATGGAGCGGACATCTTGTGGTACAACAACATGGCGGCCAAATCTTCAAGGTCATAATAGACTGCTAGCTGTCCCTTTTCAGTCAATCGAGTGGGCGAGCTGATCTCGAAGACAAGCTCAGTGAGACTGGAGCGAGCGAACGAGCCGAGGTGAAAATGGGTTCGAATTACTTTCGCTCGCTCGCCGCGCGCTCGGGTCGCCGATCCCGCTCGACTGCCAGAGAGGGACTGCTAGCAGTCTAAAGTCATAATTACGCACAAAAATCTCATCACAAAAAAATTGGATTCACTAAAAGTAACATTAAATCGTCTTATAAACGTCTATAATGCAAAAATAACGTTCAATTGGTTCAATTTTGTTTATTTTCACGACTTATCTGAAATAGCGTGACGAATTGCGTGACACATTTAAAACCTTTACAAATTGAAAACAAAACACTGGTATCTACATGCCCTGTTAGAAACAGCGTTGTAGGATGTAAAGTTTAGATTTTTGAATTTTTATGACGTCATGTGCAAGCCAAGAATTGAGTATTAATGTTCATTGGCGTGACCCGCGAAAAGACCGAAAACGGGCTATTTTGTTGTTCCAAAAGGCCAAAGCGTGGTGCTCGTACTATGCCAGGCAAAATCTCCCACCACTCCCCTCCCCCACCTCCTGACAAGAACCCACAATGTCCCTAACAAATTTATAACATGTTTTTATCCAAAGAATTTGGAGCAAAATTATCAACATGAATTGGAATTGAACAGATTTCCATAGTTTTCTATATAAAACTTCACTTATGAGTTTGAGTTTTGAATATAAAAACAATCCATCAAAATTGCATTTATGCCCGGCATGCCGGATGCGCTAACTACAGTGATCAATAGTATTATCTCTCTCGAAATTATGCTGGCATAATGTACAACCCGAGCGAGGTATGATATAGCTATCGAGAGGTTACGAATGATAGTAAGATTCGATTTCGTTTGAGAGACTATTTGGTATTGTTTGAGAATGTTTATCATTGTCAGTGTATTTCGTAATCTTGATAATTGGATAAGCTAAAGAGTCGTTTCTTCTGTTAGCATAAGCTCTCTTTTCGGTCACGGTGAATTAAATTGCTTTACTGCGCAGTTTGCGCAGGCTATTGTTCAGGTTTATTTTGCTTATGACGTCAGGCTGATTTGCTCTATCGTTGTTGCAAAGTAGAATTATGTCAATTATCAAAGTTTACCCGGTTACCGAGATCTCAAGCGCCCCACTCATATTCCCCTTGTAAAATTTGCGATGTGTTCATATATGAGAAGGCGGGCTGGGCTGACCGGTGTACCGAGATCTCGGTTTTCGGTAACCGGGCTGGAAACGTTTCCATGTGAAGAGTTATCGGAAATTATCGGAAATTATCGGAAGAGTTATGAAGCCAGGTTATCGGGATGAAAACCTTTCAAATACGCATGCGTTTCTGTTGAAGGAGGGCATTTATATGCATTATTCAGAACTTTTTTCTAACAACTTTTTTCTCGATGCTGAATAGGTTAATATTTTCGTGCTCGCCATCACGCACAAGTTATCCGACTTCGTACTTCCTAGTAGTGAGTGTAATACGTACGCTTCTCATCTGTTGAACCTGTGAGGAAGTGTGGCAATTATTTCAAATAAAACCGGGTAGGAGTATAACTTCCTACTTCCTAGTAGTAAAAAGTACGCTTCTGTTGAACTTGTTAGCCGGAAGTGTGCTAGCCTGTGGACAGGCTTCCAGGCTTCGCGCCTCGTTGCTGGCGCTTCGCGCCGAAAAATAGCTCCCCTCCGAGCCAGGAGCCTGTTCGCAGGCTAGAAGTGTGCATGACACCCGTGGGGGGATACTTCTTAGAGGGTCGTGAAGGGGTAAAATGGGAACTGGGATTAGCCTTATTTTGAACTGGGAAAATGGGATTTACTCACTGGGACTGGGATTTAGCCACTGGGAATGGGATGAATAATTATAAAATGGAAATGGGATTTCTTTTCTTCAGCGGTCTTTGCTCCAATATTTTGAAATAGAAAAATAAAATTTCGTAGCAATAGACCTTGCACTCCACAGTAGAGACAGTAGAGACCGTGAAATCAGTATTTTTCGCCTTCGCGCCCGCGGTCTAGCTACCAGGCTTACACGGTTGCATAGTTACGTTCTGTCAGTTTTCCTGGTCAGCGGACAAGTTCTGCAAGTTTGGGAACTGGGATTTGGGCCAAATTTAGGCTGGGAACTGGGATTTGGTACCCCCCTTCACGACCCTCTTCTTATAATGGGCTATACAGGGATGCTCCGCCCGAAAGGGCCGGGCACCTTTTTGAGGCTAGAGGTATATAAAGGGGGACGGATTTCACGAGTTGGAGTACAGAAAAGGGAAGGGAAAACTGCCATTTAGATAAAACGGGCCTTTCGAAATATCTCAAACAGACGTCAGTAATAGTGCTAGTGGTAACGCTTGATGTTTTACCGTGGATATCGTTCCATTAGCTTATTTCAAGGGTATAGTAAAGAGATACAGTGTTTCTTTTGTTGGTATGTGAAATGAGTATACCATTTTCTATGGAAGGTATATGAAAGGGAATACTTTTTCTGTCAAAAACGGTATATAAAAGGGTAAGGGTTTAGACCTCGGGGTGGAACATCCCCGTACAAAACTTTGTTGAGTACCCCACCCCAGCATGACTGGGTTAATAAGCAAGTATAACTTCGTTCATTTGTGTTTGTTGTTAAATATTTCTTAAAATTTTCTTTTCTGCCTTTGATGATATGGTGTTTAGTACGACGTTCAGTCCCCCACATCAACTAAACACGTGTCCCATTGGTGTTACTGAAAAGCGACATTTTCCGCCCTCACACCACTCCTGACAAAATGAATTTTGTTTTCTTTTTTCACAGGTCCACTAGAGCGAGGCTGTCAAGAATTGATTATTCCTGCGTGTAAGAATCTTGGTGTGTCCAATTACACTCTCATGTCTTTAGAACAACAAAAGAGAATATACAAGTCCGTATACAGGAAAGAGTACAAGGCAGGAAATGTGGAAACAGATTTTCCTCCAATAGCCCAAAAACTGTTTAAGAAGTACCCGAAGTGCCAAAAAAACATAAAGAAGCTGCTTTGTGGAGAGTTCCTGCCACCATGTTTCCCGGATGAACCTGAAGGTCCCGGATTTTACACCATCTGCCAGTCAGTGTGTGATGAGATTACTAGAGACTGTCCAGATTTTTTCAGGTATTGCGAGATCTTATGAAAATTTTAATTGGCATGTCACACTGGCACGTATTCAATTCCCCTTTTTGGAAAGACCACCAGCTGTCAATAGTCGCGTTCAGTTTCACCAAACGCACGCATAGAGTGTCAAATGTAATTTCGCAGTTACTTTGGTTTTGCATTGCTACAATTTGTGATTAGCTAAAAAATCTCGCGCCACTTTCTCAACCAATCAGAAGTAAAACCAAAACCAATCGTGACTTGCTTCGCACGCGTTTTTCCGCGCTTGGCGCCAACGACATGTGTTTGCTTCGAGCTCTGATTGGTTCACTGGATTGTCTCTGTCTGTTGTGATTGATTGGTCGGAGTGATTATTTTGGTTTTGGTTGTACGACACTCAACTGGAAAACTCTCTTGGGGGTGTGCCGCTGGGACTCTGAGACCCTTAACCTATACTTTTTTTTTTTAATTGACAGACCATTTTAGCTGCATTTTAGCTGCATTTTGCAACCCTATTCTAGACTAAACACCGAAAAACCCTAACCTATCCTAGACCTATTCCAGACTCGCTATTTTCCAGAAACTCGTTCACTATCACAGTTATTAGTTAACAGGGGTCAGTAAAAATGCCGTACTGCCTGCCGTACCAATTTTTAAATGCCATTTGCCAGTAAACCTTGTCTAGACTAAATTCTTCACGCAACTGATCAGTTTCGCTTAAAATGATACCCTATTGTAGACCAAAACTCTCTGATTACCATACCCTATCCTAGACTCAACCGCCTGAAAACCATACCCTTCACAGCGGCACATACCTATATAGCTCATATATGGGAGTACCCCCCCCCCGGGGGTAGTTAGTTAATATTTATTGCAGTTTTGACCAAAACACAGCAAAATCTCTGACACTTTCCCCTTTAAGTCTGGCCCTTTTCCGTTTGTGATATGCAGGAACGATTTTGTAGATGCAGAGTACTGTAGTATGGCTGCAAATGAAACTACCAGTCATGGATACTGTAGGCGAAGAGAGTGGCCACCTCCGTTTGCCTGGGCTCGTTATATTAGAGGTTTGTTTATTTAGAGATATGTAGAACAACCACATTAGTCAGTCAGTTAGTCAGTTCCTGAGTCAGTCAGTTAATCGGTCAATTAGTCAATTAGTTAGTCAGTCAGTCAGTTAGTCAGCCAGTCAGTTAGTCAGTCAATAAGTCAGTCAGTCCGTCAGTTAATCAGTCTATTAATTTGTCAGTCAGTCAGTTAGACAGTCAGTTAGTCAGTCAGTCAGTCGGTCAGTTAGTCAGTCAGTCAGTCAGTCAGTCAGTCAGTCGGTCAGTCAGTCAGTCAGTCAGTTAGTCAGTCAGTCAGTCACTTAGTCAGTCAGTTAGTCAGTCAGTCAGTAACTTAGTCAGTTAGACAGTCAGTCAGTCAGTTAGTCAGTCAGTCAGTTAGTCAGTCAGTCAGTCAGTTAGTCAGTCAGTCAGTCAGTCAGTCAGTTAGTCAGTCAGTCAGTCAGTCAGTTAGTCAGTCAGTCAGTCAGTCAGTCAGTTAGACAGTCAGTCAGTCAGTCGGTCAGTTAGTCAGTCAGTCAGTCAGTTAGTTAGTCAGTCAGTCAGTCAGTCAGTTAGTCAGTCAGTTAGTCAGTTAGTCAGTTAGACAGTCAATCAGTCAGTCAGTTAGTCAGTTAGTCAGTCAGTCAGTCACTTAGTCAGTTAGACAGTCAATCAGTCAGTCAGTTAGTCAGTCAGTCAGTCAGTCAGTCAGTTAGTCAGTTAGTCAGTCAGTCGGTTAGTCAGTCAGTCAGTCAGTCAGGAACGATTTTGTAGATGCAGAGTACTGTAGTATGGCTGCAAATGAAACTACCAGTCATGGATACTGTAGGCGAAGAGAGGGGCCACCTCCGTTTGCCTGGGCTCGTTATATTAGAGGTTTGTTTATTTAGAGATATGTAGAACAACCACATTAGTCAGTCAGTTAGTCAGTTCCTGAGTCAGTCAGTTAATCGGTCAATTAGTCAATTAGTTAGTCATTCAGTCAGTTAGTCAGCCAGTCAGTTAGTCAGTCAATAAGTCAGTCAGTCCGTCAGTTAATCAGTCAATTAATTAGTCAGTCAGTCAGTTAGACAGTCAGTTAGTCAATCAGTCAGTTAGTCAGTTAGTTAGTCAGTCAGTCAGTCAGTCAGTTAGTCAGTCAGTCAGTTAGTCAGTCAGTCAGTCAGTCAGTCAGTTAGACAGTCAGTCAGTCAGTCAGTCGGTCAGTTAGTCAGTCAGTCAGTCAGTTAGTTAGTCTGTCAGTCAGTCAGTTAGTCAGTCAGTTAGTCAGTTAGTCAGTTAGACAGTCAATCAGTCAGTCAGTTAGTCAGTTAGTCAGTCAGTCAGTCAGTTAGTCAGTTAGACAGTCAATCAGTCAGTCAGTTAGTCAGTCAGTCAGTCAGTCAGTCAGTTAGTCAGTTAGTCAGTCAGTCGGTTAGTCAGTCAGTCAGTCAGTCTGTCAGTCAGTCAGTAAATCAATCACTCAGTCAGTCAGCCAATTAATCAGTTAGCTAGTCCATCCAGTATCTGCCATTCACTCCTTCCATCAAGATGTTTATCCGTCCGATTGCATCAGCCCCAAGCAGTTAGTCTATCGGACATACATGTCATATATGTGTCAGCCGGTTAATGATTCAGTCAGTCAGTCAGCGAATCAAACTATCTGGCAGCCTATCAGTCAGTCAACCTGAGTGGAGAAGTCAATCGCTGTAGCTGCTTGTCAGTCAGTCGGTTAATCAAGCAATCTATCGTTTTATTAAGTGTAATTAAACGAGTGCCACATCCTGTAGTGCAGGAGACCGAGGTGCCAGGTTGATGTCTTTTAACACATATCAGGGTCTCGATGCCGCTTAGATATGACCGATGTTTGACTATCGTTCCTCACAACCTGAGAGCCTAACCAGTAGGGTTTCATTTCAGGAAAATCAAACCTTTACGGACTGATCATTTATCTTTCAGGGCCAGAACCGACCACACCCCCCACCAAAGGCCCCACAACTAAGGGGCGCAAAGTATGGACCATTGTGTTGGAAGTTATGGTGCCACTCATCATTATGGCTCTCATATTAGGAGCCGCCATCTGGTGGAAGAGGCGGCGTGCCGCAGTTCAACTAGGATACACAAAACAAGCAGATGATACGGCTCCTCTTGAAGGAGCAATGGAGCTCTGAAAATGGACACGCGTAGATAATTAGCATAAGACAGCACCCACCTGTGTACTACCTCGGACACCTCGGAAAAGTCCCGGTAACTTGTCGGACCCGGAAAGCTATTTTCCGTCTGCAATGTTCACATTAAATAAATTAAAGTTAAATTAAATTATATTTGTTGGTTTTAAAGACTAAGCAATAAAATTCTAAGGCGACGAAACAATTTCGGCTAGTTTGGGGATTAATACACCCTATAGATTCTGATTTTAAAATTTAGTTCTGGGCCCGGAAAGTTATCGAGACTTCGAGAAACGGGCTCCAGGTCCGCTCTCATAGGAAGGGCATATGATATAGCAGGTCATATAGCAAAATTGAAACCGAATTGAAGCGAGCAGTTCAATGGTGTGCGAGCATCACAGTCTGCTAGTGTAGCCGGGCTCACTAACCGGTCGAGATATGTCCAGAAATGCACGCAGGCAGAGGGGGACCAAGCTACTCCATGACTGGTATTACAAAGTGTCCTCACCAAAACACACGAAATTGTGTCACATATGAAGTAATATGAAAACGACAAACAATTCTGTCAAATATAAAGTATTCGTTAAACAATACTATCCGGCATTTCTGGACATAAGTGAACCGGCCAAGACACTAGCTGAAAAGACGGGTTTGATTGCGGGTGGGTGTTTTAGACTTTCCATGTAACACTTCAAAAAATATTTTTCAATTATAACGCAAAAATGTGTTGACGTAAACTTCATTTGAAGAAAAAAGAGTGACTTCACTTGTGATGCGTGTGAAGGAGTAGGTGGCACAGGTGGATGTTACGGTATAGCTTACAGCATTCCAAAAAACTTAAATTTTATAGTGTTTTTGAAAACAATTACATGCCCTCAATTTATTTAGATTTGACTGGAAAAATCCTGATAGAAAAGCCTTAGTGAAACTAAGAATCAGTAATCACAACTTAAGATTGAAACTGGTAGATTGACGAAATCTCAAGAGATGAAAGACTTTGTGGACTCAATAATATCGAAGATAAAATTCATTTTATGTTTTATTGTCAATAAGAGATGAATTCTATAATTATAACATGTATAATCGATTCGATTTTATTTTAAGCAGTTATCACTCGATGTACTGATTATAGAATTGATGAACTCCGAGGATTATTTGATTAATATGCAGCTGTTAAAGTTCATTTTTTTCGTGTTTTTATCAGCGAGGCAAATTGTTTGTTTTTGATATCATCTCACGTTTTTACAATACTGTAACGATGTATGGTTATGCAAATAAAGCTTCTTGTTGTTGTTAATACTGACCCTTGTAGATGTAGACTTGTAGAATATTAAACGTGGACCCCTCCTTACTGAGAAACTTAATATGTCTGTTCTAAAATCATGTAATTACTCATGCGCAAAGCGCAATGAGTTGAAAAATGCCCTTCGTTTTTCTTTATATTATTATTATTATTATTATTATTATTATTATTATTATTGTTATTTTTTTGTGTGTCACGATGTTGCATGCAAATTTATGAATGCATATTTTAAATTGTGCACTTCCGGTTCATAGCTTTGCCATTTGCACTTCTTGTTTAATGACTTCCGGCTACTCTCACTTCCGGTAAAACAGCGTTACTGAAGTGTCACGGCAGCGTCTCCTACAACCCTACTTACATTACTAATGTTCACCGTTAGGTATATTTAACACGGCAAAGATCTCATGGATATACACACAACGATTCCCCATTGTTATAGTCTTTGTTTGTAATCTATTATTTCCGCGTAGTCTATTGTTTAGTCTTTGTTTCACGGTCTGGTGGGTATATCCATGAGATCTTTGCCTTTAACACTCAGAAGAATCACTGGCTTCATTGTGGTACAGCCTTCATTTACAAAACATTCAATAGTACACAACGTGGTTTGCAGGAATGATGACTGAATGAAAGGAATAACTCTTCTCCATGTCGGACATCTTCTTATCATATCGTAAAACTTTCTTACGCATGCGCATGAGTATAAGCTACTTGGAGCCTCTTGTTTTCTTTACACTAAATGTTCGCGATTTCGCATGATATTTCGAATCCAAGTCATTTAAGCTTAATTTTCGCGATTCTATGGAATAAATAAAAAATTCCAAGTAAGAGAAGGAAAAACAGGAAAAAGAAAAGGAAACAAACAAAATGACGACACCGGTCGACATGTTTTCTCGCTTACTCGTACAACAAACACGAGAATAACCTCGCAACACGCGGAAGCCTGGTACGTTCTAAAAAGAACTTTGTTCTCGTCCCCAGATCCAGAGCCGCTTGGCCCTCTTTAATAACCGACGGAGCCTGAGCACGAGGACCAAGTGGCTTTTGGGGACATACGATTTGATTGGCTAGTCTCAAAACAAAAAAAATCTAAAGTTCAGTCATATTCAATGGTTTCACACTAGTGCTTCCACATCTTTGTCCTTGAAACCAAGTTTGAATGTGAAAGAGTAAAATACACATACTTGAACCATTCTTTGTGATCATCCATTGTAAATACTCTTTCCTCAGTTTCCTCAGTTGCCTTTTCCTCCACATCAATCCCAGTAACTGCCTGTAACAGGCTAACCCCGGCAGAATGCTGATCAGGACATGTGGTGCAGTAATCCTTCAACTTGCTTTCTTTTACAGAAACTGTGTGTCTGGTCCATGTTACTATGTATGTGTGTTTGGGGAAGTAGTTTGTTTGGTAACGAGGAAAAGATAGCTGTTGGTGCACCAACTGCTCTTGCTTTTTTCTAGGAACAAAATAAGGCCGAACAAAATTAATCAAGTGCTTTATGCATCCAACACACTAAGTATTTATAAACTGTTACAGTTACCACATTGCATGACAATCTGTGAAACTGCAAGAGGCTAACACGGTTGCAATGGATACTCTCCATGCCTCGCCCTAATTCAGGTGATGTGGCTTACTAATCTCACACTGGCACCAATAAAAGACATGCTTTACAAGGATAGTATCTGAGTTAAAAAATATGCAAGTTCACAGTGAAACAATTGGCTCTTTAATTTTGTTTTAAATTCATTCTGACTGAGTGATATATATTTATAACATGTGGTACAGGAAAAAAATAGATTCCAGTTCCTGTTAGGTTGATCTTGGAACTCATGCTTAAAGTTAGCTTTATAATTAGTTCACATACAAACTTTACTGGCAGGATTTTTGAGAATGAGGTCCTTCAAAATTGATTTTCACAGAAGATGATGATGGATCTTGTTATCTGTCGTGAAAGCCTATCACCTCAGTAGAGGCTCAAGTGGAGTTCTGTGAAAAGGGAGCCTGAATCTGTAAAGCGAAGTGGGTGTATGTGCAAAAGAGCCAGGAAGACCGTGCAAGCTTGACTGGAGCTCAGAATCAGTCTTAATTCATGTCTTTTTCATCTGTACTCATCTTGTTTATCTAAATCACCTTAATCCCTCTGACCTGATGTGGAGATGGTCTAGCGCCGAAAAAAAAAAGATTTTTATGCTTACAGAACTAGGAACAGTGGCCTTCACAAAAATTTAACAGAGTGATAGGAGGTGACATTCAGTGGAACTGAGTGAAATCTGAGTGGGGCCCATTAACTGATTCATGAGCAAGCTTCTTTGAATTTTGGGCTACTTATAGATCTCCCTTGACCTTTGCAATAACAGATGTATGTGCTTAGAGTGATTCTATTAAAGAGTTGTACAGAAAGCCACGACGTACACATTTTTCAACATTTCTTAAGACATCATTTCATTTCTCTTTATTTTTCTTCCATGTTGTGTCTTAGATGAATTCAAATGACTGGCTAAGCTTGTATGAAAGGGAAATATTGTACAAATTTGAAATGTCTAAAAGATTTCCTTAGTGAAGTCAAAGATTTGTGAATGATCTTCTCTTACAGTTCTCGTACGAGCCCCTCCCAACGGCACTCATCAGTTGCATAGCAGAGCCCTAAGAACCGGACGAACTCCTCCGTCCAGAGAAGCAATTGCTCATTTGAGCCCTTGGCACTGTTTTCTCCTTAATCATACTAAGCAACAGTTCCAATATTATAATGCTAATATCGCAGAAAAAATGCACACCATATTTATATACCAGAGGGCACATGTATATTGCCACTTATTTTTAGTTGGGTTTTGATCACAACAATAAAAGCACTTTTTGTTCTGGACCCATGTCATTTTTGTATCCCTGGCATGCAATCATTCGTTCTTTTGTTCGCGTTTCGTTTCGTTCGATTTATTTTCCTTTCCTTTCAAGCTTCTTTTTACAAAGATCGACTTTGCATGTATCCATGTTCATATTTGGCACCCTCAAGACAATACAGCATTTGTATTCAATATCACTATTGTATCTAGTTGTATTCCAAAATAAAACGCTTTTGTACCTCCACTTTTACTTTAATTTAACTCATAAGTGTTAGTTTGAATGATATTTGTAAAAGAGAGGCCAGTTTTTTTTCATATAAGGATGAAAACACAGGAGCGGAATACACAGCATGTGACCACAGCACTCGAGAGAATCAAAGAGTAGCGAGACGTAATGACGAGCGTGGAAAGCCTTGAATATCACATCAAAATATACGAGAGGTGCTAAAATGATGTAAGTCTTCACCGCTAGTGAACTTAGAAAAGAAGCAAGAACTAGCCATGTTTTATACAAAGGTGACTTTGTCCGCCATTTTTATTTTTCTGTGCTGTTCTGTGCCGGTGCGCTCGCACCTCACTGATGGAGATCCCTGTGTAAGCCTTGTAAACAGCTCGTTTGAAATCTGCCTGAAGGCGGGTTATGATAAAACTATACCGTTTCCCGAGCACATCACAGAGGCAAGAAAACGAGAATTTGCGATGGAAAGTATAAGATATATCAACTCAGCAAGGACATGCGCGGCAAGAGGCCTCGCTGAAGCCATTGAGTGTTCATTTTTTGCCCCGAAGTGCAGTTCTCTCGGAGATCCAATCTACCCATGCAGACAAGTATGTGCAGAATATTTAAAGCAGTGCGAGTTTGAGTTAAGCGATTTGGATTATCTAATATCCTATTGCTTGGTGCTTCCAAATGGATCATCTAGCTGTGCTCCATGCTTTGTACCCTCTAACTTCACCACGAATGAGAACGAAACGGGTGAGTGACGTAAAACGATACCTGTCTTGTTTTCGAAATTCAAATTCAAAACGAAACAAAAAAAGCCAAGAACTTTTAGATTGAAAATATCTAAAACATCAACTCCACCACATGCAAATACTGTTAGGTGTAAACGTTTCTATTTGATTTTCACAGCTAACTTAAAAGTCACCACACGACAAGTCCTATTTTTTTTACTCTGGAAGTTAAACAGAGCTTATTGTGCTTGGTATTGGTCCGTCAACTGGTGCAGATTAGAAATGTTTATTGCTTTAATAATCTTATGTTTGCCTTTATATAAGTTGAACAAGAAAAAAACTATCCAATTTAGCCGCGGTTTTAAAGGTGTTACTTACACAATGTCATGCGATTTTTGAAATTCTTTGTTTAATGATTTCGGCAGAAATGCGTGAATGTACTTCTCAAACTAACCATTTTTTTTGTAGTAGACCTATTACGTCACCATCTCAAAATTCACCATCAAGCCTCGTTTGTACGAAATTCCTTACCGCAAACCTTTGACATTTTACATTGTTATTGAGTGGGTATTCTTTCCAGCTTTGCTGCATTGAGAATACATTGATGAGATTGTCACAGGTTTACACTTGGAAACCTAGGCTTGCATGGGGGGTTAAATTAGCTAGTTTGACGTAAATATGCATATTTTTTTAAGGGCTATTGTAGTTCTCAGAGCTTTAGTTTCGTATATGCTAATAAGTTAAACTGAGTCTTTTCAGTCATGTGTGTTCGTCTGTGTCTATATGGTTATATATGTGTTTTGTATCTTGGGGAATAGGCGTGTATAACCATTTGGGTCATGGCTCGTGTACGACGACTGTATTTTGATGTATCGTGTTAGGTAGTGTTAGGTTCGTAATAAGGCTTCTAATATTGGGTGCAGAGCTGAACTTGGTCGATTTCCTCTAAATATTGCCATTAATCTAAGAATCCTCAACTACTTGTTATACCTTCAAAATAAACCCCAAGACTCTTTTGTTAAACAATCTTTCTTAATATCATTAGATCTTCACTCGAGTGGTAAAATTAGCTTTCACTCTAATCTTATGAAGATATCCGAATACTTTAATTTCAGAAATTTTAACCTCGATTTATTAAACACCGCTGAAGTCAAACACTGTACAAATTTAATGAAACAGAAATATATTTCTTATTGGCAACATATACTTCAGCATTCTCAAAAACTAGAATTTTATAAGACTTTCAAGAACGAATACACCCCCTCAAATTATCTAGGCCTGACTAGACGAGCATCTGATAGGAGGACATTAACTAAATTACGTATAAGTAATCATAAACTTATGATCGAACTGGGCAGATACAACAAAATTGCAAGAGACAAAAGGCTTTGCCCAGTTTGTGGTTCAAATGAAATCGAAGACGAAATCCATTTTCTTTTCTATTGCTCAAAATACGCAACAATAAGAGATAATTTTTACAATAAAATACAGACTTTTATACCAAATATTAGCCATTTACCTGTAACTGAATTGATCATAGAATTAATGAATTCTTCTATTTACTTTCTAAACATGCAGTTAATTAAATTAATTTCATCTTGTTTTGATTCTCGAGATAAAATTGTCACCAATGTAATTTAATTATTCATTTTTGTTTTCTTTCCTTTTGTTAGTTAGTTGTAAGCTTTTGCAATATTGTAAAATCTACAGTCATGCAAATAAAGCTAAATGTTGTTGTTGTTGTTGTTGTATTGTATTAGGTTGTAATGTATTAGGTTTTATGACGTCAGTCAGGTCGTCGTACATGAGCCATGACCCAACCATTTTAAGTTCCGTACGTCTTAAAACTTTTAAAATGGCTGCCCATTTCGTAGTAGGCTAAATAGCTGTTTGAAGCATCTAGGCTGACACTCCGACACGACAATAAAACAGAAAAAAGCTTGTTGGTTGCATTCATATATTGACGCCTATATTTGACTTTCCAGTCAAGTGAAAAGCACTCTAGAGGTCTTTGGAAGTACTTTATCGAGGGTGATTCAAATTCAAATCAGTGTAACTGATATCGATGTATTTACCTTATGCTGTGTTCACACAAGGGCGAAACATGTTTAGAGCAAACATGTTTCAATGAAATACGTTTCCCGTGAACAGTTTGCAATTTCATTGTTCACATTAATTGTTAATTTCAAAACACGTTTCACGCCTGGGGCCCGTTTCTCGAAACTCCCGGTAACTTTTCGGTCCCGAAGCCAAATATTGAAATCAAAATCTAGAGAATAAAAGCGCGGGTCCTAGCGAACAAACCAGTCCATTTTGTTTTGCTAACTGATAGTTTTATCGTATTATCTGGAAAACTTTTGAAACCTCGATCTTCAATGAAAATAAAACAGCTTACCGGGACCGGTAATATAATTTAATACCGGGTCTTTCGAGAAATGGCCCCCTGGTTCTATAATTTATGCTGTTTTATGAAGCAGGTACCACCTCGCATGAAATCTTTATAATTACACATGAATCGAAAAAAAAAAAAAAGATTTCGAACTTGCTGTTACATGTTTTGTGGTTTAATCTCACTACCCAAGTTCTTCGGGAACGAACAGCAATGCAATGTTTGGCTAGGAGATGACATTTGCGCTAAAGTGTTTCGTCTGGCTTACATCGAAACTACCTCGTGAAGTGTAGTTTTAATCATGCTCAGAGTAAACATGCTTCGATCATGATTCGCGCAATGCGCCGCCTGATGTGAACACTTTTCACAGTGAATCATGTTTCATTCGTGATCAGACTAAACATGTTCCGCCCTAGTGTGAACACAGCATTGGAAGCTTAGAAACGCTGAAGATGTCTGAACTGAATTCTTTTTTCGCATATTGACAATCACTAGAGACAACATGAGGAAGTGGTTATCTTAATTTCGCATTTTATAAACCGTGAATCAAAGCAAATATCTTACCGTCCAACCAATCAGGATCAAAACCAAAACCTTATTACGAACTTTTAAGATGACTAAGGCCTTCCGAACATCTTCCGAACATCTTCCGAACATCCTCCGAACATCTACCCGATCAAAGCAAATATCTTGCCGTTCAACCAATCAGGATCAAAACCAAAACCTTATTACGAACTTTTAAAATGACTAAGGTCTTCCGAACATCTTCCGAACATCTTCCGAACATCCTCCGAACATTTTCCCGATCAAAGCAAATATCTTACCGTCCAACCAATCAGGATCAAAACCAAAACCTTATTACGAACTTTTAAGATGACTAAGGCCTTCCGAACATCTTCCGAACATCTTCCGAACCTCCTCCGAACATCTTCCCGATCAAAGCAAATATCTTACCGTTCAACCAATCAGGATCAAAACCAAAATCAATCACGAATCATGATTCGACTTTGTGTATGAGCGTTTTCGCGCGCTTGGGACTATTTGCATGATCTCCCGCGCTTGCGCGTGATTTTGCTTCGAATTCTGATTGGTTCATTATGTTTTTAGAGCAGTGTCGAAAGTAATTACACAATTGCTTTGGTTTTTTCATTGCTACGCTTTGTGATTAGCTAAAAAATCTCGCGCCACTTTCTCGACCAATCCGAAGTAAAACCAAAACCAATCGTGACTTGCTCGCACGCGTTTTCCCGCGCTTGGCGCCGCCGACATGTAAATGCTTCGAGCTCTGATTGTTTCAATGGATTGTTTACGACTGCTGTGATTGGTCAAAGTAATTACTTTGGTTTTGGTTTTACGACACTCAATTGAAAACTGCTCTATGTCAGTTGTGATTGGTTACATATGGTGGTTACTTTTGTTATAATAATAATAATAATAATAATAATAATAATAATAATAGTAATAATAATAAAAGAACATGTTTAATTACCCAGGATGGTCAGTTTAGAAAAACTGCTATCAACGCAGGTCCTGCTAATTAAAATCCAACTAAACTAAAAGAAAGACTGACAATAATACTATACAAATCAGAAAAGTTAAAAATTGATGCTAAAAACTATTTATATAATATAAATACGAATTAAGACTTATTAAAATTATTAAAAATCCTCGCCCCTTTGTAAAAGAATGATTGTTGCGTGCACTTAAGATTCACTTTTTCCAAGATTAGACAAT
This sequence comes from Cladopsammia gracilis, assembly GCA_022457155.1. Lineage (NCBI taxonomy): Eukaryota > Metazoa > Cnidaria > Anthozoa > Scleractinia > Dendrophylliidae > Cladopsammia > Cladopsammia gracilis. The sequence continues at coordinate 1,847,072 of JAJGOT010000095.1, read as the reverse complement.
ATGGCGAACAATGCATGCCGTGAACACCCTAAGACGAGGGGAAAAGACGACACAAGTCCTTGTGTGACCAGCGTGACAACTATTCACATGCAGTATGTAATCAAACTTGGTTTTAGGCTGATCACGCAAGACCATTTTGTCCTTCTCTCCCCTCAACCGTTTTTGTGCACTGCAAGCTATCTAACTTTCCTGCCTGAATGCGAGGAAAGGCTGAGAGCGGTATGCTGGGCTGCAGACGCTTCGGTCAGTCAACGCTATAATAGTTTTACCTGCTTTATTTTATAGGACCTCTGGATCGAGGTTGCGAGGAGCTTATCATCCCAGCGTGTAAAAACCTCGGCTTGTACAACTACACGCTCAGCTCAATTATAGCACAGGAAGATCGATACTACTGGTTTTACCAAAAGAATTATACAGAGGACAACCCCGAAACAGAATTTCCTGACTTCACGCAAGATATGTTTGAGCTGTACCCTAAGTGTGAAGAGAATATAAAGAAGTTGTTCTGTGGGCAGCATTTCCCGCCATGTTTTCCTGATGAAGGCCTTCGTCTATACACCTTGTGCAAGCCTCTCTGTGATGCAATCGCCAGAGACTGCCCAGAGTTTTTCAGGTAATAGTCTTTTTAGCCTGCGAACACAACCGCCAATCTCGTCCTTAGGGACTTCTCCGCTTTCAAACTGGCGGGGCGGGCGTAAAAACCCCTGGGGATACTCAACAAAGCTTTGTACGGGGATGCTCCGCCCCGAGGTCCAAACCCTTACCCTTTCATATACCGTTTTCGACAGAAAAGGTACCCGTTTCATATACCTTTCATTGAAAATGGTACCCCTTGTATATACATTTCATTGAAAATGGTGCCCCTTTCATATAGCCTTTAATTGCTTCTGTTTGATATATTTTGAAAGGCCCTTTTTATAATAATTAAATGGAAGTTTCCCCTACCCTTTTTTGTACTTCAACTCGTGTGTTCTCTGCCCTTTCCTATACTTCGTGAATTCCCTACCCTTTCATATACCTCCAACCTAAAAAAGGTACCCCTTTCGGGCGCAGCATCCCCCGTATTAGTTTTCTTCTTTAAGTGTTTTATGAATATTTATAAGTTAACCATTTTCGATTATGTATCGTTTCGCTCTTGTACCAAACCGCTTAGGAATGTTGATCATTTAACGCTTGATGTCCGTTTTAGCAGACTGACGTCTTAGAGAATATATTCTTTTTTTGTTCGGATTTGTCGCCTGTGGAATGAATTACCTCTTAGTATAAGAGGGTCAAATACCTTGTCAATCTTTCTTTTGATGGCCTTTCATCATGATAAGTTTAATGTAGATTTTTTCTAATTTTACATTGTATTTTACGTAATCATTGTCTTCTGTAATTTTTCTTTAATAATATTTTTTCATATAACTTTTTAGATAATTGCATTACTTAATTAATTCTCCAGATCATATTTATGATGTAATAATAGGTGGCTTATTTTTAAGGAGTCTTGTACTCTGTTTTAAGCCTACCTCAGATTTTTTGTAATTGTAAATCTGTAAAACTTGATTCTAAATAAACATAAATAAGTATAGCCCATTATAGGGACCCCCCCCCCCCCCCACCACCTCCGCTGGGGTAGAAACCCCAGGGCAAGGCTGCCAAAACACTCATCATCATCATCATCATCATCATCATCATCATCATCATCATCATCATCATCTTTAGTTAAAAAACACGGTAAATACATCAGGCATTAACAATTTAATATAAACTACAACTTAATAAGAAACTATGTATGTAAATTAATCTTCTATAATTTAAAAATGTAAGTAACTTCAATTCGTTTTGTTTGAATGAGGGTATCAGATTGAAAGAAAACAAACACGGCTACCAGTTGCTGAAAATAACCTTAAAACACTATTTTTTCGTGTGTCACGTGATAAAATACTCCACGATACTTGGAGTATTTTGGCAGCCTTGTCCTGGTTGTGCCTGTATAATTGGCCCAATTTATACTGGAGACGGATGATCCATCTGGACGAACTTGGGCAAACATTCGTTAGTTCGTCTGATAATCCGTCTGTGTATAAACACGGGCAAAGAGACGGATTATCCGTCTAGACGAACTATCTGCTTAGTTCGTCTGCCAAGACGAACTTAGCAGACAGTTCGTCTTAAAGGGTAATCCGTCTCTTTGCCCGTGTTTATACACAGACGGATTATCAGACGAACTAGCGAATGTTTGCCCAAGTTCGTCCAGACGGATCATCCGTCTCCAGTATAAATTGGGCCAATCATACCGTCCAGAAGGACGTCGGACGCCTTATTGAGACTTATATAACGTAATGTCAACACTTAGAATTTCATTTTCAATACAAAATTATACATAACATACTCCCTACTCAAATGAGCCTTTACCGTGACGGTATCTCTGAAAGTGATTTGTGTCCGTTATGTGGGTGTGAGAAGCAAACTTTAAACCATATGTTAATCCAATGCAGTAAATCACTCTCCTTCTGGAATACGTTTCAGGAGTGGTGGTTTGAAAAAGCACGTGAAAGACTTTCTTTAAAACATGGTAGCATATTATACGGCTACTTTGACAATACAAAATACTGGCAGGCTTTAAATTACTCAATTCTAATAGCAAAATACTATATATTCTGCACGTCAAACAGGTGCCAAGGTGAACTATACTTCCGTAACTTCCTGCTGCGAATACAAGAAAAAATGGAAATAATTAAAGAAACTGCAATTGCAAAGAAATGCTTGCCTGCTTTTCGCCGAAAGTGGACAGTTCTTCTGTAATTAATATTAGTAAATTTGTAAATGTAATCGTATGTCTGTGTAGTTTTGTGTAGTATCATATTGTAATGTAGTGATGTAAGTAATGTATTGTTTCAAATAAAGTTGTTTCCGGAAAAAAAAAAAAAAAAAAAAAAAAAAATTCATTTTCAATACATTTTTAAGTGTAAAAAAGAAAATCTAAAATCCCCACTCAGGATTGAACCTGTGACCTCAGCTAGGCTTACGCTTACATAGCCTACCGTACCACTGTACCACCTAGCTTCTCGGGGTTCTTAGTCCTAAATTTAACTATATAAACTGCTACCCCCAACCTCAATAAAAAAGCAACCAGTTACTCCGTTATTTACAGCCATGCTCCGTCACGCGTGACCGGTATTTTTGAAAATTTGAATGGATTTTTCAAGTTTACGCGTCGGTTTTGTAAATTCATTCCGAGATTCGGAATTCCCGTAAGAATTTTACCTCATTTTCGGAAACAAAGAGCAACAAAGTATCATTTTATTTGAAATGTTACATATCCGAACAATATTTGTTTTTTTATGCGCGTAGCGAAGTTATTTTTCCGTTAACTCGTGACTTTCAAAGTGTTTTCCAGAGAGATCTTCAAGGTTTCATTCAAATCTCGGACGTTACAAAGAAATATTCAAATGTTCATTTCAGTCTTGTGATTACTGGTCACGCGTGACGGAGCATGGCTGTAAGTCTCACTCAGAAAGGTGTCCGACGTCCTTCTGGACGGTATCATTTGGGCTTGACCCTGGTCCCGGCCTTGGCTCCGTCCCCGGCCCCGGCCCTGGCCTCGGCCCCAGCCCTGGCCCCGACCCCGGCCCCGGCCCCGGCCTCGGCACTGGCCAGAAGTCGAGTGCCGAAAAATATTTGGTTGCATATTTTGTTATGTGGTTCAAAACTGTGACTAAGTTCAAAGGTAATTTATAGACATTGCTGATGCAGTTATATTGTTTCTAGACACAACTTGCCTGGTTCTGAGTACTGCGCCACGATGGCAAAAGGAAAATCCGAGCATGGTTTTTGCCTAAGCACAAAGATGCCAGAGGAATTTAGCTGGCTTCAATATGCAGGTTAGTTTAAATATTTGGTCTTTCTTTGATCGATCAATCAATCAATCAATCAATCAATCAATCAATCAATCAATCAATCAATCAATCAATCAATCAGTCAATCAATCAGTCAATCGGGCAATCAATCATTTTATCCGGCAATCAATCAATCAATCAATCAATCAATCAATCAATCAATCAATCAATCAATCAATCAATCAATCAATCAATCAATCAATCAAACAATCCATCAATCCAATCAATCCAGCAACCAATCAATCAATCAATCAATCAAACAATCAAACAATCGATCCATCCAATCAATCCAGAAATCAATCAATCAATCAATCAATCAATCAATCAATCCAGGAGCCCACCAGACTCTCGTACCAGCCGTCTATCAGCTTTAGTGATGCTAAAGATACTTTAATTACACTTTTGGTGATTTAATGTACAATCCCTTTCAGAAGCGACAAGAAGTCCAAGAGTGACAACGAAGGCCTTAACTACAATAGCTTCAGCTAATACAGAAGGAATAAAAGATTGGGCCATTGTTGTAACTGTTTTGCTGTCTATTTTGGTTGTGGGCATCATCGTTTGGGTCGTGTTCTGCTGGAAGATGCGCCATGTTCCTACTCCAGCTTATTCCAAGCAATATTTGAGGCAGACCAACGTCGATATGCATCCGATAGAGACTCATGAAACATAAGCTAGCATTAGTTCA
>JAJGOT010000095.1:1717500-1837500 GCA_022457155.1 Cladopsammia gracilis | reverse complement strand
AGTTTGACATAATTTATTTCCTTGGCAATGTTATTTAACATGTCCTTGAATTAAATAAAACGAGTTTGTAAAAGGCGCAACGTCAAAATTAACAAAAACGCAGCGGCGGGACTATATGTCAACAGTAACAACAAAGCAGTTCTCACAATGTCCACAAGCAGTTTATGCTTGTAAGTGAATTATTGGTCTTGAGTCAATTGACCACAATGTCCATTTACATTGAAAATTCCTTCCTACGGACTCCGAAGAAAACATGATGCCGTTTAGTAACATAATGCCGTTTAGAAACATATATACAAGTCTCACGAGTCATTTGTGTAAATGTCTTGATAATATATATGGATCAACAGGCGGTGACACTTCTCTCCCAGTTACTACACCTTTTATTCCCGCTTTCTCCCATCCTTTCAAGACAGGAACCTTTCCCGGTGGGCTGGTAAAAAGTTATAATTTCCACCAACCAAGTTACATGAATTGGTTTCAAAACCGATAGCTTAAGGTCGACATTCACATCTTCAAAGTTAACTCCACTATCACTTACTTTTGGACTTCTGCCGAATACCACCTTGCGAACTTGTTCTTGCAAAATTGATTATTGACATAATGTGAGTCACTTAACACGATGGCGTCATTTGAAATTCATTTCGTTTTTCCTTTCTTATTTAAATTTTGTAATCCCAGTGCGGTTTAAATAACAATAGCCCTAATTTGAACTACAAAACAAAAAACTGAAGGATTCTGGTAGTTGTAGTCAAATGACGTCATCGTGCAAATTGCCTATTTTCGCGTCATGTTATGTTTGCGATCGCGTCACTTAAATTTCGCGACTTTTTTTTAAATCGCGGAAATTCGCGAAATTAACGTGTTGCGACAATTTCATGAAATAAGGTATAGGTGCATAATAGTGTAATTGTCTATTATCTATTTTACGAGTTACGTAAAATTACTCTTTCTAATCTTGACCTATTCGGTAATAATGTTCACAGCGTTAAGTAGTCAGTTAATCAGCGTGAGAGTTTTTAAGCGGAGAAAACGGAGGCACCCAACCAGCATTGTTTACGAAACCACTTGGAATGGCATTGTACGGTTTTACGATATCATTTTAAGGACGGATCATTATTTTTTTGATGGGGGTGTTGGAAAATTTTGAAATAAATTGTTTGCAGCAGAGGCTATAAACACTGAAATAAATTGTATGCAAGTAAAAATAAAGAAAAAAAATGTTTGCTGTAAGTATGGCAGTTGGATGGAGACACAAATAAATTGTTTGCAGCAGGTCCCGCATATAAAAAGAATGTTGAAAATTTCCAACACCCCACGTCAAAAAATAATGGTCCGTCCCTTAGGCCCGGTTCAAACGTCGAACTTCACATGTGCCGAACCTAATGCAAATGAGAAAAATTTATTGTTCTTGCTCATTTGCATTAGATTCGGCACATGTGAAGTTCGACGTTTGAACCGGGCCTTAGTGCCTGCAAAGGAAACTATATAAAACTGAGCTTATACACTTTGAACTTTTCAGTCGGTTCAGCTGAATATTTCAGCGGCAGAAATCCCTCGAATTTACTCCTTTTCGAAAATCTAGCTGACCTCGTACAAATAAACGACATTTTGTATCCCTCCGATAACAAAAGGCATTAATTTTTCCGATGTTACGAAAGTTTGAGGCGCTATTTTATTTAGGGGCCGACCATTTGACTTTTGAGGAGGGGGGGCTGGTGATTTCAGAAAAAAATATCCTGCAGACTCATTGTGAGGGAAAAAAAATCTTGCAAGGAAATACCTCGGGAAAAAAATTCTTACACTGATGTTAAGCAAGAAAAAAAATCCAACCAAGGTCTTTACATGCCAATGCATTAAAATTTGTTTGGCACCTTCTGTACACTTGTAAATCAAAGTACCGCATTTTACACATGGTACTGCTATGGAAACGAAAATTCAGTGGCTTTTGCCAACATTTTCATGGCAGCAGTTGAGACCGAAATCTTAAGGGCGACCTAGCCCCACCAACAATTTTGCCGGTTTTTTTTTTGCATTTAGAAAAGTACTTCTAATCTTTGTGTTAAAAGCAAACCCAGTTTTTTTGGTTCGCTCAACAACATTTACAATGACCACAATAATGCCGACTATGACAAAACTGTCTTAAGTAAACAGTTATAATGCAACTATTATTTAATAACACTGATAAAATGGGACAACAGGAAATTTTGCAAACAGGGAATTTTGCAAACCGAAATTTCGCAAACCGAAATATCGGGCACATATATTCAACTGTTTATTATTATTTTTATTTCACTTCTGTCTCTATCTTTTCTTCTTGCCGTAAGGATCAATTTGCTGTTTTTACTTTTACTATTTCAAAATCTTGTACTCTGTCTTCATTGGTTTGTCGTTGTGGTTTTACCGAAATTATAGTTATTAAAAATTGACCTATTTCTAGAACGGGGTATTATTTTGAGTGCAAATTCTTTCTAAAATGGGGTCCAAATTTGGAGACCAGGGCGGCACATACCCGGGCGGCACATACCAGGGAAGGCATGTCCAGTCCACGTCATACCCGTAGCAGCTCTTTAAGTCAATGTCCAACCGTTGAAAATGATTGGCCATTGCAAAACACTATTTTTTAAACTGAGTGAGGTAAATTGAAGCCTGCGGAACGGTAGTAAAACAACGGTCAATGTGTCACTGGTGTGAGCCGTTGACTGCTTCCAAATGACAACTGAAATTAATCGGGCGGTTTATGTACGGAAAAAGTTGCGTTCCTTTGTTTATATTTGAATGGGATTTAACAAATAGAAGGTGTGAGAAATCAGGGGTAATCTTTTCTCAATCACCGTCCGATCAGGGAATCATAAGATTGAATACAATTAAAAGAAGCATTAAAAAAACATAGGCTTGGCAAGCATAAGGGGACATGATATTTCTTTTGGAAGAAACATACTTTTGTGGTATGGAATGTATGTGTTCAATAGAATGAAGGCAATTAATGAAATTTTATTTCTCAAACTCATTAATAATTCATGACGAGAACACGAAGGAAATCACTACCGTGAAGGAGGTTTTGAAATCGTTTCTTAATTTGCATAGATTTTGGCGATTTTATTCCTTCGTTTTCTCCGCATTTAACGATCAGTTTGAGAAGCTATATCAAACACTCGAAACAGTGTTTCATCAGATTTCCAAACACCTTGAAGTGGTTTAAAAAAATTCGGCTGCGCCTCGTTTTTCCAATCCACTTCTCGGTGTTTGGAAATCTGATGAAACACTGTTCCTCGTGTTTGATATATTACAACGGGGCGTATGAAATTTGGAAAACATCGGCATCCATTTAACGCACGTCGCACCGCTGGCAAGGCGACAAAACTTGGGCGCTGGGGCAGATCTATAAAAGTGAGAGTAAAAACACTAGTCGGCCGCAGTAACGATCATAAAAGGAAAAAAGTTAAGTTATATCACTTACAAAATATTTTTTTTTTGCTGAAAAAAAAAAAATGGTCGATCAATATTGACGGCTGGCTTTTGATGCTGACGGTAGATTTGTTTAGATGAATGGAATATGATTTCAGTGATATGTGTGATAATTTTAAAAAGCAACGAGCTGAAAGCCATCGGGACGAGGGTGAGAAATAAGTGTTGTTATTGCCGAGTAACCAATAGAAGGGCGACTTTAGACCCTTTGTGTTTTTGCTGTCATGTGAACGCTTGTTTTCACTGTGAATGAGAAAAGCCGCAGTGAAGCAGTGAAACAGTGACCTGAGCAGACATGTCGACGTTAGAAGAACACCGAGAAAAATGGAGATACCTGACGAAAAAGGAAATAGTGGAGCAAAGAAAAGAACTGGTAAAACTGTTGAATGGAGATGCGTTTTTCCCGCCCAAAGCATGGCCAATGGATATGAGGATAATGTTTTGGAAGAAGCCACTGGGCGATACAGAAACCTTCAAGATGGTGTTATTTTTGATAGGAAATGGCTGCGAGCCCACGTTGATTGCAGAGTGGATCATGTCTTCTCAGTTTTGGAACACAACTAAAGGCGCTGAGAAAAGAGCGAGGCAGATAGATTTTATATTAAACAATGAAGATCAGAAGCGGCATTCCTGGTTTTATTTTGACATTGACTATAACAAAGTGCTATATTTAAATGGCCTACCAAAAAAGAAGTGAAACGGAGATGAACTAAATGGATGTGAAGGCAGTTTACTGAACTAAATGTGAACAATGACATTGATTTGATATGTGACAAGTGTGCTACAATAAATGATTAAATGAATGTATATTCTGACTGTTGTTTCGATCGTGGGAAGGGTGACTGTTAATTTTTATATGGTTTGAATCGTGTATACTTATGTTTGGTGGAGTGGCGTGTTTTGATTTAACGCCTCCCCGCGCTAATATTGACTCGCGCCTCCTTGCTAATGTCGCGAAAGTTGTCCGTTTTGTCATAATGTTGCATTCGTTTCAATGGTAAAGAACGAAACAGATATTCATTTTCTTCATTTCTCTCGCGTGAATATTCGGGTTTATTTTTTTCGGCTCGTGTGTTTGGGAAAGCGTATCGTAGCAAAATAGATATTTGGTGTAGTGGCACGTTATTTGTCGCGTGTAGGTTCCTTATTTCCTCTCGCGTGTATGTTCGGGTTTAGTTTTCGGCTCGCGTGTTTCTTTATATTTGAAAGCGTATCGTAGCAAAATAGATATTTGGTGTAGTGGCGCGCTGTTTGTCGCCTCACTCTTAAAGAACGAGATATATGTGTAGGTTCCTTATTTCCTCTCGTGTGTATGTTCGGGTTTAGTTTTCGGCTCGCGTGTTTGTTTATATTTGAAAGCGTACCGTTCCCGGCGTATCCAATCGAACGTTCGGTAATCGAACCCAATCGAACATCAATCGTTCGATTGGGTTCGGTAATCGAACGAAATCGAACTCACAATAAAATTTGGTCAATCGAACAAATCGAACGTTTGATTACTGAACAACCAACCATCGAACTCAATCGAACGTTCGATTATCGAACAACTATCAATCGAACTCAATCGAACGTTCGATTACCGAACTCCTGTCTGTTTATACTGCGGACATATTGTTCGATATTTGGACGTTTTTCTATTTATTCCATTCAATAAAAGTTGATTATGATTAGTCATGCGTGATTTACTTATCAAGACATGGATTCCGAACAAAATCGAATCCGATTGAGTTTGATTGTGTTCGATTGTGTTCGATTGGTTCGATTGTGTTCGATTGGTTCGAAAATCGAACTCACAGCAAAATAGATGTTCGATTTTGTTCGATTACCGAACCCAATCGAACGATTGGTGTTCGATTGGGTTCGATTGATTTTTGGTTCGATTTTGTTCGATTGGATACGCCGGGATTGTTGTGTTCCAGAATTGCTCGTTTGTAATATCCAAAGACTTAAAATTTTCTTAGAGTAAACACATAACCGGCATGATATATGGGATACTACTGTATTTTCTATAGTTGCAGAATAAATTTCTATATGTGTGATGTGTTAAAGGGAGAAATTTTCTCAGAATGTTTGGCGTGGTCAAAGGACGTGTATGAAATGCTTTACTTGCTCATTATAAATGGAAGGGATTTATTTGGATATTGCCCAGGGCAGCAGGGCAATATACAGATAAATCCCGGGGATTTATATAGATATTGCCCTTGCATTTATAATTAGCAATTTATTCAATTCATCAGCCCCGCTCTTCCCTGCTACATTATCAAGCCCTCCCCGGACTTTCAGTTAGTTAAATATTCATGAAGTATGTCAGTTAAATAAAGGATGTTGAATAACAAAAGAAAATGTGTGATTCATGAAATAAAGGTTCCTTATTTCCTCTCGCGTGTATGTTCACGGACCGTAAGCAAGGATTACGTTCCGTTCGAAACGTACGGTTCGTACGAATCGTATGGACAGTAAAAAGTTATTCACACTGACTGAGTGTGATAATGAGATGCACGTTCCGTATACAGACAGAACACGGACCGTAAGCAAGGATAACGTTCCGTGCGAAACGTACGGTTCGTACCGGATAGTAAAAAGCTATTCACACTGACTGAGTGTGATAATGAGATGCACACTCCGTATACAGACAGAACACGGACCGTATAGTTACGTAAAGTTAGAAGATGACGGACCGTAAGCGAGGATGACGATCCGTACGTTTTGTACGGACCGTCAACGTTTACTCACGGTCCGTATCAGTGCGACAGTATTGGACATGACTGCCCCCCTCCCCGGGCCTAAGGCCTTCCGAACTGCTTTCCGCCTGAACGATTCCGCGGCGGTGACTGGGTTAAGCCTAAAAGGACGTCGGACACCTTATTGAAACTTATATAACGGAGTAACTGGTTAGCTTTCAGTTGATGTTATGGGTAGCAGTTTATATAGTTAAATTTAGGCCTGAACAGCCCGAGAAGCTAGGTGGTACAGTGGTACAGTGGTACGGTAGGCTATCTAAGCCTAAGCCTAGCTGAGATCACAGGTTCAATCCTGAGTGGGGGATTTTAGATTTTCTTTTTTACACTTAAAAATTTATTGAAAATAAAATTCTAAGTGTCAACATTAGGTTATATAAGTCTTAGTAAGGTGTCCGACGTCCCTCTAAACGGTATTCTTTAGGCACAACCCGGTGACTGCGTCTATAGAAAGAGCCTGACGATGCGTGACAAAACGGAACTGAGTGGGGTTAGGGTTCAGGTCGAAAATGATGCTTTATTAATTTAATTTGACGTGTTGTTGTGTTTGAATGTCTACTTCGCTTATCGCATCACGAATAGGCAAAACGAACAGTAGCCGAAAGTAGGCTTCGATCAGACATGCGATTTCCTTCAGTAGCTTTGTTAAGCTGTATTTTATTGTGCACTGTCTCAACATCAGTCTCGATCGGCGATAAATGCATCAGCCTTGTAAATAGTTCGTTTGCAATATGCACAACAGCTGGCTATAACTACACTTTGCCTTTGCCCGAAAAACTTACTGGAGAAATCAAGGCAATGGTCGCAGGGTTTTTAACAAGCCGAATAATGACATGGAAGAACTGCTCAAAATACAATGTCGCCGCGGTGATGGAGTGCTCAGCAACGTTTCCTAAGTGCGCCAAAGGAAAGCGTGTGTTTCCTTGCAGACGAGTCTGCGGAGAGTTTTTGAAGCAGTGCTCGGACACTGTGGATGATTTTTATGCCATGTATTTGGATTTCTTCCTCACCTGGTGTCTAAATCTCCCGAATGGAAAACCAAGCGACGACAAGTGTTTTGAGCCGCCCAACTTTACCACGAATGACAGCGTACCAAGTAAGTGTTTTGATAGCTAGTACAAAAGGATGAGAGGCGAATAGCAGAATTTTACGGGCCTCGCAAACTCGTTTTCAGTGAGTGGTTCTTCGCATTTCCGAGTTTCGATTTGTTGAGTCATAAGCCTTTTTAGAGTCTCTCTCTTTCTCTTTCTCTCTCGGTCTCGCATTTTAAAAAGTCAAAACGTCTCGGGCTCGCAGAAAGATGCCAGTCTCGATGTTTCATAAATTCTCGAATTCACGCTTTGCCACCCCCGAAAGGGTTTCCGTAGCAGAACGAAGTGCCCGGAATTAAACATACGTCCGCAACGCGTACATAGAGATATTTTAGTTGAACATCTTTGGCTTTGCTTGCGATTTTATGGCGCACAGGAACATCCCCAGGAGACGCGAGGCTGTGTGCGTTGGTGTACAAGCCATAAGTAGATGAAAATTGTAAGTCAAAGTCCTCTCTGATGGGAAAGATTATTGCCTCTTTGAAGATTTGTTTTGTATATTTGAAATTGTCAACAGGTTAAAATTCCACAAGAATGGCAACTTTAATTTCTTAAACGCCTGTCACGAAATCCAGTTTTGAAGCGACTAAATGTTGTCCATGATTTTATTTTTACTAATGTTTACAAATATTTTACGACATTATGTTTGAAATGGATGTTATGAATATTAAGTACAAACAATGGCGGAAAATGTATGTAGGGATCAGTTTGTACATTGATGAACATGAAGAGTCTGAGAAAGATAAAATGTTCATGATCATCTTTTCACAAAGTGGAACGAAAAAAATCTGAGTCATCGTGAGGAATCGAATCTATGACGCCGGTCGGATGCTTGAGAGACTCGTGGCGAGCTAGGCCATATGCTAGGTTCTATATGACACGCGTCCTGCGCCCTGCTAGGATCAGCAATGTCGAAAGCGTCATGTGTGATGATAAATAACGAAAGATGATAAATGTTAAGCTCGGTGACGAAATGAGAAAGATGTTATCTTCATCTTGTCGCGAGCGAGGGACAAAGAAAAAAGTAGTCTACTTGTCATGTTCTCATCGATTTTTCAGCGTCTGTTTCAATTCCAAATTAAGTTTTATTTGAGTTTATTTGAGTTATTTGTTTTTCTTCTTAGGTCCTCTGGATCGTGGCTGTCAAAACTTGATCATTCCTGCCTGTAAAAACTTGGGAGATTACCAATACACCCATTTCTCCGAATCATCACAGAAGTTTATGTACATGTTGTTTTACAACAAAACGTACAACGAAACTAATGTAGAACAAGATTTTCCCAAGATGGTAGAAGACGATCTAGTAAAGTACCCGAAGTGTCGAAAAAACATAGCGAAGTTGTTTTGTGGAGAAATACTTCCCCCTTGTTTCCCGGATGAAAAGAATCATGTATTCAAGACCCTGTGTAAATCGGTTTGTGATGAGATCGTTAGAGACTGCCCGAAGTTTTTCAGGTAAGCCTAAGATTATAAGCCTGGTGGTTTCGTTTGGTTTCCTTCATCACTTACTGAATGTATTTTCTTCTTCTTATAAAGCTGCGGCTACACGTGCGATTTTTCGCGATGAAAGTTGCAAGAGTAGAATTTTTATTGACAAAATCACGGACATCGTCGCTCGTGTGGCCACTTTGCAACTTGCGACGCAACATTTCCAAATTCCAATTAGACAAGGAAACAATATAAATAAGATTTCCTCACAAATTCTTATTTATTATTTATTCTATTCCAGCCCCGCGTTATATTTTTGGTAGTGTTCAAGAGCGTCATGTTTGGGTAATGAGCGCCCCAGAGTGGACTACCATATAAAAATGATGGGGGTGGTCGTCGGAAATTATCGAAAAACACTCCAAAAGGTACCAGAATCTCTCTTGATAGGCGTAGGTCAAATGGATTTTTACCCCTTAGAGGAATCAATACTAAACATTTTGACCCCTTAATGGTACCCGAAATAGTATATTCTGCGTTCGGCGTTTAGTGTCCTACAAAATATCTCTGTTTGTTAATGGGCTCCTAGTTTGGGCTCTTGGAAGCGGTGAATACTCGAGGCGTTAAACGAGTTATAGCAGATAGAGACAAATTGGCCGGTGTTGTTAAGGGGCAATGGGCAGTGAACATTGAGCCCGCGATATGTAATGGTCACCTGTGTTTCCCGTGGGGACGGCGTTGGAGGGAGAGGAGTTGGACGCAGGGGGAGAGAGATCAGTGGGGCAAAAAGCCTGGGAGAGCGGAGGGTTCGAACAGAGTTGGCTCATAGGAGTTGGCTCATAGCAGCCTTTGATTTATTTTTGCAGGGGTAATTTCCACAATGCAGAATTTTGTGGCATGCTGGCGGAAGGAGACACAAGTCATGGGTATTGTGATCAAAAGGAGTGGCCTCCTCCATTTCATTGGCTTGATTTTATGGGTCAGTTTCCTTTTATTATTATCATTAAACCATGGAAGAGGATTCTTGTTAACGTTTATTGTTTCATCATCATGCATGCCTAGCGTAAATTATTCAACTAGCTACAAATAGATGAACTTCATAAATTAAAAGAGCTTCACAAACTTAGTACTCTCTGAAAATGTGATTGTGATATGGAAAATAATTTTCGAGAAACGAATCTTAAAAAAATTAAAAACATTTTGCGAAGAATGTATCGTTGGGGTAATAATTCTTGCCACCCGGCACTCGTAGTTCTTTTTATTAATTTTACAATTTTTGAAAGCTACTTTCTCCGAGGATATTCAACACATCAAACTAATATTTACATTGATTACTAAGTGTAACATGCTCTTCCAATTTATGTAGCAAATATGTTAGTTTGGTTTATGTAAACAATGCCAAAATGTAGACAATGACGTCAGTAAAGATTTCTCTGCAGCGTCAATCAGCGTGTTTCATCATCATCATCATCATCATCATCATCATCATCATCATCATCATCATCAAACATCAAACTTTCTTTGTGTCAAAGCTTCCTAGCTCAATCAGTTAAGAGTCGTCGCAACGTGATTTGACATTATGTCGTGCCAAGTCGGCTTTAAAGTGGTTAGTCCGCTATCTTCGGGATAACGTGAACTGAAGATCAAAAGACATATTTCCTTAGTTGAAAACCCAAAAGTAATTGTATAATTAACATGGATTGTTCTCTTCTTTCGAGAATTCAGTTTTGATCAGGAATGGCATGCTTTCATCCTTTAACTCCTAAGATTTCCAAAAATCAAAAATCACGAAAAATCCATTTTGCAAAATATTGAGAAACAAATGGTACCTTGCAAAAGTACTGCTGAAGAGGTTTTATTTAAATGGTCACACCATAGGATTTCGTCGACAGACTCAAAAGTTACAACTATACTACATGTCTAGTCCATAATTGATCTAAGTATGAAAGGGTTAAGATTTCGTCCACAGACTCGACTCAGCTTCGTATGGTTCTATTTACAGATAGGACACCACCATCAGTGAAACCAACGGAACCTGCAGAAAAGCAGGGGCCCAGAGGGTGGGTCATTGCCGTCGCAGTCGTGGTGACCTTGGTTGTTGTGGGGCTCGCATTGGGAGGTTTGATCTGGTGGAAGTGGCGTGGCCATTCATCTAGTATGGGGTACACAAAACAACAAGATGAACCAGCCCCTCATCAGTAGGACCCAGCTAATTCGTTTAAGTTCTCAGTCGTAACATACTGTGCTTCCACGATAGAACGATTTTCGTATGACCTTGGAATGATTATGCATAAACATAACCAAAACATTAAACGAACTGGAGGGAAGCAATATTTAATTTGATTGGTTTAGCGAACGGAGGGATACGCGCGTGGCTTTTGGTTAGTTTAGAGAAACGCAACGAAAAAGGAACGGATTGCGAGCTAAAAATAGCATTTTTCTTTGACGTCATTCGCTTTTCAGCATTCTGATAGGTTAATCGAACAAGCCTCTTCCCGTATTAGAGAATTTTTAAGCGGGAAACGAGCAAACCTTGTTTTGATCCTTTCATCAACTGGCGGATGAAATAAATCGCGAATACTCAGAGAAACCGTTTTCCAAGGTCATTCAAGGTCATTCAAGGTCATTCGAAAACCACTTGTTTCAAGATTTTTGCCCCCTTAGGATTAATGAACATAAGTTAAACAACTGGCTACAACCAAGTAAACTTCATAAATGAAAAGAGCTTGGTAATATTGGTAAATAATGTTCGAAAATCTGAGCGTGATATGTTAACCCTCGGACGTGCACGCAAACTTATACCCCCACCGTGGTACAAGTGGAGGTTGTTGCAACCTCCACCCACCCTTGGTTTTTTGCGATGTTGCAATATTTTGGAAATATTTTACGTCTAATAGATAGCTTGTGATGTACTCTACAAGATAGGCTAATATTATGGGTTGTGGCGCTGCTGGGGTCCGTGACGTCATCCAAAATGGCCGCTAAGATGGCTGCCATCTTGGATTTTACTAAAAATTCAAATTTATTGGGGGAAAATGCGAAAATTGCGAAAATAACATACAAGGGTTGCAAAATAACATACAATTAAACATTTTGATGCCTTTGGTAGCATTTTTTATCTTTTTTCTACTTATAACGTCATATCTTGTTACCATAGCAACCGCTTGTCGCCAAAATGTGTCTCAATGATAAACGAATAGCTACTGAAGACAGTATTTGCTAATCATAAATGGTCTTGAAAAAATCGGAGAAAAACCTTAAGGAGGGGGTGGCATCCACCCTCCCCCCCCCCCCACCCCCTGTACATCCGAGGGTTAAATAATTTTAGAGCTATCAATCTTTAAAGTGTCAAAATGTTACACAGAAGGCTTTCATTGTTTCCTAAGTGTGATATCCTTTTAGTCCTTTATAAGTTGCTTACTGCTTGATTTATGCTCGTAAGACAAAATGTAAACAACCTCGTGAGCCAAGGTTTCAGTATTATAATAGCTACCCTCGCGATAATACGTAGCTAGCAAGAAGTTCAAGGCCTGGGTGGGCCAGTACGCAGCTCTTACAAGGTCTTCTCTGATTTGCTGAGAAAACAACAGAACAAACAACACAACAATGGCTAACAATAGACCCTAGACCTAAAAACAATAGAGCTGCATGATATACAGGTCCAATGAAATTAGAGGTTGTAAAGAGCTGCGTGGTATCTGGCCTGGGTCGACAAGGCTAGGGTTCTTACTGCAGAAAAAACAAGTTTATTCGTGATATCTGTAACAAAGGGACTGGGACTGATTCGAAATTTGGTTCCACAAGAAAGATCAGAATAGCTTTTCAATAGATCACGTGACATGTCACATGACCATTTTAATGTCTGCAAACTTGATCGAATGATAACGCTTTTCTGATGCTTAATTTTAAAAAGCTTAATTAAAAAAAATATTCAGGTGGCATGTCCCGAGGCCAACTTATGCGTTAAGGCAAAGATTTTCGTTCAGCGAAAATTTCATACTGTTCTATGTAATCTAGCCGAATATATTGTAGATCTACCATACATTTTCCGAACACACTTAAAGGTTTGGCTGTTTTCTTCTTGCCTGTGTAGCAAGTACGGTGGTGTACCACGGTGTAGCAGGCGCGTTCCCTTCTTGCGCGCGTCCTTAAGTTGTTAATGCCTGATGTATTTACCGTGTTTTTTAAATAAAGATGATGATGATGATGATGATGATAAATGAACCGGTGCCTGCTACGTTCAAAAGTTTGCCATTTTGCCATACTTCAAAAGCATTGTTTTGTTTTGTTTCTTGATCTCAATGCAGCATAAACACGTCTATTAGAAAATATAAAATTAGACAAAGGTTACTTACCTGCAGGATAATTGTGATTCTCCTAGTATAATGCGTAGCACCAGGGATTCAGACTGCATTGTTCCACGGCTTGCCACCAGGTCATCACGGTTCAAAGATCTTTGTTATGCAAATGATGTACTATATAAGAATGCCATGTGCTCTTCACAAGTTGTCTTTTGAGCGGGCACGAAATTTCATCCAGAGAGCGCGAAGGACTATGAAGGGAGGGCTGATACGTGAGTAAAATATAACCCAGTTGGGAGGGACCTGAATCCCTGGTGCTACGCATTATACTAGGAGAATCACAATTATCCTGCAGGTAAGTAACCTTTGTCTAATTTTATATTCTCCTTCGTATAATGCTCCGCCCTGCGGGATTCAGATTGCATAATTCAAAGCAGACACCTGAGCGCGATAACAAACACGACACCATGATATGATTCTGTGTTGGATACTATAGTCATAGGAACAATAGCTGTTAACCACTTAATCAGGCTACACTACAATTTAAGGACAGCCCTGGCAAATGGACTCACAAAAGAACTTCTGTTATGAAACTAGCACTTAAGGTGCCTGCATTACTCCAATCTGCTGTTTGCAAAATATCAGATAAGGAAACACCCTGACTGATTGCTTCCGGGGTTCAAGCCCTTCAAAAACTATGACCTCTAAATACACTTGTATTAATTCTTGCTATGGACAATACATATTTCTGCCATCTAGAAATAGACGACGAGGAAACAGCCTTGCAAGGTTTACCATACGAAATAAAACGTTTTGACATGCCAACTGACTGTCTTATATCAGAGGTTTAGTGATAAAAGGCGACAGGGTAGAATGAACACACAGTTCCTCATTCACAAAGAATGCAGGTAGTGAAATACAATACAATACTTTCCTGGCCTTGATGTTTTTATAAGTCTGCTTACAATAAATTCGGTACTCTTCTCAGTTGAACTGACAAAATCAACGCTTAAAGCTGTTAAAGTCTGATTTCTTTGAGCAGACACTTAGGCCACTAATGCCACTGCTTTGAGTGTTACCTGCTTAAGATCTAATGCAGAAGTTGCGACCATGACTCTACAAATCTCAGCAAAAGGTTGACGTCCCATGTAAAGTTATACCTCGGTTAAGGAGGCCGAGCATGAAACATCCCTTTGATAAGACGAACAAAAAATAGGTTGTTCACCTAAGGCATAGTCATCTACAGACAACAACATAGAGGATGAGACTGACCGATACAAATTGATAGTACTATATGACTTACTGAAATCTTCAAACTGTTCAGTAAGAAAGTCACAAACAGTCAATAGATCTGCCTGAAGCGGATTTCTCTGTTTCTTTTCACATCAGCAACAAAAGCATTTCCATGCTGCAGAGTACTGCTTTCCTGTTCCGGGTCGCCAGGATCTAAAGCACATAATTGGCTGCCCTGTGAGAAATTCCTTGACCTCAAGGCTATTCCGGATACATGTCATGCGGCTAGGCGCACCACATCTTTAAAAAGATGTGGTATGTCCTCCTGAGGCAAGGTTAGGGGCGTGTCCCATTGAGGTAGAAGGACAGGACATTGGACCAGCAGCTCCAGACGTTTAGGATACTAGTGCGCTGTTGGCCAGCAAGGAGCTATGATTAAAGTATCCGGAACTTCTTCCAATTTGAGCTTGTGAAGAACTCTCTCAAGGAGACTGAAAGGAGGAAAAGCATAAGGTTTAAAACTCTTCCAACATAATGAAACGGCATAAACAGCCAAAGCACCCGGATCCGGGGACCAAGAGACAAAACTCTTTGTCTGAAAATATAGACAAGGGGCAAATAAATCAATATCTGGTACAAACAATATTTGTGAGATCCATAAAAACACTGTTGGATGCAACTTCCATTCAATATCTCAATTATGGTTCCTAGACAAATAATCCGCTGTTATATTCGAGCTTCCTGGAATATGATGTCCATCCAACAAACAATGACATGCAAAGCACCACTCCCAAATAGATTTGGACACTGTGTCCAAACTAGGAACCATTCCTCCCGACTTGTTTACATGTGCTATAGCAGAACTATATCAGAAAAACTTTAACAAGGCAATTGTGTGACCAAACAAAACACTGGACACAAAGCAGAATGGCAGTAAGCTCAAGCCAATTAACATGCATAGTCTGTTCCTCTGCGGACCACAGACCAGTAGTTGAAACTCCATTTCTATCCCGATTTGGAGACATCAGTACTTAAAAGGTAATAACTGTTGAGGGTTTCTTAAAACTAGTCCCATTATACAAATGGATTCTTGACATGAACCAATCCAGAGCAGCATTAGCTTTTTCTGATATTAAAGCAAACAATTGAATTGTAGTCTCCTTGATTAGTACAAAAGCGTCTAAGATCACAATAAAAAATAAAGGTCTTACCGGTCTAATTGCCGGAAAGGAAGAAACAACCAAACCAATAAAATGAGCTAACTCTCGAATTGAGCACTGGATTTTTCCCCGCAGAGAATTGGCCTGCTCTTTTACTTTATTAATATTCCATTCTGGAAGAGAAACAAACATCTCCAAAGTATCAATAACAAATCCCAAAAATTCATTTCTCTGTGAGGGAACAAGCATGGATTTCTCTTTGTTTACAATAAAACCCAATGAATCTAAGATATGAATAACGATAATAGTTTCCTCCGCTGAAAAATCAATTCCAAGCGGTTTCCAGATCTGAACAGGTTCGCGAATAGATTCGATCTGGTAGCCGTTCACGGCTTGCAAAACCCAATTATCGGTAAATAAATTGCTCCAAGACGAATAAAACTTTGCTAAACGTCCACCTACCTGAGGACAGACGTATGAAGTCTGTGAAATCGCTGTTACTTGGTCGTTGTACTGGCGACCACGATACCTCTCAAAGCGAGGTTTGTTAAAACCAGTATATGCAGAAGCACCCGACTTGCGGCGGTCATGGCTAATACTTTTAGCGGCCATTCGCTTGACTTAAGAAATCACGGATGCTTTGAGGCAATTCGTCGCCAAATAACATGGTAGTAAGGGTTGCCACTCATGACATAAAGACTTGTAAGCTGGAGCAATTTCAGACTTCAACATTTCACGGCGTTGCGTAGAAAACTCATAGATAGAGTTGCCCAACAAGGTGAGAGCATCAACCGAAAGGTCATAAATATCATTAAGCGGAACGGAGTCTTCTTGGCGTCAACCACTTTGTTCGCTAGTTGCACCACCGGCGTAATTCCTTTGAAGTCTGAAAAACGCCTGAAAAAGAGCACTCACGACTCTTCATCTTATCCAACAAATCGTCCCATAACTTGAGGTTCACTCGAGGTGCTTTGAGAGACTCACAGCTCTCGGGACGAAGATATTTCTTCTCAATAGAAGAAAACTGCTCCATAGCAGGCCTTGTGGTGCAAGCGCTATTTACACGCTTAGCAACACCTTCATTAACTTCACCGTCAACTTTCGCTCCACAGTCTTCAGCATACTTAAACAGGTCTTCGTAGGGAAGTTCGCCAACATCATCACCATCACCTTCACCTTCCTCGACGATATTATCACCACGGTCAAATGCACTGTGAAGGACTTCATCGAGGAGAACCTTCTCTTCTTCGGCACTTAGCATGGCCATTCAAGTTCGCGGTTGAGTGAACCGAGATATATTAAAAGTATCGGTCACTTTTGCCATGGAGTCGGCTAAAGAGTCTAATTCCAACTCCAACGCTTTAAACCCGGTCGCAACCGGAGTTTTACTTGATTCTTTGACAGAAGTAACGGCTAATTCTGTCTCCTTCGACATGATGACCTGGCTTGCACGCGAAAAAAAGACAACTTGTGAAGAGCACATGGCATTCTTATATAGTACATCATTTGCATAACAAAGATCTTTGAACCGTGATGACCTGGTGGCAAGCCGTGGAATAATGCAATCTGAATCCCGCAGGGCGGAGCATTATACGAAGGAGAATTAAAGACATTGTACAGGGGCGGATCCAAGGGAAGGGTTAAGGGGGAAGGGTTAAGGGGGAGGGGTTAAGGGGGTCGGGTTGCAACCCTCCCCCCCCCTTTTGAGCAACATTTCTTTTTTTTTAATTTGTACGACTCTTTACGTCTCGCCCTTGTGGTTCATAAAAAAACTAATAGAATAAATTGACTTAACAAACGCTTTTCGAGTCTCAGGAATGCTGGAAATGGCGTTTTATAGACATTTTTAATAGAAATACCAAAAAGCATCATTTTCCGTGACATCAAACACATTCTTTTGAATTCTCTTTACAATTCAAAATAATACACTTGACGTCGATAACGGAATATGATGCATTCTGGTACTTATTTAAAGGGTCTATAGGGTAAAATCGGAAACGTTTTCCGGGGAACATGCCGCCGAACCCCCCTTGAAGCCTGCGCCTATGGCGCTCGCTGTCCATGCCCATGGCGTGGAAAGTTATTAAGGTGTACAACCCCCCTTTCAGAAATTCCTGGATCCGCCCCGTTGTAAAAGTTGAATCTGGTCTGGGATGGCCCGGAATTAGTCAGAAGAGTAATGTATCTCATTGAAAAATCAAACTACCCAAAGACAAAACCATTTTCAAAGCAAAGTTGAATTTATTTGAAGCATTACATTGCTTTAAATCTATTTTAATTTATTTTAATGTATCTTTAACGTGTTTTATCACGGATTAAATAAAGCAGTCAGGGAACAAAACTATTGTAGTTCTCTAAGAGGACGTACCTGTTTTGTACTCTTAACCAACAAATAAGGAATACATTTACCCGCCATCCAAATTGCGCATGGAAAGTCTGGACAGAAAATCTAACCGTCAAATGAATAGGCTTGAGCGTTAACTTCTAACAACTTTAGGGACCCAAAGTGAAAATCTGACCAGTTGTCTTGAATTTCCACTTTGAGATGATTAGAGTACACGACAAACAGCGTGATGGAAAAGTGCTGTTAGACCGTTTTAACTCGGGCAATGTGAGGACTTTTGAGTCAATGCATAAAAATTTAACCACTATCGACGTTTTTGCCGTTACTTTTAGACAATTCCTTCCAATGATCTCCCTTCTTGTATCCAGTAGAAAATATCAAAATGCAGTGGAAAAACCTAGTACAAAATAGTTACAATTTCATTGAAATCAACTATACTCTTTAGCTAAATTATGACAACTTATTACGACAGGAGGTTTTCTCCACATCAAATTTTTGTGAAAAAGGAAAGTGACTCCTTTATAAGATGAAATGTTAAAAAAAAGTCAATGAAAAGTGCTATAAATTTGCAAATATCAAGTGTCGGGAAATTTTCAAAATACCTCCCTTCCAAAATCGCGAAATTTAAGTTGTCGTAATACATTTCCTGTTATTAATTTCATTGAAATTAACTATACTCTCTAGCTAAATTATGACAACTTATTACGGCAGGAGGTTTTAATTTCTTCGCATCAAGTTTTTGCAAAAAAGGAAATTAACTCCTTTATAAGATGAAATGTTAAAAAATTCAATGAAAAGTGCTATAAATTTGCAAATATCAAGTGTAGGGAAATTTCAAAATACCTTCCTTCCAAAATCGCGAAATTTAAGTTGTCGTGTTAGGCAAGGGATAAGTTACGAGTCAATAACAGACTTAGTGACTGCGCGTTTACTGTTAAATAACGTCAGGGTGTACTGTTCCTATTTCCTTTTCTAGCTGAACTGGCACAAAAATATGGTTAACTTATTCAATAACCAATGCGTATTGACCGTGCGTCCGTTGAATAAGTTCAGTTACAGCTCATCCATA
Organism: Cladopsammia gracilis; assembly: GCA_022457155.1. Lineage (NCBI taxonomy): Eukaryota > Metazoa > Cnidaria > Anthozoa > Scleractinia > Dendrophylliidae > Cladopsammia > Cladopsammia gracilis. The sequence continues at coordinate 1,818,671 of JAJGOT010000095.1, read as the reverse complement.
TTCACCATAAGGCTGTGACTGTATTGGTTTTTTCTGCGTTTGTATCTTCTGAAAAATACGATGCCAACAACAATGGCGACTACTATCGCTATTACGCCCAGCACTATACCAGAAATAGCGCCAGCCGACATTCCACCGCCTTTATTTGCTCGGACATTCGGAGACCCTAAGAAGTGAAATGAAATTATCGTGAATATTTATCGATCACATTTGACTTCTGAGGAGGGGATGGGGATGGGGTGGGGTGGGGGTGGGGGTGGGGGTTTAGGATAGGTGTGTGCCGCAAAGGTTCTTAAACCTTGACCCTATTCAAAGGCAGAAAACAAAACTTCACAACCTATTGACACCCTATTTAAGGGAAAAACAATAACTCAGAATTGTGTGAACAAGTCGATTTTTTAATATTTCATTTCTGAACATGGAGAGTTTAGCATCAGGCATAACATAATAGACTGAACCTACAAGTAGTTTCATTAATACGCCATCATAACCATATCTTTTTTATTTAGCTTGGTGTTTAGGTTCTGTAACTTAGCTAATACAATTTAAAGGAACCCTAACCAAAGATCACAATACCAAAAGAATACCCTATTTAAGGTTGAGCACCTCAAAAACCATACCCTGTCCAGCGGTACATACCTATATAGCTTACACATGGGTGTACCCTCCCCCCCCCCCCATCCCCTCTTCTACGGGACCCTGACTTGAGGCTGTGTATTAACCGGAAACAAATTTCTGCAGCGACACAGCCAACCTCCCCGGCTTTCTTTAAAGTGCACCTAACCCCCAATTTTGTTTTACTTTTAATCAACTCAATGTACGTTGAAAAGTTGAATAGTGAAATATTTCTTGTTTTTAACGTCGCGTTAGTGAGTTATAGAGATTTGAATTTACAAAATGCTAATTACATGACGTAAAATCAAGACTTTACCATTATTTCTACTTTAATTTACAATACGCATTTCGCAGCTTAAGGATAATCAATTTAAGAAAAACTAAATAAAAACTGTTAGGAGTCATTTGATTTGTAAAGAAAAAAATATTACTTGGATGTGGAAACAAGTAGTTGTATAATAAACGATAATTTATTTGACGTCATCGTATTAACATTTTGTAAATTTAAACCTCTATAATTCACTAACGCAACATTAAAAACAAGAAATATTTAACTATTCAACTTTTCAACGTACATAGAATTGATTAAGCGAAAAAACAATTTTGGATTTAGGTGCACTTTAAGGAGAGGAAAATTCCCTGGGAACGGGGAACGGGGTTGCGACGCAGCTGAAGGAAAAAATATCAGGAACAAAAGATCACCTACCCCGTTTATTTTCCAATATCAAAATACTAATTCTCCTTCCTTGTGCTCTTACGTTTCTCATAGAAGAGGTGGGGAGACGTTGTTAAAATATCAAGAGAATTCATCTTGGGTGATCATGTTTTTAACTTTCCATGACCTCTTTGATTGATTAACCCTATGTTTCCTGGGGGGGGGGGGGGGGGGCACCATGTACCCTCTAGGTTTCATTGTCATAGCCTTAATGTTCTTGAAGTTAAGAGGGGGGGGGGCACATTGTGCTCTCCCCCCCCCCCTCAGGCTCAGAAACTCAAAAAAAGCCCAGGCAAAATGGGTAAATACAATATAATAAAAAAAAAACATTGATCACTATTGAGGCATAAAAGTTAATAAAAGTTTAATGAAAGTTTAATAAAAGTTTGAGTTAAAATCTGTAAGGAAATGTAAGAGGGACAACTGCATATGGCTCTAGTTGGCGAGAATTTTAAGTTATTCGGGGTTCGTTATTTAATTCTACTACAGATTGTACTGCAGAATGATTCCTTACCTTTTCATCGTGCCGTTACCTGCTTGAAGCTCTACCGAAAAATGAACAATACCCGGATTCTTTATCTTAAATGGCTTTAGGACTGTAGGCTATTATTTCACCCAAACCAGTAATAAACCATTGTAAAACCCAAACACATCATATTCCACTATTCTAGCCCCTACCTTTGGACCCGGAATCAGTAGTTGATTTATTTGTTGTTGTAGTCGGTGGGGCAGGAGAACTACTTTTTCCAGATGTTTTGGTCGGTGGGGCAGGAGAACTACTTTTTCCAGATGTTTTGGTCGGTAGCACAGGTGAACTACCATTTCCAGATGTTTTGCTCGTTGGCGCAGGCGTACTACCATTTCCAGATGTTTTGTTCGTTGGCAAAGGTGTACTACCATTTCCAGATGTTTTGCTCGTTGGCACAGGCGTACTACCATTTCCAGATGTTTTGCTCGTTGGCACAGGCGTACTACCATTTCCAGATGTTTTGCTCGTTGGCACAGGTGTACTACCATTTCCAGATGTTTTGCTCGTTGGCGCAGGCGTACTACCATTTCCAGATGTTTTGCTCGTTGGCGCAGGCGTACTGCCATTTCCAGATGTTTTGCTCGTTGGCGCAGGTGTACTACCATTTCCAGATGTTTTGCTCGTTGGTAGAAGCGTACTACCATTTCCAGGAGTTTTGCTCGTCGGCACAGGTGTACTACCATTTCCAGGAGTTTTGCTCGTTGGCACAGGTGTACTACCATTTCCAGGAGTTTTGGTCGTTGACACAGGCGTACTACCATTTCCAGATGCTTTGGTCGTTGACACAGGCGTACTACCATTTCCAGATGCTTTGGTCGTTGGTACAGGCGTACTACCATTTCCAGATGCTTTGGTCGTTGGCACAGGCGTACTACTTTTTCCAGATACTTTTGTCGTTGGCAAAGGCGTACTATCATTTCCAGATGTTTTGGTCGTTGGCACAGGGATACTAGCATTTTCAGATGTTTTGGTCGTTGGCACAGGTGTACTACCAATTCCAGATGCTTTGGTCGGTGGCATAGCGGTAGTACGATTTTCAGTTGTTTTGGTCGTTGGCACAGGACTGCTAACATTTCTAGACTGCTTGGTCGTTGGCACAGTTGTACTAACATTTGTAGACTCTTCGGCTAAAACGAAAATAAAGAACAAAAAAGTAGATGCTAATTAAGACTTAAAATAAATATGAAAAGTTATTTGTATAATGCAATCAACGAGTTGTGGTTAGTCCTTAAAAAGACTAGTTGGTGAGCTAGCTATAGAGTTTGGACAACGTCAGCACAAGTCGTCTTCTGTTTAAAGTCCACAGCATACAATGGTCATTTAATTTCACACTAGTGTGAAGACGGGACGGATACGATTTTAGACGTAATAGTCGATTCTTCTTTTGTTCGTCGATATGTCCGTATATTTAGACGATTTGTTTAGTCAATGTTTTTGTCTAGACAGATAAGTCGTCCTGAACGCGACTGAAAAATTCATCAGATGACTTGTCCGTCCAGACGATTTGTCCATCTTCTAGGTTGAAAATGTCCGTTGTCGATTGGCTGTAAAGTTTGTGATAATATTGATAACCTCATTGGTCAGTTAAGCCCTAGCAAAACGGAAACACAAGTTCTGGAAATGCCAGCTTGCAGATAAACTTGTGTTAGGTTGCCGAACGGACTCGCATCTAGACACAGGTTGTTTGCAAATTACAAAAGAAGCCATTCCAATGTGGGCAAAGAAAACAATACTGAGAGCCTTCACCTGCACCTATTTGTGTTTGTGTGGACAGACAATCGTACATTTGCGCGCCAACTTCCGAACAAATATGAGCTTGATCAAAGTGTTAATGATGTAAATCATGGCAATGGAGTCGCTAGCCTTCGTAGCTGGCGGTTTTGTTGGTGCGCGCGATGCTGCCAACAAAACCACCAGCTACGTAGGCTATTGAGTCGCGCGTTATTGTAAGTGGAAAGCTTGCGATAGCTTCTATTGCGTCTTCGTTTAGCCAGGGCGTTAAATCGACCCGTTTTTTTGGTGTAAATACTTGAATAACAAAGAATAACAAAGACAGAGACAGAGAATGTCAAACAATTACCGACCCGTTTTTTTTGTGTAAATACTTGAATAACAAAGAATAACAAAGACAGAGACAGAGAATGTCAAGCAGTTACCGAAGTTTATCTAATTCTTTTATCGCTTCGACAAAAGAACTTTCTGAAGTACTTGAAATTCCTTAATTAATTTCAGTATTATAGAGAAGCTTTAATGTAGTGGTTATAGCGTGTTGGAGTTCAAATCCGAAGGTCGGTATTTCGAGGCCTGGTCTCAGCCGTCGTGTTTTTGACAACAAACTTTATTCCACCTTGTCTCTCTCTATATATCCAAGTGTATAAATGGGTACCGTGCATGATAAAATGGTGTGGGTAACCCTGCGATGGACAAGCATCCCATCCAGGAGGGAGTGGCAATATTCGAGTTAAGCTCCGGCCGAGTGGGTGACCTGTGGCTCGTGCGCCACTTTACCTTTGTCTCAGTATTGTTAGTTTTATTTTTCGTTGGTACTTTATACCCTTTCTCTCCTAGAGTCAATTATGGAGACATGAAGTGTAGTTATTATGGAGACATGTAGTGTAACCATTCAAATGAAACCACTTCAGCAGTACTTTTGCATGATACCATTTGTTTTTCAATATTTTATAAAATAAAATGTTCAGATTTTAAGAATTAAGTCAAATTTTTCCAGTCTGTAGTAAATTTGAGAAGTTTTTACCTTGGCCTGTAATACCGTGACTGCAATAAATTCCGATTCGATCAGTTATCCGAGCGCGAGAGATTTTTCAGTTGTAGTTCAACAAAGTTGCTTTGTTTTTTTTTTATTGTTTTAAATTACCTGTGAATGATTCGCCAATGCTTCTCCACAAATTGCTCGGCCAATACCCAGCATCTGGCCAGTCTTGAGGCCTGCAATACGCCTTTCCATGTTCGGATTCATTCATCGGAAATGCAGAACAGTAATAAGGACTCCTGAAAACCTTCAAGAACTGAGATTTAGACTCGTTAAACGCAGCCTCGCAAGTAGATTTACAGGGAACAAGTAACGTGCGATTATTTTTGTTATCACACGGTGGTGCTACCTCCATGCATATTATTTTCCTGAGCGCGGAGTTCATTTCACTGCCCTGAAATATATTACTCGATTCCACCTTCTTCTGATACGCACTTGACACGGAAGTGAAGCTGTAACCTGCGTCTGCGCACTGGCTAATGTTGAGTCTTTGACACGTGACGTCAACTGAAAACAAATTAAAAACAAGCGGTTAGCCGTCATGAGTAGACTCGTGAATGCGAAACGTTGGGACCATCCCCTCTCCTATGCGTTTTGCTCCACGGTCCCCCACCCTCCCCCGCCCCCAATGCCATCACCATGGGTAACGCAGGTGACCATTACATATCGCGGGCTCAATGCATATTTCGTTAACTCGTCTTTAACAATTCGGGTATTTTCGAGTTTATCAACTCAAATCTCTATAAATAATGACATATTTCGGCACCCGTAACTACGATTTTGCTTAAGAAAACAATTTGTTTCTTCCCTCGCATATTTTGTTTTATTATGCTCGCTCCACTCGAGGTTATTTCGCGGTCCATCGGTCACATGGGGTGCAATTAACCTTCACTAGTATGCATTTATAGGCTATTATTTTCGTCGAGCGCAGCGAGAAACAATGGGAGTCCACAGTTTGATATTTGCCCACTTTGCAAGCACTTCTTTTTGCATAAATTTTGACGGCAATTTAAAAGAAAATAAAATTTTAACAGGTAAAGGGAGGAGTTGTATTAAACATGTTTTGTATAGCCACCTGTCGAAATGACAGAATCTAATTTGAATATTCCTCGGGGAGATAAGCTGTATTCTTCAATACTCTTTTTGCGTTTGCCGCAAAACATGAAGCAGCCTACAGCTACCTGAGCTATCCTATTATCGACCACAAAAAATTATACTGCAATATACACTTAACACGGAAGTACAATTTGCATTTTCCTTCTTTGAACGCAAAGCACTTTCTCTACCTTACGAAAGCCACTACATCTCGATATATCTTCTTCTGGTTGTTGCACGCTATACAGCTGTATAGTCTTTCGACTGCTAGGATTATTAAATATGCGTGTATGTGGGCAAGCTATACTTAACCGAAACTGCATGCAATGAATTAACCAAAACAAGTTAATTTACTTACTTGTCCTAGTGTTATTAAACTGTTGAGAAGACTGACCGCTTGGCAAGCATTGGTCTGTAGGCCGAATAAGCTCACAGAGTCCTCTGAACAACGCCAACAGTCCTTCACCGTCGCTTGAACCGTCTTGACAGTCCCTTACAAATTTTCTGCACACGTCTTTGCACGGTAACCTTGCTGAAGACGTTGAACATTTCGGAACATGGACGGAACAAGTCATCAAAACTGAGAGCGACGCCGAACAGTTTTCAAACTTACTTTGCATGTTTGAAATTAAATTTGCCACTTCGTCTTGAGGTCTGCTCCTACTAAATTCGGACACATTATAACCCGCGTGGAGACAGCCATTAAACAAGGTGCGATTCAGCGACATGCATTTACTTGATGCATAGTTTGCGAACAAGCTTTCAAAAGCAGCGAGTAAAATCAGCGAAAGAAGTTTCATTTCGGCCCGTTTTCGGTTCCACGAACCAGCGAACGTGACTGTCTGATTGCAACTTTGGGAGTATGGTCATCTGATTCATCTCATTTTCTGCTGTTTGCGCAAGAATCCGCTGACTCATCGACGCGCTTGACTTGCGAGTAGGCTAAAATGAAACTCGTAAACAAGCTCAAACAATATCCACTCATGTATTCGTGACTGCCGCGTGAACTCTTGAACTGCATGGCTGAATCTTGCTTTTGTAAACCAACAATGCAATTGTTTTCTGTCTGTCTTATTTTCAGCCAAAGAAAGCAAGCCACGATACTTCCAATCTCATTTGGCAATAAGTTCAGTTTTGTATATTAGTCAACAAACACCTCTTTCAAGAGTCTCTCTTTCCTGAAGCCCAATAATAACACGTGGCTGTCAAATGCTTTATAATTTTATGTGGAAAATGCTAATTATTGAATTATGAACAATAAGAAAAAAAATACATCATACATAGCCGCTCATCTATACTTATGAATCGTGAGAATGCAAATTTTCAGCTTACAAAGTAAACTATTAATAAAAATGCTAAGCGAAATCGTTCTTTGGACAAACTAAAGCAACTGAAGACGGTTTCTGTAATTGGCGTTATATTGTTTGAGCAATTGAGTTACGTGTGCTCTACACGTAATACTTTTTAACGTTTTGTATTGACAAAAAGAACTTTATTTAAAATACGTTCCTTCATCAATATAGAACGTGCGCAGCGGGGCCTCCCACAGATAATTGCTGAGAATAATAGATCCAAGAAATTATCCTATATCCGTTTCTGTTTTTATCTAGAAGCAGGTGGATATTTAGTCAAGTAACTTATTAAATGCAATAACACCGCAGATATAATACACCTGCCTGTCATATGTGGACAAGAAATGGACGTAGTTTTACATCACGCGGCGTTTCACAAATTAACTGTAAAATCCCAATGATTTTGGTATGACGTAATTTTCTTTCCGTTTACCGTCTTCCAACCGACCAATACTTTAAAGAATTTCCGTAAACAAAAGAACTTCATATTGTCTTTCAGTGGTAACTGAGGACCAGAAAGGGGTGATACATGCAATCTCTTTAATTTGGATGAAACTTGGCAGAATTGAAGGACTTACTCAAGAACTCTAAAAGGCAAAGAAGGTCGGCTTTGCGATTTTTCCCTTGGGAGTTTGACCACTATCCTGGCTTTCTGCCCCAAATCCCCAAAAATCCACTAAAATAAGCATCAAAATTAGCTAGACACTTGACTCCAAGTTAAGAATATAATTAATTTCATACATATTTCACACTGAAGCTGTGTTTATAGTTTACATATAACCAGTTAGAAGCTATTTAGAGAAACAAGTGTCAATCAAGAGCTTTCAATGCCCACCCATGTCACGAAAGATCTAGCAATTGTATAAATAAGCTCAACTTCTGATCGTTAATATCGCCATGGGTACAACTCCCCCGCCGGGGAAGGTACTCGGCAAATTTTTGGGTGGGGGTGTGCCGCTGGGACTTTGAGACCCTTGACCTTTACTAGACTATTTTAGCTGCATTTTGCAACCCTATTCTAGACTAAAACACTGAAAAACTACTCTACCTTATCCTAGACCTATTCCAGACTAGCTTTTTTCCAGAAACTCGTTCACCATCACATTTTAACCCTAGATCTACCATGGCCGATTAAATCGGCCTTAAATACAGTACTGCGTTGAAAAATTATAACTTTCTCAGTTCTGTAAACATGGTGCTAACGATGACTTGACAGATCATCCTGGTAAATGTTTCACTTCATGAAACCCAATAAACCCAATAAAAGTCCCGATTTTTGTCGAGTATTACCGTTTGTTTTACAGCGAAAGCAAAAACACACGTTTTGTACGTGCCACAACAACACCAAAAAACATTCATCTTTATATTTCATTTTTTAATGCAAAAATTTCTTCTGAAACCAAAAGTCTAATTTTACAGCGAATCGCAATCGAAGTCCTTTGCATTCATCACAAGTTTGTCCTATTCCTCTTTTAGGCGGCCCAGCAACAGCCATTTTATTAAGACCATTCCAGCAAACTTCCGTTTTCCTTCTCTACCCCCGAAAGCAATTATGGGTAATGAGGCCGTACCGAGTGCATGAAAGGCTACCAAATCCTATTTTATAGTTTTTTTATAAGTGTCGAGCCACCCGCTCCTCCCGGCAAAATATTGTACCGACTGCATTCTTTAGAGGTCAAAACTTGCCAAAATTGCCAAGGTAGGTCGCGGAATCCATCCACAGAACGGCCAGAGAGACAGCTTCACTCATGAGCCGCCATAACAGCTTCGAACCATGTTTGGCGTCTCAGTCAGCGTGAAACCACCCTTCACCTCTGTATTCGTTCAGAGGCTTGCCTCTACCCACATTCCAGCATTAGGATGCCAGCCTGGGGGCTTCTGCAGAGGAAAATGGCTCGAAAAAGGGTCAAAAAGCACTCATAACTTGAAACACCGACCCGATTCGAGTTCGAATACTCGCTAGCCGAACGAAAACCGTTGTCAAGGCTGATGTCACGGGACAGCTTGAGCCCTCTGTTTTTTAGAACAGCGAATGTTTTCTTATTAACTCCTTATATGGAACCAAAGGATCCCGAAGCTTGTTTACCTTTGGAAAATTGCTGGAGATTACAAAACATAAGTGGCAGTTCTAGGGTTAAGATGCCATTTACCAGTAAACCTTGTCTAGACTAAATTCTTCACGCAACTGATCATTTTCGTGGAACGTGATACCCTATTCTAGACCAAAACTCTCTGATTTCTGTACCCTATCCCAGACTAAACTGCCTGAAAACCATACCCTTCACAGCGGCACATGCCCATACAGCTCATATATGGGAGTATCCCCCCCCCGGGGGGTACAACCATCTTTTTCGAAACAATTTTTCCACTATTCAGTGCCATCTTTGATTTGATAAAATCAATAATAACTTTTTAGCGACCACAGTTATTTTATTTTTATGCTATTTTTATTTGCGACTACAGCCGTTCGAGCCACGCCGGTAAATGGAGATTGGTTCTCACAAAGAGAGAAAGACCAAATATATTGAAATAAAGTCAGTGCAGACTGAATCAGTTCATGAAAGTAATTTCTCATGCAGTAATGAGATTAAAACTGTCCGCAAATTAAATATTATTTATAGCAATTAAAACTAGCCGACGGCATTATTCCCAAGCTTTTATATTCTTATTCATTTTCATTATTACAACATATTTAATGTTTTCTGTTTGTACATAAATACTTAAAAGAACTAATAGCTAGATATTCTACTTTCGCATACATGGCATTTCAGCAGATATTTCTTCAAATAAATGAATGTTTCTTTTTTTTATCTTAGGAGTAAATATTTCAGTCCTTATACTCTGCAAATATATTAAATATATATTAATAGAGCAGTTTTCAATTGAGTGTGATAAGTAATTACACAATTGCTTTGGTTTTTCATTGCTAAGCTTTGTGATTGGCTAAAACATCTCGCGCCACTTTCTCGACCAATCAGAAGTAAAACAAAACCAATCGTGACTTGCTCGCACGCGTTTTCCCGCGCGCTTGGCGCCGGCGACATGTAATTGCCTCGAGCTCTGATTGGTTAATTGGATTGTTTACGACTGTTGTGATTGGTCAGAGTAATTATTTTGGTTTTGGTTTTACCATACTCAATTGAAAACTGCTCAAAATACTATATTAAAAAATCATTCATATTTGTTATTTGCTATATTAAATTTTATACGGACATCATCATTATCGGTCGGCTGAAGAACAGTCGACTGTAAGGCATCTCCAACTGGCTCGGTTTGGGTAGTGCGCCCCCTGTCATATCATCTGAGAAGTAATTGTTGGGGTAAATCCATTCCTGCACTTGGCAGGAGAAGGACCTCCGCGGTTTCCCTTAGGGTCTTCTCCCGTGGACTTAACAGAAAAAGACAATAACAAAAAAATAATAATGATAATTATTTGAAAGTAAATTCGTTATCCACTTTGAAGGGATTTCTCTTACATTTTCCATTTCTTTCATGATCTCACGATTATACCTTCAACTTTTTCTTCATACAGTTTTTCCATCCTTTCTTTCAAAACATTGAAAGCTGACAAATGTTCTTCTTGAAGTTCTTTGTTTAGCAGCTGTTCTTTTTCTTTTCTTTGTTTGCATTTGTTCATAGAGTATTTTGGTCAAGCCCAAATCATACCATCCATAAGGACGTCGGGCACCTTATTGAGACTTATATAACGGAGTAACTGGTTAGCTTTCAGTTGAGGTTAGGGGTAGCAGTTAAGGACTACGCAACCCGAGAAGCTAGATGGAACAGCCGGTACAGTGGTACGGTAGGATATGCAAGCCTACGCCTAGCTGAGGTCACAGGTTCAATCCTGAGTGGGGATTTTAGATTTTGGACGGTATGATTTAGGCAAAACCGAGTATCTTCTGAAATGTTTCTTGATATTGTATATATTTCACCTAGCTGACCTAGTCCCAGGCCCAAACAGAGCGTGGATCTGACTGGCCTTCCGTTACCCTCCTGAAGCCATCAGACGATTTATTTCGTCAACACAACGCTTATCACTCAGTAAGGAGCAGCTGAGTTTCCACATTCCAGGACCCTTGCCCTTATCGTCGACATTTTAAAACTCTATTATATTTTAACGGTTTTACATACGTTATCAGATAGGGAGTTTTAAATAACTGAACCAGGCCAGTCTAGACAAAATTAATTGTTCCTATTGACTCCAAGTCGAAAGGTACGCCTCGTGGGATTCTTAATCACCAAATATCGTGCAAATCCGTCCGTGTATAAATACGGGAAAACAGTCGAAGTAGTTTATCCGTGCAGACGAACTATCTGCTAAGTTCGTCTTGGTAGTAGCCTGCGAAAACAGCCGCCTCTCTAGAAGATGGTTTTCCATGTTCTCTAAGAAAATAATGCACGCTTGAGGTATATAAACTGACTGTAGTTTTTATAGAGCTCAAAAGAGCATTATTTTCTTCCCAGAACCGATAGGAAAACTATCTTTTATTTGGTTTAGTATATAGCATAAATGTCGTATCAATGAGCACTAACTTGACACCAATGGCAGTCTCTTTATTAACCAGCAAGGCCCGCTTGTTCGAAAGCTAGGCGATTAACGCTAACCGAGGATTTCATTTCTCCGATAAAAAAAAGTTTTCTTAAAAGCTACGTTTTAGTTAAAGATAAAGAAAAGTCAAAGTCAAAACTGAAGGGCAAAAAAAAGTTGGAACTGAACAACATTCAAAGATTAGTTATTTAACCTGATTCAAAATTGACGCTAATCCTGGGTTAGCTTAATCGTTCTTTGAACAACCCGGCCCTGAACAGTAATTTCTTCCGCGATGCAATAATACAATAAAGTGTATTAGGTTCCCAAACGGGATCGCAATACTAATTTACAACGAATACCTAATTTACACATTTTAAAAGGAATGTGTATGTGTTGTGTACACATATACATATTGGAAATTAACTTTTCATGAATGAAGGAACACTTTTACTAATATTTCCCATTATGTTATATTACTTTTGACTATAAAAAGGTTTTGAAAGTCCAACAGACCTAGTAATGACAAAAAAATCAAGTACTTAGAATATGCGATAATATGTTTTTTTTTTTGGTCTAGTTTTACATAGAGAACATTTGGCAATTGCCGGTTTAAGACTCATTTCTAGCGTCAATCCGCGTATCGTGAACGTTGATGGTTCTAACTTTTAAACGTGTGAATGAAATTCTAAAGTGCCGACCAGTCAAATCAAAGCTATACAAGTGAGCAGCACTTACTTAAAACCCTTTCACTCCCAGAGTCAGTTATGGAGACACTAATGTCATGTAGTTCTAACTTTTGAGTCTGTGGATGAAATCCTATGGTGTGACCATTCAAATGAAACCTCTGCAGCAGTACTTTTGCATGGTACCATTTGTTCTAACTTTTGAGTCTGTGGATGAAATCCTATGGTGTGACCATTCAAATGAAACCTCTTCAGCAGTACTTTTGCATGGTACCATTTGTTCTCACTTTTGAGTCTGTGGATGAAATCCTATGGTGAGACCATTCAAATGAAACCTCTTTGGCAGTACTTTTGCATGGTACCATTTGTTTTTCAAAATTTCACAAAATGAAATTTAGGAATTTTCTTGAATTTTGATGTTTGGCACTCTTGGGAATGAAAGGGTTAATACGTAGTCCCGCTTATTAGAGCGGCTTTCAGTTGAGTGTCGAAAGTAATTTCGTGATTGTCTTGGTTTATCCATTACTACGCTTTGTGATTGGCTAAAAAATTTCGCACCAGTCTCAACCAATCAGAAGCAAAACAAAAACCAATTGTAACTTGATCGCACGCGTTTTCCCGCGCTTGGCACCGGTTACATGATTTTGCTTCGAGTTTTGATTGGCTTATTGGATTGTCTGCATCTGTTGTGATTCAGAGACAAAGTACTGAATTACTTGACACTGAAGTGTTAACCGCTCTATGTTGCAGAACGTGGTTCTAACTTTTGAGTGTGAGGATGAAATCCTTTGAGTGGACCATTCAAATTTCTGTGGTGGTGCGTTTCTGTGGCATGCTGCCTATTATGTTATGGTTAGGTGGTTCTAACTTTTGAGTCTGTGGATGAAATGCTTACAGTGTGCTTAGTGTGACCATCAATTGAAAGCTATTGATCGGTACTTTCCTGTGGTGCTGTGGCTCTTACGCGCTACAAGGTGGTTCTAACTTTTGAGTCTGTGAAAGACTGATCCTTAAGTTTGACTATTCAAATGAAAGCTATTGAACTGCACTTTTCTGTGGGAGAAGTTGTCAAATTTCAAATTCATCTGCTCTGTCCTCAGAATAGAGGACTTGTTTTTGATAATCGAACTGATGAGTTTTCTTCCTCCTGTACCACACGAAGCCAATGACTCCAATAGCGATAAGAATTACGAAAACAAACGTAACTACAAGTCCAATCAATAGCTTACTGGAGCCCGACTTTTTGTCTTTTTGCTGTTTTCGTAGAACAGGCGTAGGAATGGTATCTAAAGCGGACAAACAAACAGAAAAAAAATTAGTTTTAAAACATAGATCTGCTTTTAATTCTCGAGCAATTTCTCCATTCGAAAAGCTTTTTGAAAACTTTTTGATGGCGAATCAAAATGCATACCTTGCGAGTAGAGATTATTACTTTTCGCCCTATTTGCCGGCCGGCGCGGAGAAGGTATCGAAAATTAAGTACGTTTCGCACGCCGGCGAAAATTAATAACCTCTGTTTTGTAGGGACTAGCTGGGTAGGCAGAATCATCAATTGTCAGAAGGTCAACATAAAACCGTTCAGTTGTTTACGTGCAAACTAGTTAGTCAACAGTTTGCGCAAATTAAATGCGACCCAAAATCTGTAAACAGAGAGAATTGCCAGAGAATTACCAGAAAATTTACTGCAAAGCTGTTGCGGAAGAAAAAAAAATTCTAGCACAGTGAAACGACGTAACAGAATATCTCTTGAATTTAAATGCCTTATCTTCCTTTCCATAATGAAACATATGGCTGGTCCCTGATAGCGTTCGTCATATGAGTTTGGGAGCATGTGTTTTTTTTTAAATGTTTAATCATAATGCCGTTTACAAAGAGAGCAAGGGTGAGGCAAGGCGATTTAAACAAGTAATTTAACTACGTATATATACCTGTAGTAGGCGTTTTCTTCCTCTCATGGGTTTTAACCACATCTAAAGAAAGTGGATACAAAAATAATCGGTTCTTTTTAAGGTGATGTTACACGGGACGATTCGCAACGACGATTTTTTAGTGCCACATGGGTGCGCGGACGATTTTCTTCGCAATTTTTGCGTTGCGAAGTTTTTGAATCAGCTTCAAAAACTTGCAACGCAAAAAGACGAATTTTACTCAAGTTATTTCGTGTAATATACCTGTCGTTAATTTTGTTGCGCTAAAAATCGTCGTTGCGAATCGTCCCTTTAGTGTTCAGATATCTTAATACCCACGTCATTGGTGCAGAAAGGGGAGGGAAATATTTTCGAGAGCGTGCGTTAAGATCGCGCGTGGAGAGCGCGAGTGGAGAGCGCACGTGGAGAGCGCTCTTTTCTCTCCTTTCTACCGTCTGGTACGCGAGCTGTTCCAGGCGTTTAGATAGTGGGGAGTGAATGATAGGTGGCTCGCAAAAGAAAAATAGTGCGACTGCTGACGAGTGCTCTCTCAAGTAGGGCTTTCCACAGTAGTAGGTCTTGCTTCCATATTTCACAATGTTTATAGTTATTAGAGTGTAAAAGGAAAGATATATGCATGTCAGTGTTCTAGGATGGTCAGTGGTTTTTTAAAAAAGTCAAAATGGTTAGAAGTCTTCATGCATAGTCTTTCCTCATGAATGCATTTTTTGAGTTTAATTGGAGACAAAGTTATTCAGCAAATTAAATTTATTTGGCAACGCTTGTTACACCGCAAAATTGCACAAAAGTACTTAGAAATCTTACTTTTGTTGTACAATTTACATATTTGTGCTTTAGACCAAATTAAGGAAGAGAGCTAAACTTTCGTTACAAAAATACAACTTCCTGTTTTTTAGCAACGTTTTGATAAATTACGGGCAACGTTTTGGGAAATCGTGGGCAACTTGTGGAAGCCCTACTAGATAGATAGATAATCTTTATTTAAACACGGTAAAAATTCGTCAGCTAAAAATCATTATAATACTTAACACAAAGCAATAAACTAATATTAAAAAATATCTATATATGAAGAATTTAATTAAATAATAAAAAGCTGCTTTCCACGAATGCCGTGCCTTATAGTTCCTCTTTGAGAAGTCGTTTAAATTGCCCAAGGGACTCAGCTTTCCTTACATTATGAGAAAGGCTGTTCCAGAGCATGGCGCCACTATAACTGAAACTATTTTTATAATAGTTTGTGCGCGGCAATGGAACATTAAGTTTATCCTCAGAGTCCCTTAGGTTGTAACTAATTTCTCGCTTCTCAAATTTAGAACTTAGACAGTTTGGAGCCAACCCGTGTAGAGACCTATAAACCATCATAGCTCTTTGAATTTGTTGCTGGCAGGCAAGATTTTTCCATCCTAGGAGTTCTAATAGATTACCAGCATCTACGTCAAAGTTTGAATAGGGCAAAACACGAGCTGCTCTGTTTTGTAGCTTTTGTAGTTTATTCTGCAGAGTTATCCCACAGTTTCCCCAAACAATGTTGCAGTAGTCGAAGTGTGGCTGTATCAATGCTTGATAAATTAAGTATAAGGTCGCTTGAGGAACGAGGTGCCTAATTCGTTTCATGGCCCCAATACCAGAAGCGACTTTCTTTGTGACTTTCTCGATGTGGTCACTCCAGCCAAGTTTGTCATCAATGGTCACCCCAAGTGATTTTGTGGTAGTGACCCGGTTTACTTGAAGATCTTTAATTGCAAGTGCTGGGGAATCCGTGAGAGTACTTAGCCTCTGTCTAGATCCGATAAGCATAAATTCCCCTCGTTTTCACCGCTTGTTCGCGCAAGATGCAGATAAATATATGAAATTCAAAATGGCGGCTATTTGATTCAACCCTGTCGTTTTAATTAAGTTATTTACGAGCACTGAACCAAAATCTTTTATGAAGATAAAAGAGCCAGAAAAAGCAAGACACCTACCTGTTTTGATTGTAGGTCCTTGACTTGGGGAATTTCCTGAGTGAAAAAGTAAAACTTTACATGAATGAGTGGTGAATAATATAGTTGATTTGAACTAATGACTTCAAACGAAAGTAAGAGAAGTCAACATTGTGCTTTCATCAAAGACCTTCTTTTTTACTCTTGGAATTTCTTATTTGCTGAAAATACATATGGGATTGATTTATAGGAGTATATATAAAGCCATAGTTTTCTTTCGAAGTGTACCGGGGGCGGTAGAGTATTGATAAGAAGACGGGTACTATAAAAGAAAAGAAAAAATCTCCCGATTTCAGCCGAGAGATCTGCAGAGGTTGCTGTGCTTTCTTTATGTGGTGTGTTCCTTTTTATGTGTTAAATTAAACATCTGTTTCAGCTGTTTCGCAGTTCTTTTAAATAATAAAAATGCAAGCAATGATTATTCCAGCCAGACCCTATTAATAGTTTCAGTGAACAATTATAGTCACTCTTAACAAAACTAGACCATGTAAGGCATGTAGCATAGAATTTTTGCGGGAATTTATTTTTGCGGATTGGCACTATATTTCGTATTTTGTGGGGGCACATTTTTACAATTCCGCATGACTGATATTGCCTGCTGGTACTTTCTTGGTGTTGCGGATGGTGTGATCACCAAATGACGTAAAACAAAAGATTCAAAAGACACTGAACAATACCCACACCACAACACAAAAGCTAACCAACAATGGCTTCCGCAACACCAAGAAACACCCACATAACCGGCCCTGCTTTTGTAATGCAAAGTTGCGTTATTCTAACGATATTGGACTAAATTAACGTTTAAAATTGTTTGATTTTGTTTTGTTGCGTCAGTCACTTTAGGAGAGCAGAAGATTGTAGAAGTCAGTGAAAAGTCTCGTTTGTATAACTACAACTTGACAGGCAAATGCAATAAAATATTAGACGATTTTGTTTCCTCTCTCTTTAATGTTTGTTACCCAAATCAGAAGTCGCAAAAATTAGTTCCCAGGTTATTTGACTCAGAAGGGAGTAAATTTATGCGGATAAATATTTTGCGAGTCTTTTGTTCTGCGGAATCTTATATAAATGGATCGACAACAAAATCGCTTATTATCGCTAAAACGTAGAACCCGCGAGCTCGCGAAAATTTCATACTACACCGGTAATCAGTCTTTACTATTCAGAGCCATGATACTAAAATTACTGACGTAAACGAATCAGACTTAACTGGCTAAACCAGTCTTACCTGATGTGCCTGTTGACGGAGTAGATTTTCCAGGTAACTGCCAGTTCTCTGAACGAGGCCAGTGATTCTGTTTGCATAAAGATAAGTTATGGCGACCCTCCCTCTCCGGGAACTCTATACACATGTCACTCCCATAAAAGAATGGTGACTTGCATGAGTTAAAAAACCTCATACACTTATCTCTACAGAGGAAGGCGGCCGCTCCGTTTATGCATCCTGGTAAATTCTCCGCACAAACTATTTCTTTCCGGTCCTGACTGCAAGAGTCATTATCATTGTACCTGATCTTTGATGTAATGTAGGACTCGTACGATTTCTGTATTCTTGGTGACACCACTGTTTTAGTATAACCAGGGATATCTTGACATGCTGAAATGACTATATCTGAGCAGTTGTGTTGGTACCCTGTGAATATAAAAATAAGCACAGTTACATAATTCGAAGCGGAGGTGTAGTGGTTAACGTGTTGATCTTAAAATGTAAATGTAGATGTTGTTTATTTTAATATAGTGGACGAGTACTTAGCTATCCAGCTAATTCACAGGCACGTCACTTAACTCAAATATGGAAACAAATATTGTAAATAAAACATAACATGTTAAAGTGCCTATCACCACTGGAAAGTTATTTTCAGATGATCAACTCCATGATGTACATCATAGTTGAACGTCGCGTTTATACAAAATGCTAATTAGATGACGTCAACCCGGGAATTTGCCATTATTTCTACGCCAATTTAAAATGCGCAGTTTACAGCTTGAGGATAATTTATAAATACTAAAAATAAACCGTGGATAGTCAATTGATTCGTAAAAAATATTAGTTGGAGGTGAAAACAAGTAGTTGTATAATAAATGATTCCCGGGTTGACGTCATCTAATAGACCATTTTGCAGTTCTCTTCTCAGTGTCCTGGCCTTTGAGTGGAAGCGAGGCTGAAGTTGACCTTGTTATGATACAGACCTTGGAGCTTTTCAGATATAAATTTAGCTAGTTGGCATGAGAAAAGCATTATTAACATATGAAAGGCAGGAAGGTTTGCATCAAAGCAAAGTCACCTCCAGCCTCGCTTCCACTCAAAGGCAAGGTCACCAAGCACATAACTGTAAAATGGACTATTAGTATTTTGTAAATTCAAATCTCTACACTCACTAACACGACGTTCAAAACAAGGAATATTTTATCATTCAACTATTTAATGTACATAGAGTTGACGTCTGAAAATAACTTTCTTGGGGTGATAGGCACTTTAAAAATCCCAACTGGCAGGAGGCAGACCAGTTGGCTGTTTTACAAGGTTGACCAAGGAGTTGAACTGTGGGTACTTGTGACAAAACTCTGCGGGTAACCTTACGACTGAGAAAAATGTATTACTTGAAACATTATAAGCTGTCAATTACTATCAAACTTTGCGCCGCTGCATATATATGTCTTTTTGTTTGCTTCTGTTCAGCCCATTGGTCAAGTGCCTTTTCAAGTGTGGTGCAGATCATACCTGGCGGTGTTCTTCGGCTCCTTTGAAATAGACACTTTGAAATAGACACTTTTCCATGGCCACAAAGTTTTCTGAGCGAAATGTTTATCGTAAGCGGACAGCTTTACTAACGACCGCCTTCACAAAACTCTTGTGATAGCATTTCTCGTAACAGCTGCTTTTAAGATTCCCTATTTTAGAGATTCCCTATTTTAGAGACTCCCTATTTTAGAGATTCCCTATTTTAGAGATTCCCCATTTTAGAGATTCCCCGTTCCCCGTTCCCCGTTCCCCCTTTTCCGATTTCCCGTTCCCTATTTTAGACATAGCCGTCAAGTATGTGCATTGTACTCTTTCACATTCAAAGTAGCCCGGCGTTACCAATCGATGAAATCGATGATAGGAAATTCAATCGATAAATCGATATCAATCGATGAAATTAGTTAATTGATATCGATTGGTATCGGCCAATCGATGACCAATCGATAGTCACAAAAAAAGTTCATCGATTGATATCGATTGGCAAGTACTTTCATGACAGATGTGCCAAGTGCAATTGAGCCGCGAAGCGGCGACAAACGAGTCGCGAAACAGCGAGTTTTCGCCGCTTCGACCGCTTAATTCGTGTGTCTCTCGTTTGGCCTGAAACTCTCATGCACTCTCGGCGATTCTTGTGCGCTCTCATCGAATTTGGCCCACGCTTGCTGAGAGTTGAATAAAACTCTCGTGCAACTGAACTCTCATCCTTCAACTCTCCGTGACTCTCATTCTCGTTTGGCTGAAAGTCATGTTTTCAAAATAAATGTGTCCAATTTTCATATTTAAAGAGTGACAAGAGTAAGAAAACTGTATCGTGATAATCGATAACAGTCGATGATAATCGATAGCAATCGATGCCAATCGATAAGGTCACAAAAATCTTCTTCATCGATTGGTCATCGATTATCAGTATCAATCGATTAATTGATATCGATTGCCATCGATTGATATCGATTTTAATCGACCATCGATTTCATCGATTGGTAACGCCGGGAAAGTAGGTGTCAAATGTTAGCATGTGTGAAACCACCAGTTGTCTCGCTCAAGGGCACTACACGAAGGCAGAGCCCTGATAACGAGCCTTGTATACGGCGATTTTAATGCCCTTGACCAGCGGTGAATTATCCTAATTTTGATTATTACATCATGATCATCGATGTACCGGCGCGGCACGAGCATGCCGACAGCTGTGCCGAGGCTTGGAAAGCGGTTTTGTTTTCACTTTGAAAACGTTTTTTAAACAATTTACGTCTCCGAGGACGAGGACATCGGTTATAGCAGGACATCCAAGAATGTAAAAGCTCTTGTTTAATTGTAAACGAAATTGTTTCAAGTGGCCGAGAGATCTCAGAGGGGTCCGATGCCGATATTCTAAGACTCTTCTAAGCTTGAGGTCGCGACTGAATCTGAAAAATTGACCGCAGAATTTATCGCTCTTTCACAATGTTGTTCTGTTCCTCGATTTTAACGATATAGATCTCGTGTATCCTAGACAATTTGTCGCCAGGCTGTCACGTTGATAAATAGGTAGACAGGTACATATGCATTTAATATTCAATTTGAAATTACAACTAATCACAAACCACCAAAATCTTCTATATAGGCGCGAGTCTTAATATCTCTAGTCTATCTCTTCAATATATAAAGGACACACAAGAATATTTTTAGAAATGAAAAATTCCTTTCACCATGTTTTGATATCTTGAAAGCTTTTCTACGATGGAGGTCTACGGTTTTAGATGATTTTTTATCATAACAAATAAACAAGTCTCGTGTAAAAACATATGTTTGACAAAGAATTCGATCACGAGCTAAAGACAAAAGAATACTCCATACGAAGGAAAACAAAAATCTCCGCTTACTTTTCTTTATCGTTTGGATCAATAAGATAATATGACGTTTTCTCTCTCTAAACGCTTGAATAGTTTGTATGAACAATTAGCTTATCACTTACTAATGCGTTTAAGTGAATGTGTTGTTTAATTCTTCACTTGTCGTACTGCGTAAGCACTAAAGTAATTGGCTGACTTACTTTTGCCGCTATCTTTGTAGTCAGGAGGAGTGAAACACCTCTCTCTGTAACCTTGAGTTGTTTGCGGGTTATCTTTCTCGGGAAGAATATCGCACATGGCAACGGTCCACTCAAGTCCCCTCGAGTGAATAACGTTGCTGCATTCGTTTGCATAGTCGTAACAGACCCCTCTACAGGGCAGATATGGTCCTTTTATTTCCTCGGTACATCGTGGTAGAAAAAGAGAGCAAATCATGATATCGACAAAAGCCGAACAGTTCTTGAGAATTGATTTCAACTGTACGATGCCTCGTGATGCGCTGTTGAAATGGTGGTCGTAATTAAATCGCGAAGTGTAGTGGTATCCACATCGTAGGTGAAGATCGGGAATTGTTTTGTTGATTCGTTCACACTGTGGCTCTGCGCGAGAAAACCCAACAAAGAAAAGGGCAAGCAGTAAAGAAGCAAATAACTTTGTCTGGCACCTGAAAAGAGAAGAAAAAATGGAAAGGAAGTTTAAAATCTCGCGGCTCTTTGATCACAAAAAGTCTTATGGTAATCGATCAAACTTTTACGCACAGTTGTAGCGGGAATCAAAACACGAGGCAAAAAGCGAGAACGGCACTTACATCTTTCCTATCGTCACTGTAGTACTAAATCGTCTGATTGATGGCTTGGTTGTTGTCTTCGATTGTTTGTGTTCCTGTAACAAATCGATTCAATACTGATCCAGAATCAAAGTGTGGATTGACCAGTTCATGCCGTATAAGGCGGATGGCGCGTGAACTCCGGCAGCACGTAAAGTCGGGCGAAATGCAAATTTAGTTGATTTCAATTCAGTGGCGGGTATTCATTGATCGCTTAATGGTTCAACAAGATCAATGAACCATATTAAATGGTGTTCGTTTTGTGCCAGTTAGTCAAACGACGGGAGCTGGCTAACAGCGCTAAGCCTAAGTCAAACTTTTAGTTTTGATTTGGCTGATACACCGCAAAAGTGAAGATACTGTTGGATATTAATTTTGTATGATAATAACTGCTCCTTGACATGCTTCATTCAGTATTCAATATCCATGGAGACGTGATACGCATCGTTCGCCTTTATTTACACACGGTTGTCGGTACCAGACGAGTCACAACACATTAAATATTCATCGAGAAATATGCGGTGTCGCACGCGAAGAACATCATTTTCACAGAAAGAAATAATTTTCAGGACAAGATGTGTAAAATTTAATGCATCATTTGATTATTCAAGAAGGTCGACAACCTTGTTTACACCAAGTCAACTTTATCTTGCATCTGTCACGTCTACAATTGTATTCGATCACGCAAGAGTAAATTTTGCCACAACACGCATGCGTAAAATCTATTCGGAAGATAAACGTCTAAATTTAAAAATTGTAACGAATCTTACTTATCTTAGCTTTTGATCTTTATGTATTTAATTAAATTTTGAACACGAAGGCACGCAAACAAATTCGGCGAAACTCCAACTGTTGTTTATGTCCCATAATGGTAAGAATCTTTCACCTGTGCGTTATATATAGGATTCACACACACTGGTAAAATTGGAAGCGTTAGAGAGGCAACTTGCGGCTGCCATCATAGCATCGCCCATCGCGTGGCTGATCTGGTGACTGTCGCAAGTTGCGTAGGAGTTAGGTTTCGCAACCGAGCTCGCTCGCTCCATTCACGCATCCCTCCCGCTGCCTCGCGCACGGTTGAGGGGTAAATCACACTTTCCTTGTTGTGTGTACGGTATATATGTATCCTTCACTCTCACTCGCCTACCTTGCGTAACAGTAGGATACTGAATCGCTTAGCATTACATCATACGCTTCCACTGGCACTGCAAGATGCAGTATGCCATCGTTTTGTTTTGGCTGAGAAATCCTAAGGGGCCGACCATTTAACTTTTGAGGAGGGGGGGGGGGGGGGGGGGGTGGTGGGTGATTTCTGGTCTAGAGACCCGGTGTGCAGGATTTTTTTTCCCTTCTCAATGCTTTGCAGGATATTTTTTTCCCCTTCTCAGTTCTCTGCTGCATTTTTTTTCCTAAAGAAGGGTCAGTCCAAGTTTTCCAAAAATTGATTTACATTTACATTGTGGCTATTGCAGCAATAGTCCTGATAATATATGGAGCCGTAAGATTTTGTAAGCTTTACGACCTTTACAAAATCTTTCTTCTTTGCTGTACAAATACCATTTGTGTTCTGTGTATCACACTTTTAGTCATATCCCACAAGCCCTACATTTTCACTGCTTGTTATCTTTATGTATTGTGGGATACTTGAGGCCATTAGTATCAGCTATGCCATGCTGATGAGGCCTAACAAGTGCTTAGGCTGAAACGGCTGTCCATGGCTGCTAATACTTGGGTTCAGTTCCTTTTATTGGTAGCTAAGGGGTAATACTTGCTACCAATGTGGACTTTGTGCCCTATTTGTGGCTACAGTTTACATTGTGCACTTTAGTGTGCAGTATTCTGTGCATTACACTTTTAGCTACATCCCACAAGCCTTAGGTTTCCACTGCTATGCTTTTGTATTTAGTCATTCTTTACACTCATGTCATATGAGGTCATTATAATATTGTCATATCATAAAGTGATGCACATCAAGCAAATGTAACAGAGATTCCAACCCCATATGATGGAAAATAGGGAGTAATTATTAGCGCTGTAGGCACTATTCCGAGCGCCGAAGGTGCGAGTTTCTAGGGCGGTCCGGGAGCATGCCCCCCCCCCCCCCCCCGGGAAATTTTGCAAATTTAGTTTCTCTCAAGTGCCATTTCCTGCATTTTGACATCATTCCGGCCTGAGTTATTCTATAAGGTCTATTCTCATCACACACATGTTTGTGCTTTTCTTTACTGTCGTTAATCCACCTTTTCAGGCACTACCTGCACAAGACCTCTGTTTAGCTTGTGAGGAATCATGTACTTTCTTCATGAATACATCGTCGAAGAAGAAATTGGCAGACTGAGAATAGCTTGGGCACCGAGAATGTATAGAGGTTCCCAAGCACCTCTTCCCTCTATACCGCCTTTCTACTTCCTCTGCTCACAGCTTTGGTATTTCCTCGTGGCACTTGGATTCAAGGGCATTAAACTCATCTTGAGTAAGTGATAAGACCTGATCTTGATTAAGGCCCCCAAACAGAGGCACCTTTGGAACAGGAATGAAACGGCCGTCACCAGTTGCTTCATTCAAGCTTCTCGTCACCTGTTCAGCAATGTGTGACCTTGAGTCATTAGGTGCATAATGAATGCGAGCCTGTAAATCTAAATTGAAAACTTAGAAATATTCGGCCATCCTAATTTGAACCAACCTCTTATGAGATGACACACCTGGGTCAGCATCACTTGTCTGGATATCTATGGGTCTATTAAAGATACCACCAAATCCAGAGTTTAAAAGGAAGCAAGAGAAGAATAGTTACAGTTTCGCTGGTGATTTTGTACAGCTCTCAGTCTAAATAATAAAATAGCTTTGTAACATTGTTTTCTTCCTTACAGCACTGCAAGAATTTTATCTATTCCATTTGTGCTGCATGCAATTTTTTTCTTCCGACAAGCGCTTGCAGGAATTTTTTTTTTCAAAATTCCCCCCCCCCCCACCCCCCCTCTCAGAAGTTAAATGGTCGGCCCCTAATACAGCGGAAGGGTCCATGCCACAGCTAATCCTTCCGTAATGCATCCGTAAGGAGGGGGACACTGGGGATTTTGGTTTTCCGGTTTTGGTCATTTTCTAGATCTGTTTTTCGGTTTTTGCCCTCAAACTTTCCGGTTTTTCGGTTTTTGTATCCGTTATGGTTTTCGGTTTTTCCTTTTTAAACATCCGGTTTTCGGTTTTTGTGAAAAAGAAAAGGAGTTTTTCGGTTTTGGTTTTTCGCTTCGTAGTTTCCAGACCTTTTTGTCGATCAACCCGTGAAAGTTCACGTGATGCGCCATCTAAGTGACGTTGCCGGTGAAAGTGGCCTACAAATAGCTTTAAAATAAAAGAAGAAAGTTGAGCTTATAGAAATCGCTTACAGAGGGCGAGGGCCGTTTATGTACAGGTTCGACTGTCGGTTATATTTCGCTTTGGTATCAAGGATCAGTGGTTTAAGGTTTGTGAAATTGCTATTTTGATCATTATGTTCGGCTGTTTTTTGGTTTTGATCGATTTTTATTGCGGTTTTTCGGTTTTCACGGAAATTTTGAGCGGTTTTCCAGTTTCTTATAGGCCCCAATGCCCCCCTCGGTAAGCGGGGTGTCAGCACTCGCAATATATTTCAGGATATTTTGGCGCGCTCCTTCCGGCTAATCACTGTATCTGAATGCCTGGCTAAGCAAAGAACATTGAAACCTAATTAGTTGATTTCTGGAAAATACAACGACAAACTGCCGCGAAACGTGAAATTAGTTTTATTTTTTTAATCTTATTGGAAAGAGGGCGCTTATTCGAGGGGGGGGGGGGGCTTATTAAGTTTTTCTTTCAACGAACAGTAACTTTGTTTTGGCTAAATCTTCCTATGGAAAAAAAAAAAAAAACACTACAACATCATCCATTTACGGAAACGAAACTGTTATCCTACATGTCTAGTGATGCCAGTGCAGTTGAAGCTTGAAAGATTAGAAATAAAGTGACAATAGAAACAGGTTTTCCTTGTATCATTACTATTTAAGAAAGTGAGGGGTTGGGGAGGGGGGCGCTTATTTGCTATTTTGGTCGACAGGGTGGGCGCTTATTCGAGGAACTACGGTATTTGACCGCTTCTTAGGTAGGAAAAAAAGCTGTAATAATCAACCATGTTGACACCTTTTTGACTTTATGTGCGTTGTGTTTAATGTGTGACCGTCGACGGATAAATATTAGTACAAATATTCGCGCCCAACCTGTCGTGATTTTTAGTATATTTTACTAACAATGCGTTTTAATATATTTTACTAACAATGTGTGCTTAAAAACGTGCGGTCGCGTTAAGGTTTTCCATTCCAACAACTTGACTTATTGAAGATCAGTCAAGAAGAGGGAGAGAGGGAGAACGGGTTGAATGGAAAATAACTGTAATTTCGTTATCTTCGTTTTCTATTTCAATAATTCTAATTTGTCAAGCCTTTTTTAACGAAGGAAAGTCCTTTTAACTTTTCTGAAAACATGACGCTGAGCTGTAAATTTTTTCAAGGAGCCAAAATAGCATTCATTTTATTTTGTCATATAACTGTTTCGCGCATCAAGGTTATTCAAGGTGATGGTTAGCTCACACGTAGTTTGCAGTTCCTGGACTGTTTCTAAACTATCGTCTTAGTATCGCCTAACTACTTTAACATTTAAGTTTTGGAACAATAGTTTCCACGATACGAGACACCTGTGGATTTGTAGCTTGGTTTGGACCTCCATGAAATCCCCAGTTTTGAGTAAACTTCTTAGATTGTCGTACCTCCATAGGTTCTTATTGGATGTTCCACACACTCATGTTGGTAAACTTAGGTTACCTCAGACGGGTAACCTTGAGAAACCTTCAAGGTCTCGCAGTTGGCAAACCCAAACATGTCTACGAATTAACGTTGCCCGCATGGTTGTAATTCAGTAGTCAGTGGTATCAGTTGTTTGAGACATTGAGCCAAGAGAGCAGATATGTTGTGTTGTTTGTTCTATTGTTTTCTCAGCAAATCAAAGAAGACCTTGTAAGAGCTGCGTATTGCCCCCAAGAGAGCAATAAAGTAAAAGAAGAAAGGCCGAGCAGTGGTGAAGAAGTGCAGTACTTAGATCCGTTCTCGCCCGGGGGGGAGGGGGGGGGGGAGGTACTCTGAAAATTTTTGGGCGGGGGTGTGCCGCTGGGACTCTGAGACCTTAACCCTCACTACACCATTTTAGCTGCATTTTGCAACCCTATTCTAGACTAAACATCGAAAAACCCTACCCTATCCTAGACCTATTCCAGACTCGCTTTTTTCCAGAAACTCGTTCACTATCACAGTTATTAGTTAACAGGAGTCAGTAAAAATGCCGTACTGCCCGCCGTACCGATTTTTTTAAATACCATTTGCCAGTAAACCTTGTCTAGAATAAATTCTTCACGCAACTGATCAGTTTCGCGGAAAATGATACCCTATTCTAGACCAAAAATCTCTGATTACTATACCCTATCCCAGACTAAACTGCCTGAAAACCATACCCTTCACAGCGGCACATACCTATATAGCTCATATATGGGAGTACCCCCCCTCCCCCTCACGGGGATTCTCGTTCCCTCTCGAAAAGCAAGCGAGTTTGCAGCACAACAAAATCAACGAAAACTGCAAAACAAACTTAAACTTAAAAGCAAAGCAAACCTCCATTTTCGTTTATATTAAGGCGGAGGTATACATAAAAATGCTACTTTTTTACAACGACTTGAAAACTCTGGAGCATATGAAGCATAGCAAAAAGTTTAAATTAGGGCAAAAAACTTCAATTTGGCATTCCCAGTTCTGCGGGTCAAAAGAAAAACACAAAATTGCTTATGTCAACGAAATTCAGGTGTACCTCCGCCATTCGTTAAACTGTTGCATGAATGAGTTACCAGTTGGGAAGAGAATACGCTTTTTCGCTGTTATTTTTATCAGAAATGGAGTTAAGCAAAGTTGATATGTGTAAAGTGTAGTTTTTGTTTGAATAATGTAACAAAATCTATCGATAAACTCTCTTGCTTGCGTCACAGGCAGCCCAAGCTCAGTACGTGACGGTTCTTTATAGACTTCGTATGGAAAATTCACTTTAGTCTTGTATATATGCTAAAATAAAGATATCAATGTAGAAATAAACTTCACTCATCTCAACATTGGCTTTTCGTTGTGTCCGAGTTTTATGCAATAGGGCGATCTTTGCTGACGTCATTGTTTACATTTTGTCTCATTAGCATACCAATTTACGTGGAGAAGACATTTTGCTAAATACGAATTGACTTCAACAGTTGAAAGAACTTGTTAAATTTAGTAATCTACCCAAGTTTAAGTTCTTTGCATGTAATATTTAAGAAAATATAAGCTATCCAAAACTGCAAAATTGCTGGGTGGCAAAAGCGCTAATGAGCCATACATTCTTTGTAAAATTAAGAGTTTTGAAAACAGCATTGTACAAAGAGTATCTAGTATAACGGGTTCAAATTTCCAAGGAAAGCTAATTGTACTATGCCCTTTCAATATTCAGAGTTGATTTTGTTGTAGCTCGATTAGAAAATGATGCACATATGCTAATGAGGCAAAAAGTGTAAACAAAGATCGCCCTATATGGACACAAATTATGTCCATTTTAGACGGTTTTGTGCGTGAAAAGCGCGCAAAAGCTTAGGTCATAAGCCCTGACAGAAGCGTGAAAAGCTCGCGAAAGCTTGGGTCATCCCCCCCCCCCCGACAGAAGCGCGAGAGGCGTGCGAAATCTTAGGTCATAATCCCTGACAGAAGCGTGAAAAGCGCACGAAAGCTTGGGTCATCCGCCCTGACAGAGGCATGAAAAGCGAACGAACTCTTAGGTCATAAACCCTGACAGAAGCGTGAAAAGAGCTCGAAAGCTTGGGTAATTCACCCTGTCAGAAGCGCGAAAAGTGCATGAAAGCTTGGGTCTTCCACCCTGACAAAAGCGTGAAAAGCGCGCGAAAGCTTGGAACATCCGCCCTGACAGAAGCGTAAAAAGCGCGCGAAAGCTTGAGTCATCCGCCCTGACAGAAGCGTGGAAAGCGCGCGAAAGCAGGACCGTGAAGGGCAACTTTCACGCTTCTACCCCGAACGTTTATGCGCCTTTCACGCTCTTGGAAGGGACTGCATCGTGGACTGGCACACTCTTGAATGAAAGAGTAACCTTTCATGTCAGTTAAATATTTAAAGAACTACTGTTCCAAGGAAAATGCTACCTAAGCTACAAATTGCAGTCGAACCTCTCCTTATACGGACATCTCTCTATTACTGACACATCACTTGGTCCCAACAAAATCCCAAGCCACTATATCTTCTATTTAAGATAATCTCCCCCCTCTATAATACGGAGAGAGAAAAGTCATAAGTCAGTAACAGCTTGATTACTGTTACTACAGTGATGACGGTTCATAAATGGGTAAAAAAACAATTTCCGATTTTCAAAATGATTGATTGTCACATCGGATTGGGATTTTAGATCAAAATTGATCATATCGTCCCAGTTTTTGCCCATAACGCGGCGTTCGATTCATAGATGATTTTCACTCACGTGACCTTCAGCCCTGTGGGTCCTGTGGGTCCTGTGGGATTCAAATGACAAAGGCCATGGTGGCCATGTTGGTGTACATAACAAAAGAAGTTCATTAAAATTCTTTTGTAGTTGTTCACCAACATGGCCGCAGTGACGTAACGTGAAAACCATCTATAAATAGCGCTAGCATTCGTTAAGTCTTGGTAACCAAGTGTTTTTTTTCGAATGCCAGGCGCGGGCGCTAAGTAAATCGTGTTATCTTATAAATCCACTGGGTAGGAAACAAATCCGAAAAGTCGCGTTGAGCTTGTAAGACGCATCTGTACCCACCATCTCCATATATGGAAGCAAAAGGTGGACAGCCCTGGAAGAAAAAAAAATAAAGCGCCTGCAGACAGTCCATTGTTCTGACTCTTCCACAAATCCTCGACCGTTCATCTGGTAGACGGTTAATGCTGATTGGCCAATTTATACCACGTGACGATGATATGTGAGATCAATTATTCCAAATGTAAACAACAAGATAACTGAACAAAGCTCTCGCTCGTGTTGTAATTACACATTTTGCCTTGGTTATTGTTTGTGTTTCCTCGACTGGAACATTCATCAAACCTTGGATTTCCTCCTGCAGTTGTTATAAAGGGTGACAGGCCAAGCACAAATCCTGCTCGTCGCTAAAAGCATTTTAGCCCAGCTTTAGATAAGTCAGATAAGTCTACCCAAGTACGTGCCTGAGAGATTTTTTCTTTCTGATCTTAGATAAAAATCTCTAGCTGACTGACAAGAGGAATTTACGCTTTCCAGAGCCATTTAGAATATTTAGCTATGCCGTTGTTTGCTAGCTCTAGCTCTTGGCATAACAATGTTTTTTTTTTTACTCAATTTGAAAGAGTTGTAAGATCAGTAGTAGCTGCTTAAGTAGTAGTTATTCGCTGCTTTATAGGATCAGTTCATTTCTCAGTTCGTGATTTAATGTGAGCGCAAGTCTGCGGTTAGCATAACTTGCGATATAGATCGTGTTTTGATTGGTTATTTCGAAATCACTGCGGTTAGTTAATATTGGTGGGAGATGGTGGGCGGAAGAGCCAGAACAATGGACTGTCCACAGGCGCTTTATTTTTTTCCTTCCCTCGTCTCGCGCTCGTGTCGCGCTCCGCGCGAAATGCTTCCCTCGCTCCGCTTGGCTCATAAAGCGCCTGTCATACAGACTAGGACTATATTGGAACTAAATTGGAACTAAGTTGGCGCGAGAAACCAGGCAACCAAGTTGTTCGGGGGGTCTCTGTGCGAAGCGAAGTGGCGGTTTTAATTTTCCAAAAAATATTTTAGGGAGTTTAAGCGGCGGCACCAAGGAAAACTTCACTTCAAAAAAGAATTCGCGCTCCAATGAATTATTCCAGTTTGTTCAGTTTGTCTAATGTTATGTGATTGGATTGTCCAGGAGCTGAATTTGTGCGGAGGGCTTTTAATTTAAATAGAGAAGGAAAAATTACCGTCGTATGTTCATATTTTCCACAAAACCTACAATTTTAAAATCATTTGACGTTGTTCTTTTGCAGGTGACGACAATGAAATGGACCAAATGTCGGTAAAACGCACGTGCAGAGGCATTGTTTTCGCTCATTAACCTATTGTTTTGTGCCATTCTCGCTGTCGTCAGGTGACGTCATATTTGGCAGCATTGCACTGTGGGATCGAAATGCGGACAAATATTTCAAAATGACTGCCTCGGAAAAACCAGTTTTTGCGATTCCTGTACATGTTGTGGATAATTGTCGAGTTGTACCCAAGAACAGTGCTTCGTAGCACCTGCTTTTTTCGTAGCTACCTGCATAGTTCTTGAATGTTTGTACGCATTTCAATCCCATGATGCTGCGCGCCAATTCTATTTTTAGAATCTGGGCGGAACGCTATTTAAAAGTTCCATAATAAACAAACAAGAACTACACGAAAAAAAATAGAAAAAAAAATGTAAAATGCCATTACTCTATGGAGAAGTTGGATAATTTGCTCTCATTTGTTGTATTGTAACTTTAGTGAAAACTGCAAAGTCCGTTGTCAAGCTTATTTACATTTGAACAGTGATCTTGCAATTTTTACAGTGTTTCGAAAAGCGCAAAGAAAACGGGGCAACAGGCCTACATGCAGAAGAAGCCCGGCATATTTTTAATTCTGTCCCGGGTTTAAAAATATAGCCTGCGAGCAGGCTCACTTGTTTGGGGTATCGCGCGATAATGCCAAGGCGAGCCAGCGAAGCCGCGAGAAGAATGGGGCGAGGAAACATCTTCCAGTAACATTTTCGTCACAATCATCCCACTGGGAGAGTCGCAATTTTGTCAGTTTTATTTCTAGTAGGGGGGGGGGGGGGGGGGGGAGGGGTTGACAAGACGTTTTGCTCTTACCAGCTCAACACGATTTCCAAAAACAATTGCCATGGTCTTTTTGACCCAGCGATTGGCCAATAGCCCATATCCGGTTATTTTTTGTGACAGCACCATTTGCTTAGCGCCCGCGCCTGGGATTCGAAAAAAAACGCTTGGTTACCAAGACTTTACGAATACTGGCGCTGTTTATGAATCGTACGAAGCGTTCTACAAGCTTTTGCCCCCCAAATAAATGGGTTGAAACGACCAGAAAAGACACAGAACTACTGAACTGTGAGTAATTTACATTTATTTCAGATAAATTGAAATTTATTTAGTCGAAATGCACTTTTTCCTATAGTCCATGCTTTGGGCCGTTTGAAAGTACGCCGGAGCTTTTAACTCTTTCACTCCCAAGAGTGCAAAAACTCAAAAATATAAAATAAAAATTAAGAAAAATTATAAATTTCATTTTGTAAAATATTGAAAAACAAATGGTACCATGTAAGAGTACTTCCAAAGAGGTTCCATTTGAATGGTCACACCATAGGTTTTCATCCACAGACTCAAAAGTTAGAATCACACTACTCCATAACTGACTCTGTGAGTGAAGGGTTAAAAAGACGTCATATCCAAGACCTCCACAAGACGGACACGTCTCTAATGCGGACACCAGACTCCGTCTCTTTAGTCACGGTCGTATGAGAGAGATTCGACTATACATTATTCAGTAAAATTAAAAATACAAAAAATTATGGTGATTCAGTTTCGATGGATCTAACATCATTGTCAAGTGGAGCTCGAGAATGACAGAAGGAAAACGGTGGGGTTTGTCTCGGTGTAAAAACCTGTGACTTTTTCCTTTGTTTTTCACTTTTGTGGTCTTGCATTCCCAGTTGACTCTATTGTTTTATGCCTTTTGTTTTCTTTCTTTTACGTCACTCGTGAGTTTGGCAGGTTTTTACACCGAGAATGAGCCAAAAGGTGAGTATATTTCGTGAACTATATGTCGTAATAAAAAAATTTTACAACCAAAGGTATATTTAGTTTCGACTAAGATGACAAAAAGTAACAAAAAATAAGACATGACATAGTAATAAGTGTACCAGACTAACTGAGCTATAAAATACTTACACTGGGTGATAAATTAACTTATTTGACCCACTGAGTGACAAACGGACGTATTGGACTTACTACGTGATAAATAAACATACTTGTCCCCAATTAGGGGACCTGCGCAGGGGGCTAGAGTACTTTGACACGTATATAAAGTTATTGATTGATTGATTAATTAATTATTGTATGATTGATTGACTGACTGACTGCGTGACAAACAGACGTGTCAGACTTACTGAGTGGTGCATGTAAGTAAACAATTGAAGCCAACTGTTGCTTCTTTAGTCAGACATCGCTTCTTGATTGATGCGATTACGCTTGTATTTCATAATTCATAAAGACAATAAAATAGCTGAATTTTTGAAAACGTGATCAACGAAAATTTACGCAATTTCACTAGAGCTAGCCCAAACAAGGGTTTTTATGACCCCGATCAGCCCGAAAATCACAGAGAAGAGAGAGAAGAGGGAAAGGGAGCGAGAGCGAGAGAAAAAAAAGGCCAAGCACACGCACAAACGCTTACTTAGCAAGATATCGTTTTCAAAAATCCAGATAGATAAACATTTTTTTCATTTAAAGTTCAGTGGAGAAACTACTTATATAGCTTACATGTATACATGTACAGAGTGACAGTGGGAGGGGAGGGGGGGGGGGAATTCCACGGGCTAAAAGGTAACACCAGTTGACATTTACGTACATGTACAAAGAACACCCCCTCCCCCCAGCTTCTGGGACATATACATGTAGAAAGACTAGAAAGTTCTACCCCCTTCCCACTCCTTAAATCGAAATATCAACCTTCTTAAGGCATTGCTTAGTCTTAAATACCAGGTGCTATATCATCAGTAGCGAAGACCTTTATGGTGCAATATTGAATAAATATTGAATTTTGATTGCCTTTGCAAGGTTTTGAGTCAGTAATTAAAGTAAGTTTACCAGCAAGGGCAATGGAACGTAACATGCCCTTCTCCAAAATGGTGGCTTAAAATTCAAATGGCTTAAATCTTACCTGAGCGGAAAAGCAATACCAGCAACAGAAAAAGCACCTTTACTTTAGTAATGGCACAAAGATTCATTAAAACAGGTATTTCAGCCAAGAAAACGTACGTTACAATTGACAAATTTACAGTCGTTTGCATGACTGAAGGTATACGTTATACCCTCAGTCATACAAACGCCTGTAAATGCAGGAATTTTCAGATGATGATTTCTCAAAGAAATGTGCTAATTGTGGCATGTTGCCTTGAATTTTTTCTCGTTACTATTAATTCCAAGTTCTTTCTTGCTGTGGGGCATATTTATTCTAGAGATTGATTTTAAATTTTGATGGCCATTTTGGAGAATTGTCTATTGGTTGCTCACGGAAGACTTCCAAAAAGAAGGTCTGTTGGTAAGGACACAAGAAGCAAGTCACTGCCATGTTTAGTGCTTTGTATCACAACCTTGCTTTCATAGTTTCACATCCCCTACCCCAGGCTCTGTGTTTTCAAACCGCTGTGCAGCAAACTGCCTTGTGCCCTGGCGCCAGCGGAAATACATCACACCAATCAGCACCAATGCAATGACAACAAACAGCAACACAACAACGCCCGCTATCACACCACCTTGGTTTCTTGATTTCGGTGGTTCACCTGTTTAAAAACAATAAGAAAAAAATAATTTTCAAAACGACAGTTTGCAAACATGGCTTCTCTTTACATGCATACAAATCTATGTTACTTCACCTTCTTAAAGGCCCATCTTCACCCAAAATGCTGTGCGCGCCGTGATCACTTTCTGTGCTGAATTTCGTGTAACATGAAATTCACGCTTGAATGCGTGCAACCAATCAGATCATACGTATGAACAATGGAGCATTTCAAAACAAAAACAAACGACCGCAACGTCTTTTGGGTGAAGGTGGGCCTTTAATACTTGCAATGATCATATGCTTGTGATAAATTTTAATGACAATATTATTACTATATCTTTTACATAATTTTATAACTCCTGCATTCATGTACATGAAGTTGGTAAAATCCCCTCCTGTATATGGATGCACCTTAATGATTGAATTTTAAATTTTTTTGTTTATTTTATTCTCATTAACTCTTTGCAGCTGACAGTGGCGAAAGACCATGCCAACACAACAATAAATATTTGATGCAAGTCAGAATACTCTCTGGCCTTCTCAAAATCCTGAGAAGAACCCTATACTCCCAAATTTGGGTGGACATCATGCCGTCTAAATCCCAAGGAGATCTTACGTTTTGGTTCTGCAACTCTCTTAGCAGGCCAGGGAGCTGGGAATTTGCTGATCTGGCATAACCCTGTGGGGTGAGATTCATCTGGATATATCCAGGAGCAGTCAGGCAGAGGAATTCCATTTTTCCGGAATTCCCCTCCACAGTCACGTTTGACCTGATAAAATAAAAACGAAATAAAAAGCTGTCACTGATTCTCTTAGAACTGCATCCTTTGTTTTCTGTTTCCACCTGTAAAAAATATTTATTTATTAATACAACAATGTATTGGCCATTCACGTGAAAGCATTGTTACTAAGCTGTACTTTTCTGTGGTATATAAAGGTAGTTTAGTAGTTCTAACTTTTGAGTCCGTGGAATATGCTTTTTCATTTCGTATTTTTATTTACAATATTTTTTTTTATTATGACCACAGCAAAACTAGGCAAAATTCCATACAGGTAGCGCTGTAAATCCACTGTTTGTTCTGCAGTCACGATGGATATTACTTTCACTCTCCACTGGGAGGATTTTGTCTCAAGTTCTAAAGATTTTTTGTGGTTTTCACTAATGTCCCCAGCTTCACCTTCCTGTCTCTTTAAATACAGAGTAATCACCCCCCCCCCCCCCCCCCAAATAGGAGAAAAAGTTAAAATGGATATCTATACCTGCTCACAGATGTCCCTGCATGGCACATACACGGACAGATCGTTTGGCTTACATGGCGGGACACTTGTGTAGCAGAGGTACTTTTTAAATTCTGGTGAGCATTCGGAATCTAGGATACTCTGCAGGATTGAGTTGCTTGATTGGTTCCTCTCTGGAATGAACGTCTGATTGTAGTGCAAATCAGCAGTGCAGTATTGCGGTTTTACTACTTTGCTACATGTGCCGCCACGCTTGGCGACTGGGAGAAGAGAAAAGAATAAAATGTTAATCAAAACAAAGTTTTGCAGTGTAAGGTGTAACTGTGTAAAGTCCTCTTTTTTTTCAGTTGTAAGATTATACAGTAGAATTGATCTAGTAGTCGCTGATCTTGAACCCAACTAAAAGTTAAAGACAACTGTAGTACCCAAAGCATTTTGTGTCCAGAACCAAAGTTATACAACAACAACAACAAGTTTTATTTCAAGTTGTTTTATACATGTACATCTGGGTGAGAGAGATAATGTGGAGTAAACTTTCTTGTCTAAGGAAACAACATGGCAGCCTTTAGACCAGACCTTGAAACACTGACTTTCAGATCTGAAGTTCAACACGCTGACCACTACACCACCGCACAGGCTAACCACTACACCATTGCACCATGACACAAGCTAACCACTACACCACCACACAGGCTAACCACTACACCATTGCACCACAACACAGGCTAACCACTACACCATTGCACCAGGACACAGGCTAACCACTACACCATGACACAGGCTAACCACTACACCATTGCACCACGACACAGGCTAACCACTACAACACCACACAGGCTAACCACTACCCCACCGCACCTCCACCAATGCAAGTCATGGAGGGTTATAATAATAAAAATAATAAAAATTAAAACCTACCAGCAGGAATGGTTGGTTTAAATCCCTCTGGAACAAAGCAAGTATTGGGCCACATGTCCTGCTCTGGTAAAAGATCACAGAGGGCTCTAAACAAACCAGCATGTGAAGCTAGAGAGAGAAGCTTCTGACACTTTCCAACAAACTCCAAACAAACACTGCGGCAGGGTGGAATGGGCCGTTCAACTCCTTCCACGCACTTGGGCATGGAGAGAGAACACAAAACTGTTGTACTGTATGGTGAACAGAGTTGCAGAAAACTCAAGAAAAACTGCAGACTTCTTGATTTGACTCGTTGGTACGGCTTGCCATCAACCGGTGGAAAGTTTGCAGTCATGCCATAGCCAGCATCTAAACATGCCCTTGCTTTCAGTGGAACACACTTTGCAGGTCCAGCTGTTAAATAATAATAATAATAATAATAATAATAATAATAATAATAATAATAATAATAATAATAATAATAATAACTTTATTTCACACAGAATTCAGAAAGTTTACACTTATTTACACTGAAGCTGTGCCTAATAATATAATACTAAAAGTTAATAAATAATACGAAATAATGACATTAACAGAACATCAGCAATACATGTACATTCCCTGTTAAGTTACATCTGTTCACTTAACTGTATGCTGTATTTTATTTCTGAATCAGCTGTCACGGACTAGGAGTGGGGCAGTATTCTTTTTTAGGATTGGGGGCATACAGCTTATATAAAACCAGTTACATCAAATTTTGTAAATTTTTGCTCTCCTTTGTGATTTTTTTTAGCCAAAAAAGGGTTCTGTTTCTAATTTAAAATAATGGCTGGCTAACATTAGTTGAGGTAAAAGAGGTTCAAATAGACCAAAACATCCCATATGCTGGAATTTTAACAAAGAAATATACTTTTGACCAGAAGAGTTACATGATTGTACATGGATTGTATATAGTGTGCTCTGTTGCCTTTTTTGTGAAAACACACTAAGGCTCTGTTGGCCTGATTAGCTCTCTTTTACCTTTAAGTTAACTTTATACTGGTAACATGACCCTGTAATTACTTCAATATTATTACGGTAAGAGAGTGCTTTCTCAACTCAAAAAATGCAATTTGCATGTGAAATATTAAAACTGAATTCAACACAAGCTGGTTATATTCCATCATGAATGATCACATGTGTTTAACCTACATGAGGGCTGTAAGTATTAGCATGAGTGGGGCTAAAAAGAGCTCAGAACAGTCCTGCTAGAAATTGATAACCCTGAGTGCAGGCCACTTTAATATGGTCCAGTTAAAAAATTAAGCCATGACACCATGTCAAAATGAATATTTTCCCTAACCATAGGTTTCATTAGAAGCCGGCAACTGGCGAATTCTGCTGGCTACTTCCTATTTTATTGCCGCCTACTTTTTGATTAATTTCACTGAAGTTGATGCCCAGAATGCTGGAAATGCCATATCCGAGTTCCTAGATTTCCTAGAGGAAAGGGGCCCCTTTGTTGCCACTGCCATCTATTTTATAAATATTGCCACTTACTCTTAATTTTGTTGAAACACCTGCTGACTGATTCAACATTTAGTACAAGTAAATACTATTAAATGCATATTACGTACATTAAATTTAGATCATTCTTTGAAATCTAAAATTAAAGAAGCGATGTCACCAGATTTGAAGTCTCCATTATAATAGTCCAATTTTGATATATTAAAATTCAACATAAAACAAAAGACATTACTATGAGGCTTAGGGGAATAAACCATATAAATCCCTATTATCATTCCCCTAAGCCTTGTAGTGATGTCTTTTGTTTCAAGTTGCAAGTTGTTTCAAGTTGGGGGGGGGGGGGGGGTCCAGGGCCTTCCTGCCTGATAAATAGGGGCCCTGCAGGAACTTATGGGGTCAAAGTTAATCGCGATCTGCCATGTTGTTTTATATCATCCAAAGAAGGAACCAGGTTTCACGTAATTACATGTACGTGGAACCAACAGGGAACTTACAAGTGCCCCATCAAGGGTGCACTTACTTGGCTTTTATTGCACCATTACAAATATTTTTGCATGAATCCCGCAAGGCCGCGGCCTGGTAAGAACACTGGTTCAACTGTATTTCATACAGTCCGGCAAACCCCATTGATATGGACACTGAAGGGACCAATGAAACTGTCTGCATTAGCAGGGTGCCCATATTAAGTTGGTTCTTATAAATAATGTAATTTAAGTGTTTTATTGTTTTTACAGACAACTGCAGTAAATTTTTACATCTAACCCCACTAATAACAATGACTAGACAAAAGCAGTATGTTCAGCTCTATGTTTTAAGTATAATGCTTACACATTTTTGCCCCAGGATAGCATGAGCCAAATTGTCTGTATTGACGAGGTTAACTTTGTATTTTAGATTGTTTTAGTCTGTTGTCCATTAATTTTAGAGAAAATGTACATGTATGGGCTTTTAGCCAGGCCCAAAAAAATATGTCCGTAATAATGTTGTGTCTGTATTAAGCAGTTGTCCATAAAACG
Source organism: Cladopsammia gracilis (assembly GCA_022457155.1). NCBI lineage: Eukaryota > Metazoa > Cnidaria > Anthozoa > Scleractinia > Dendrophylliidae > Cladopsammia > Cladopsammia gracilis. The sequence continues at coordinate 1,779,761 of JAJGOT010000095.1, read as the reverse complement.
GAGATTGACTGTACAATGTACCTGAAGTTGGAGGAACAGGTTCTGGTATTTTCCATGGCCATGGTGCTGGCCATCGCTTCAAGTCACACATTCCATGATCATTATCTCCTGGAGGAAACAAATAGTCACAATGCAGAGCTGGAATTTTGTTGTTTTCCAAAACATCTGCGCAGTCACGATTGACTCTCTTGCAGAATTCCCTGCAAGGCAAATGAACCACAGATGTGTTTGCAGTGCATGGAGGCAGGCGAGTGTAACACAGGTACCTCTCAATATCAGGTGAACATTTGGAGTCTATTACGGCCTGAAGAATGGTAAACTCTGATGCCTTCTGATCTTCTGTCGGCAGAAAGGTTTTGTCATAGTGGAGGTCAGCAGAGCACTTGTTAGATGTCACTTTGTAGCAGATGTTTCTGGGAGAAACTAAATAATAATTGAAGAGTTTTAAACAGAAACAAGAGAAGTGAATTTTATTTTTTGGGGCTACATCATCTTGAATTCTAAGGGTAAAATTATGTTTGTCTTTTATGAATGAGGAACAACCACCATCACAAACATCAGCTAGCCTGCGTAGCAAGCGTTCCCATGCGAACGAATTTTTCTGCATTCTGGCCGCGCGGAAATTGGGGCGAGAGCAAAAAATCAGAGGACGGGGATGGTAGTGGGGAGATGAATGAGTATAATTAAGGCAACTGAAAATGAATTGATGTACAATGTTGGCACCAAATTGCTGTTTCTGCCATATGGGAAATCTAATGATGGACATTATTTCCCAAAGAACTTGCCACACACATCTCAAAACAAAAAAGAGTTCTTATTTACAGTGTTTAGTTTGCATCAGGATTTGTACATTGTCAATGAAAGCTTATAAGCAACTGCATCTGCAACGCCAAAGAAAATTTGAAGAACATTGAACTGTGTTCTTATAAACAACTGCTAGCACAACTTTGAAACAATATTATTGTTCCAATTAAATTTTGTTTTATTTGTCTGATGCGACTTAATTGTCCAGGAGCAGTAAATTTAATAACAGGATCAAAGGTATTATAAAGAGAAATTAACTGCTGTGTGTTCATGTTCTCCCCCCCCCCCCCCCCCCATGGTCCTATAATGGGCTATACAGGGGATGCTCCGCCCGAAAGGGGTACCTTTTTTAGGCTGGAGGTATACAAAAGGGTCGGGATTTCGTGTGTTGAAGTATATGAAAGGGTAGGGAATTTACGAAGACTATGGAAAGGGTAGCGAAAACATGAGTTGAAGCACTGATAAGAAAGGTAGGGAAAACTGCCATTTAAGTATTATAAAAAGGGCCTTTCAAAAATATATCAAACAGATGCACATAAAGGCTATATAAGGGGTACCATTTTCAGGGGTACCTTTTCTGTCAAAAATGGTAGTATATGAAAGGGTAAGGGTTTGGACCTCGAGGCGGAGCATCCCTGTACAAAACATTGTTGAGTACCCCTCCCCACCCCCCAAGGCGTTCTCCACAAAATCTACATGACTGATTGACTGTGTGATTTGGTCATTCAATATTGATGTTTTGCAGGGAACAGCAGCAAATGTACCAAATGGAAATGTAAAATACACATGCAAAGGCACTGTTTTCATCCATTAAACCCATTGTTTTATGCTGTTGTTGCTTGAGCTCCCTAATAAGAGTGTAATTAATGGCTGTAAGTCACTGTTTTCCTTAAAATAAAAACACAAAAAGACAAAAAAAAAATGTCTTTGACATACATAAATTACTTAAGTCTGGCTTAAAGCCAGCTGGCATGATACACTTGTTTGAGGTTCCATCATACACTGGTAGAAGATCACAAAGTGCAATTGTCATTCCAGCAGTCGACGTCAGTTGCAACAGACTTTTACACTTTTCAGCAAAATCCAAACAAACTTGTCGGCAAGGCAACATGGGTCTTCCAATTCCTTTAATACATTTTGGAAGGAACAAGGAACAGAGTATTAAGCTGCTGTGAGGTGAGCAGTAACGTAGATGAGGAAGAAGTTGATCAAGGAGTTTTCCTTTATTATCTTGGAATTGTTTACCAAATTTTGCAGTTAATGTATAACCTGCATTGGCGCATGATGCTACAGTTATCTTTTCACACGTGCCAATAGCTGTTGAAAAACAAAATAATCAACATAACTTATGTTAAAAACATAAAGTAATTAACATAAATTTAAAAAATGTCAACTAAAGGTCATGAAAATTTTATTCTTTGGTTTCCAAATTACATACATGTATGTACACAAGTTTGTAAAAAAAAAAAGTTATATAAACAGATTCTACACCTGGCCATGGTACAAGTGATTTAATTTATCCTACATGTAAAATAAATAAACTTAGTAATAATTACTAATAAGTTTTATAAGTTTAATTATTTCAAAATGACAAAGTACTCAGTGTTAATATACAGTGTATAGGACTTCATTATTAATAACTATTTCAAATTACGACCATGAAATGAAAATGGTACCACTAAATATCTCCTCAAGTGGTGTTCTACATACATGTACATGTACGTACATGTAAAGCATTTTGTTTTTAACAAAGGTACTTAGTTTTAATTTGGGGCAGTTTTGATCCAATATGTCAAAATCCCCATGAACATACAGCAGAGTGTCAAGGGCTTTAGTAAATAGAGGGTGCAATCTCACTCCATAGCTGCAACAACCTTAATAAAAAATAATAAAAATTCCCAGACAGGTTGTATTCAAATGTACATGTATATTTATGTTGTAGGTTGTAGGTATCAAAACCGTACTCTTCCTTTAAAATTTTATTGTAAATTTACCTTACAGAGACAAATTCATTCATATAATATGAGGAATTCAATTTTCCGTTTTTTACCAAGGACCCAAATTTTACAACTCCTTATCTAATGAGATCGTGAACTCGTCCTCCCCTGCCTCCTTTAAAAAAGCAATTAAGACGTTTATTTGTAATAAATATTAGTAATCTTATATAAATGTGTCAAAAAGTATCCGTCGTCATGTTCTTATTTTGTTAATGTCATCTTACAAAACTAAAGCTGAGGAGGCCTAATTAACATAAGCTTCATAGTTTCTTTTAGGCCTCCTCGCCATTGTTATCTCTATTCTTCTTATATTAATGTGTTATTGTAATATGGCCAATAAAATAAATAAAAAAATAAAAAGGTTAAAATTATTTTAGGTTAAAATTATTTTAAACTAGGTTAATTTTTATTTTCCTTTGTCTGAGGTTATGTTAATGATTCTGGGACAAAGGAAAATAAATATCCAATAATTTTCGGGAAATTGTCGGAAATCTTCGGAAGACCTTCAGTGGTACCAAGTGATATTAAAGGCATGTGATAAAATAGTTATGCAATGCTTTCTTGTGTTATACCGTGTACATGCTGCAGTACTTACGATATGGAGTTGGTCTGAATTCCTTGGGCCAAGATGCTGGCCACTGAGTCAGATTACAAAGGCCAGTTGTAGTATTCTCCTTTGGGTAAATAAAATCGCAGTGAGGCAGAGGAATGCCTGCCTTGTTCAACTCTTTCCAGCACTTCTTGTCAATCGTATCGCAGAGTGATTTACATGGTATGGATGTTGTGCTTGGGCGGTTGGGGTAACATGGTGGAAGCTGCGTGTAGCAAAGAAACTTTTCCAGCTCCGTTGAACACTTACTAGAGATTATTGGCTGAAATATGGTAACTGCAGCTTGATCATTTGTTGCAACAAAAGTTTTGCTGTAATGCAGATCAGTTTTGCACTGCGTATGTACAACATCATAACAGACTTTTGTTGAGGAACCTACAAGAACATAAAAGGTACATTAATTTTATTAAAGGGGTTTCTAAATGTACATGTATGTCAATACAAAAGTTATCACTTTGGCCAATTATAATAGACAAAGGCAATCCGATGAGACAATTACATTGTTAACTGTAATGTTAAATAATCAGATATTGAACCAATCAGATGCTGAGAAAGAAACTGCTAATAGGTACATGTAGGTACACTAGCTGTAGGTACATATAGGTAAATGAAATGTCTAACTGGATAGTATTGTGTAAAAGGTAAGCATCCCTTATAATCAATCAGTTGCTAAGCAACTGGTGACCTACAAAAAACCCAGCTGTCTCAGAGTTAGATCAGATGCTGAGAAAGAAACCACTAATACATGTATGTATGTATGTAGGTAGGTAGGTAGGTAAGTAGGTAGGTACATGTAGGTAGGTACAGTAGGTACATGTAGGTAGGCAGGTAGGTTAGTAAACTTTATTTAACCACAAATCGCAAATGAGCTGAGGATCATATAAATGCAAATGTGAATTTAAAATAACTAAGAATATACATAATAAATAATAGGTATAAAGATAACATCTATATACAATAATATACAAATTATTAGGAAAATTAAATGAAAAATAAAATAAAAAATGATAAAACTACAGTACTAATATACAAATGTAAAATTCAATTGCAAAATTTACAGTCACATTCATGCGAGGACGTTAATGAGAGTCGCTGTAAGTTAATTTTAAACTCGCCGAGAGACTCTAAAGTTCTGATCTTGTCGGGTAGGTCGTTCCACTGTTTTGTGGCCTGGTAGGAGAAGAGACATGAAGATACATGTAGCAGCCATTTCCAAATAATTCAAAACAATATTTTTCAAAATAGGGATACAATGTACTACAGCATAATCCCAAACGTAACGGCTCACGTTTGATTTAGGGGCCGATACCTTCAGTGAATACTTTTGTGGAGGCAGTTTTAACTTTCAGGGTTAATAGAAGGATAAAAAAATTAATTTTATTTTATTTTAAGGCATTACTTTTGGGGGATGTTTCTTTCGGAATTCTACAATATCTGTAGCAAGTACATACCTGTATCTGCTTAAAGTTACATGTAATTTTCAGAATTTTTTATAATTTATTCACAACTTAAGAACAGCCACTTGACCATGAAAACAAATCAAGTGCATTGCATTAACAAAAAAATAACGTCAATAATAAATAATGTCATTGCGCAAAACTGTATAATTTTTACAAGCTTAATATCTGGTGAGCCAACAAATTTAATTAGAAATTGCAAAGTTAAGGTTACCTCCGGAAGAAGAGCTATGGAAGTTGCTAGGAGTGAAACAATTTTTTGGCTGTATACCGTCGTCAGGTAGGGGTAGAAGATCGCAGAGTGTGATAAACATTCCAACCAAACCAACATGACGGAGGTTTTCAGCGCAATCGGCAACAAACGTGCTGCAAACGTTACGGCATGGAATCCAAGGAGTGCTCCTACCTTCTTCGCATTTCGGTACGTACAGCGAACACAAGATCGTACTAGCGAATTCAGAACAGGATTGCAACAGCGGGATGTAAATGTTCAGACGAGAAGCTTGTGTGTCTTGATAAGGTTGTCCGTCAACATCGGGAAATCTCGCAGTCAGTTGGTAGCCTGCAGTGGAACACGATTCGATGGTGACAGGTTCGCAATTTTTGCAAGACACCAAAGTGATCGTAATAGCCAATAACACGAACTTGCATACTAGATCCATAGTTTTTCTTTTTTTGTTTTAGTTATGTTCGAAATCTCAACAAAAAATTCAAAACACCTTCGCTCGCATCCTTCTTGCTGCGCTCGGTCGCGCTCGCTGAAAACAGCAATTTATAAGCCCGCGATGTGTTCAGCGGTTGAATAGAATAGTCAAAATAAGTATGGGGGTTCCATGCCAACAGTCCGCCAGGGTGCCCGCCAGAGTTATATATGCATACATTTATCCGCCATGGTTTTGCGGATGAATGCTCTCATCGCCCGGAGATTTTAGTGTGAGGTGTTCATTGTAATTTTCCCGGAAGGAGAAAAACAAAACAAATAAACAAATATATTTTGTCGAAAAATGATTTTTTTTTTAACCGTGGCGTTTGAGCCCGGGACAACTCGGGCATTTGAGTGAAAAACAATACAGAAACAAAAGCGAATAATGAGAGATCATTGTCTGCACGTAGCCTGCGTTGCACCTGCTACGCAGGCTAGTTTGCACGCAGATGCTATTCTTACCAGGGATATACGCACAAAAATCCTAAAATATACAATCACACACTTCTTTACTTTCCCAGCGTGATCCGGTGGAATGTGAGGCATAACCGTTAGAACTCCTCCCTCTATTTATAAGCAGCCGGCTTCGTAATTATATATATATATATCGTAAAAAGGGTTGTTGTTGTTCATCGTGGTGAACACACTAGTCTGACTCGGAAGTTGTCCGAGAAACTACTAACCTTGAAGCGGAGCGGACATCTATCGGAGGCCGTTTACAACAAGATCAGACCTCGACACAAACAGCCGCCTAGAATCTACGGTTTACCGAAGATCCACAAGGCCGACGTACCCTTAAGACCTATTGTGTCATGCATTAACACCTTTGCATATGATTTATCCGCCTACTTAGCTAATATCTTGTCTTCTTTAACAGGTATCTCAGAGTTCACGGTGACCAATTCAGCTCACTTCGTATCCACTATCAACAGAGAGACGATCCTAGACAACGAGATCATGGTGTCTTTCGACGTAGAGTCGCTGTTTACCAACGTTCCTATCGAAGCCGCCGTACAAGCCACACTACAGAAACTGGAAAACGACCCTACCCTTGCAGACCGTACGACGCTAACGCCTGCTCAGATCGCTGACCTCCTGACTTTCGTATTGAGATCCACATACTTCCAGTATAACGGATCAATTTACGAACAACAAGAAGGCGCAGCCATGGGGAGTCCGGTTTCCGCTGTTATTGCCAACCTCTACATGGAGAGCTTCGAGGAACAAGCAATAACTACATCATCCTACAAGCCTAGGATCTGGAAACGCTACGTAGACGACACCTTCACCATTCAAGATCGCGCAATCGTCGATAGCTTCTTACAGCATCTAAACGACCAGCAGCCTTCCATCCGTTTGACCATGGAGAGAGAGAATGACAACAAACTCGCCTTCCTCGACACCCAGTTTCAAGAGAACCGGACGGCCGCCTCACCACCAGCGTATAGAGGAAGCCTACACACACTGATCAATACTTAGCGTATGATTCACACCACCCGCAATCAGTAAAACGCGGTATTGTCAAGTGTCTTTACGAGCGCGCCAAACGTCTCGTAACGAAACCCTCTGTTATCTCCAAGGTGAAAAAAACATCTGTCATCTGTTCTTGTTTCTAATGGTTATCCTTTTTCTTTCTTGCAGAAACTTACCAAGACCAGAAAACCCAACACCAGTGCTGAGCCCACGACCGAGTTCAAATCTACTGCGGTTTTACCTTATGTCAAAGGTCTGTCCGAACAACTTCGCCGCTGCCTACAACAACAAGGCGTACGCGCTGTTTTAAAGTCGGAGACTACACTTAGATCACACCTAGTACGGCCTAAAGACGCTGTTGACCCGACTTAACAAGATAGCGTGGTTTACAGAATCCCCTGTGAATGCGGTAAAGTTTATATCGGCGAGACTGGAAGACCTATGCAAGACAGAATAAAAGAGCATGACCGAGACATCCGATTCGCCCGTACCCAGACCTCCGCCGTTTCAGAGCACGCCAACAACACCGGACACCACCCGCTTTGGAATGAAGTAAAGTTTATTGATCGTGATCCTCATTGGTACACACGCAGGGTCATAAGACTTAACCCTAACAACATCAACAGGGACAGTGGAATAGAAATTCCAGAAGCATGGATGCCCACGATCAAGAAACACAACAACGGGAGAGCCGTACGACTACGGACCGCCGAGGGAACAATTCGCCGAAACAACGAGGATAAAAATGCGCCAGTCACAGCTGTTGAAAACCAACCAATCACAGCAGAACATCGTGCTTCATAAGGTGACGCGTAACCAGTCGACCCCATCGCCTGAAGAAGACTAGCAGTATGCAGTCGAAACGTCGCGATCCACATCGGAAGTGACTACATCGTGAGACAAACGAAAAATACTTCTTTACTATATATATATATATATATATATATATATATATATATATATATATATATATATATATATATATATACCTGGATTTTTGAAAAGGTGATCAACGAAAATTATAGCAATTTCACTAGAAATAGCCAAAAAAGGGTTTTTATGACCCCAATCAGCCCGAAAATTACAGAGTGTTTTCTTCTCTCGCTCACGCAACCTTTCCCATCTTCCCTCTCTTCTCTGTGATTTTCGGGCTGGTTCATAAAAACCCTTGTTTGGGCTAGTTGTAGTGAAATTGCTGCAATTTTCGTTGACCACCTTTTCAAAAATTCAGGTATATATATATATATATATATATATATATATATATATATATATATATATATATATATATATATATATAGTGTTGTGACAGGTCTCTCAAACAATGCTGTATGCCTTGTCGAAGACAGAGGATCACTCTGTTAAAGTGCGATCTAAGCTTATTATTTTTGACTGAACTCACTCATTATCCTTTCCTTCTCTCGGAGCCATACTGCATTTAGGTGCCGCATTATGATACACTTATACTTTTTATATTAGGTATACATTTCATAGTTACTATGATTGGTAATCTATCTATATTTTACACTATTATATTTTTCTCCTACTACGCCACATTAAGACGCGCGCGTTTCAGTGCACGCTTATTTAACCCACATGAGTGCACGCACTTTCTAGCGCGCGCATAACTTTGTTAGTTTATCTACCAATCATAGACGCCATACATGTCACGTTATAGTTTTGAATAGCCAACGGTTTACGCAAGCCTTAACACACTTGTAACTCCCCTGAAGAAGGCCGTGATGGCCGAAACGTAGGGTCAATAAAGCAAAATCAAGTCAAGACATGGAGTTGGAAGCTTGATAATTACAACTCATTCTTCATTATATATATCTACCTGGATTTTTGAAAACGATATCGCTCCAAGTAAGCGTTTGTGAGCGTTCTTGGCCTTGTTTTTAATATAAAGGTATAAAATATAATAGATTGTTGCTAGTCATTTTTTTCGCTCGCTATTGCTCCCTTTTCCTCTTCTCTCTCTTCTCTGTCATTTTCGGGCTGATCGGGCTCATAAAAACCCCAACCTCGTTCCCAGGGTCTCTCATCTTCCCGCCCCCTGGAGCTCCAGGGGGCGGGAAGATGAGAGACCCTGGGAACGAGGTTGATAAAAACCCTTGTTTGGGCTAGTTGCAGTGAAATTGCGTAAATTTTCGTTGAACACGTTTTGAAAAATTCAGGTATATATATATATATATATATATATATATATATATATATATATATATATATTAAGAGACAAACGAAAAAAAATCGTTTACCTATCTTCACACCAACTTGACAATTGGCATTTGGCATCCGCAGTTGTTTGAATGAACCGGGTTTACTTTCTAAGAAGATCTTCGTTTTAGCTCGGGATCAATCTTTCTTTAAAGCTGTGTTTTTTTGCTGGGGACCGAGCAAGCGATTTAGAAAGAATGAAGACCCAAGAAATTCTATATTTCCCACAGAAAGAAGGCCTACTGTTCAACCATATGTATACGAAAACGCTGCGGGATGGCTCGAACAATTTATTCGCCTTCAAACGGTTATGGAAACAATAATTCGATTTGTCCTTGTTACGGCGATAGAGGTTTATATCTCCATTTGTGACCTATTGACAGTTTCAGTGCACGTTTCGCTCTTCGGCAGCACAGGCTCGTCTTTCCCATCAGTGCCTTCCTCACGTTTTTGGGTCGCGCAACATTTACCCTTCATGGCTTGAGAAGAAAGAAATGGTCGATGCAAACTCCGTCGTCCCTTATAATTTCCAGCAGGTCAACCGCAGCACAAGTGAAAGGTGAGTTTCCGCCGGCAGAAGATACTGCCAGGTGTGCAACCTATTGTGGATATTGCCAGCCCTACCGGGCTGAAAAGTTTCCATATAATCGCGTTTACCGGGCCAGCCGGGCTAACCGGGACAGCACAAAAATTTTCCTCTGAGCAAACCTGCTCGCCTGTAAATGGCCCTTTTTCTCTTTAAATGATATTTAGAGGTACACAAAAGTGCGTAAGCACAAAGTAAATGAACTAAAATGCAGGAAAAAATCCTTTATTAAACATTATACGCTTTGCGCCATTTTCAAAACAACAACTTTCAGCCAAAACCGTTGATGCTAAATTTGGTTGTTGCCTGCACTGGCTCGCTTCATGTAATACCGGGCTGAAAGTCATCTCGGCAAAATGGGCCTTCTCTGCTGCTAACCTGGCCAGCCGGGCTCATATAATCGTGGCTCTCTGGGCCGAGCTTAAATGAATATTACATTATAGCGCAATTGCTAATACGGTTTTCCAGGCGTATTCCGTAGCTCTCAAGGCCATGTAAGCATAAATGAGTATTAAGTTGCTTACACAGCTCTCCAGGCCGCTGGCCGACCGGCCACAATCGATAATGTAACAAAACAATTAATTCTGTGACTCTCGGAGCCATATCAGCATAAATCTGTATAACAAAACTATAGCACAATTGTTTTCCTGGATCCGTCCGGCTATTAGTGTGATAAGGGTACAGCGATAATACAAATAATTTTTTTGCTCTCCAGGCCACATACACTACTCGCCAACCTGGTGACTATAAAAATACGATGAAAAGAAAAAATGCAACGAAGGAGGTGGGAAGGAAGAGAAATCTAAAACGAACCTTTACAAAAGAAATGACCAAAACGAATGGGGGCCGATTACATGGCGAATGTCAGCCCGGGCTGACAGCCATCTTGTTTCATTGAAAACAAATCATTGTGCATGCCCAAGGTGAACTCGCTTTTCAGCTCGGGCTGAAATGTCATTCTGATTACATGAGGTTTTTCATCCTGTTTACCCGGGCTGGAAACTTTAGCCCGGGCTGAAACTTTCTTCATGTAATCGCAAACGTCATTTTATAAAGATTTGTTGCTGAAATCTCAGCCCGCCCAATCGGGCTGAAAGGGCAAAATGAACGACGCCCAAATGAAAGCGCCTTGGCTACATTTTCTTAATATCTATTGGTCTGCAATAATTTGGCGCATTGTCATCATGTGCATGTGTTGAAGTTCAGTAATTTTTTATCTCAGGTAATTTTTATTTTTCCATTGTTTTTGGGTATGGTAATATATGCTAATGAATTTTAAACAAAGGAAAAACAAAAATTACCTGAAATAAAAAATTAACTGCAACACATGTATGTCAACTCAACTACGCCATCCATTCTCAATATAAATTTCATTCCCTCCTTACTATGGACACGATAATGAGCAGAAAACAATAGCAACACTCCCCTGAGTGCAAAGAAGAGGCGAACTTAAGCCAAACAAACTAACATGTGCGCGACAAAATATAGAGCTGAATGCCCGGGGGTGTGCCCAAGGAGGGGGGGGGGGGGGATGGTAACTGTAGGAATTGAACCATGCATAAACATATTAGTCATATTACTAGCAGTAATCACACATTATGGAGACGCGTTCGAAGGAAGTTCCGGCGAAAATGAGCCCCTGAAAAAAAACAATAGGGGCGACCATTTGGAAGACCGTCTACCAAAAAATCTCAAATTTTACTGCACATAAACCACAGGACAACCAACACGAAATTCGAACGCGACAATAGGGGTATAGAATGGTCTATCAGAAATGATGCGTCTCGGAAAATATTCACCGAGTCTCGAATTCTCGGCATTTGAAATTGGAGTCTCGGAATCTCGGGCTCGCTATAATTTTCAAAGTCTCGAATTTTGATAATTTGGATCTCGGAGTCTCTTAAATTTTTCTCGTAAATCCCAACTTCTGTTGGAGATTTCAGTCACGTTTTAAGCTGTTTTAGTACTATCGGACCGACATTTTCCAGCAATTGGAGTCTCGGGCTTGGATTTTTTAGAGGTATGAAAGTCTCGGGCTCGGATTTGATAGAAACGCTAAAGTCTCGGTCTCGAATTTTTAAACAAGGGTCTCGCAGTCTCGAATTTACCATTCTATACCCCTGACAATGAAACACGTTTCCCGTAAACATGGTTCAAAACACGTTTCATGCCTGTTCTGAAGGATCCAAAGTGATATAATGGCGGTGAATATCTTAGTATATACTTAGAGACAGGAAATCAGCAGCAATCTTTAAGTAGAACCTGAAGATTATGTCTCTCGTGAAAACCAAGTTTAACGCAGTAAGTAGTTACTAAGTGGCCGACTCCTTTTCCGTCGATTTTCCGGCTCTTAATATGACGCAGACTGTTTCGAAAGTGTGGATGCTTTCACTGGTTCACCGAGCCACGTAGTCTTTTGCCAGTAGAATAAGCGGTCTCTGGGTTAATTTGGAGCAAAGAATTGATATATTATATCGCTATATTTTCTTTGCATACCACTTAAGTGTAGCTTGTCGGTGTTTCACAGTGAGCCAACGTAATTCAAGATTGACCAGTCTTAAATTACGGTCTTAGGGATGCACAGTTAGAAATGTGAAGGGCCCCCCCCGGGGGGGGGGGGTCTGGAAAAGCATGTTATTTTTTTTCATAACCAGCAGGTGCAAAATTTTTCAACTTTCAAACTCTTGAACGATTTTTTTTTTTCCCAAAATGACTATGCCCTTTTTTGGTCTTGTTCTATTGGGACCGTTTCAACCACTCATGTTGTTTGTTGTAGTGTCCCAACAGAACACGTTTGTATTCACTTCATTTATTTCATACTTTAATACTGAGATGTTTGCACATGACGTCATCAAAATTTAAAAGTTGTTTCTAACGTGGTTTGTTTCAACGTTGTTTTGCTTCCGGTTTATAAAGGTTTTAAATGTGTCAAGCAATTCGTCACGCCATTTCAGAGAAGCCTTGAAAATAAACAAAATTCAACCAGTGGAAAGTTATTTTTGCATTATAAATGCTTATAAGCCAATTTAATGGAACTTATAGCGAATATTATATTTTGATTTGATTTTTGGTGTAATCAAGACTGAATTTTTGGCCGCCATGTTCATGCCCGTGAGTGGGGCACCAAGATAACCGCTCCATACATTTCTTACTAAAAATGTCTAATACTTGTTCGCCAATAACTCTTGAACGAAATGCTCCTGCGCTTCTAAATTTGGCCCAGATGTGTAGTTTTAAACTCTCTACAGTTCCATAAACATATTGGAATCGAAATCTGTTGTTTAATGCCTCTGAATTTTGATATGACGTAAGTGAAAACCCCCACTTGAAATTTGGCGTGTGAAAACCCCGGCCGTACGGGGTTCGCACCCCACCAGAATGGCGAAACGACTTTCTCACACGTGAATAAAGCGCGTTCCGTCCCGGCAATCACAAATGCAACGTAATGTAATAGGACACCTAACATGTGCAGTGTTAGACATGGACTTTGCCACATTGTATGTTGGAATCTCTCTTGCTCGCTCGTGGATCTCGTTCGCAAAGGCTCGCTCGTTCGATTTCTGGTACGAACCAACTCGTGCGTAAATACCATACGCCCGCACTGCCCATGAAGTAATCTATATGTTGAAACGTACCAACCGAGTTCAGTGGCAGTTGAAACGGTTTTTTACCCAAAGAAAACCAAAAATTCCAGGCAACCAAAGTAACCAAAAAGTAACCAAAGAGAGTTGAACATAGCCTTTAAATTAGTATCTGTGAAATGTTTGTTGTGTCAGTCCTGGCTTTGACTGCATGAGAAGTGCATACATTCCTAGAAAATGATAGTCGAACAGTCCCCTTTTATTGTACATGTACATTTTCCGTGCCAAGTCTCTGCAAATGAAAAACTTTAAACATAGGTATTTGGTGGAGCAAATATTTAATATACCGTACACAAGGCTTCAAACAAGCTTTGAGGTAGGGGAGGGGGGAGGGTGGACAGAGGCTAGATGTATATAAAAATAAACATGTTTTCTTGAATAAAAGGGAACTGTTTGCAGGACACCGGAACATCCAACCTGAGTAAGAATCTCCAGTGAAAGGCTCAAATTGTTTTTATAAAATGAGATGCCTGAAATGCAGTTTTGGATGAATTTAGGAAGTTGGGGGAAGGGGATTTCCTGTTACAGATTCACAGTTTGTTTTTCAGACTGTGTAGTATACACACACAGTCACATTAGTTTGTGCATGCAGGATATTTTTTCTGGTTCTTCAGGTTCTTTTGCAATGAAGGATTTTTTTTCCTTAAATTTTTATTTTGTAGGATTTTGTTTTTGTTTTTAGACTCCCCCCCCCGCCCTTTACACCTTACGGTTATTAGGTCAAATACGGTAGAAGATAGCTTTTTGATGTTTCCCACAACCCTACAATAAGAAACTAACTCCCACCAGCCGGGAAGGGTAACAACGCGGTTTTTCCTTCTAGTAAAACTGACAAAGTTGCACATTCCACAGAAGGGCTTAATTCATCGCTTGTGATGGCAGATGTCCCAGTCTGGTTAGGTCATCAGTTTGTAGCTCAATTTTGCGTCATAGTCGCCCACGTCATGTTTCCTGTTACGTTAACTTCACAGCTTCCTAAGCTTCCTGTCGAGTAGTTTACCGAGACAGGAAGCCCAAGAATGAACAGGAAGCCCAAGCGTATTGAATCAAGAAGTAATAAAAGTTACCTAAATCTCTGTAAAAGTATTGAAATCTCAACAACATTTCTCTTGAAATTTTATATATCTGTCAACGTGACACTAACTAATTTTATCATTCCATATAAAGTCTGTAAATTTTGTCAGATTCTTTATTGGCATTGTAATAGTCATGAGCAGGATCCTGTCATGAGATGTCGTTAAAATAGTACATTAGGCAATACAATTGAGGATTGGGTTGAATGCTAATGACTTCATTTAATTCTTTACCTAAATGCCATTGTTTTTTTTCTCTTTATATCCCAATACTTTATTTTGCCATTGTTCATGTATTACCGATAGTAAAAAAAGCGTTTTCGATCCTGTTGCAGTATTTTTATTTTATTATTAAACGCTGCAAGTGCACCGCTTACTGCTACAAGTGAACAGCTTTGATACTTACACGTTCGAGAACTCTCTCTTTTTTCTTCACTATTTCTTGTCGTGGAACCATGTTTGCTCTCGTCTATATCTGACTCGTCCCCAGTCGTCTTTCTAGGCAAGACGCGGGAGACGCGCGTGGGGGATAGACGCGGAACGAGAGAAGCGCGACCGAAGGGGGTGATGGGAAGGAGAGAGAGAGACGACTGGGGACGAGTCAGCGGCTATATTGTTATTCTTGGCCGAGTTTCATTCAAGATATTTTATTGTCTTAAAATACTTAACCAAATACTGATTTAGTTTTCGATGCGTAAACAAGTTTCATATTAATATTCTTCACCTTTTGCATAGGGAACACCAGTCAGAGTGCTATGTTTTCTGATTGATCCTTTTGGGCACAAGAAATCCATTACCGCTTTGCATTGTGGGTATATCATAATGGCATTTTCATATAACAAAGAATTTGCGACATGTAATGACAAAAGTCCTTCATATAAAGAGGAACTTACCGAGAGTACTGTTAAATTAGTACAAATAACGATTAAAAGCACCATGCAATGACAACAGTGGCATATATAATAAAAAACTGACCGCATTATTGAGATGACAAGTGCATATGTTAACAAAAGCGCGAGATATATTTGCCAGAGAACTTCATATAATGAGATAAGAACTGCATATATTACTGCGCCTTTCAATAACATGCGGAAAAACAGATCTTCACTTCAATGAGTTCAAAAGGTCATGTCCGTGCATTATGATTGGTAGATTTCGATCCATTTTGTTTGTTTCTTTTTTACATGGTCCGTTGGCTTTCGATGATTGACGGCAGGGAATAACGAAACCATTGGTGGAAATTCGAATCTCAAACTCCGCATTTTATTGAAAGGCGCAGTAACCAAAGTACATCATACAATGAGATAAGCAGTAGATATATGCATATGAACCAAGCACAGCAAGCACAGCATATAATGCGATAAGCGGTGGATATATTAACCGAAGTACAGCATATAATGAGATAACCATTGCATATATTAACAAAATCACTACATGTCATGAACTCAGCAACTCAAGTGACATAAGGCAGTCATGGCGTTCCATATTCCTGCGTGAATTCCTCCATGCGTAAAAGCGCGCGCTTGTTTCTGATTGGTCAACGTTTTGACAGTTGACATAATCCGATTTAAATCAGTTGGCGTAATACGAATATCCCCGTTCTTTCTCTTTCCCCTTCCTTTTTTTCTCGCTCCCCCTCCCCGCCTGCCACGCAGGCTAAAATTATCCCGTTACTACAACTGAAAAAGTCATTGTTAATTTGCGACTCAGATTTTGGCTCAAGCACAGGTGCTGAGGAAGTTCTAACAAGTTTACACCACGCATCGTCTCGCTCCCCGTCTTCTAGATGATCAAGTGCGGCTATTATTAAAATGTGCTTCTTTCGAATAGCTGTCACCACTCGGAACTGATGGATTTCAACATGTTTACGATTATCATTAAGAGTCAAATTGCTCTGAATTTACGATTATAGTTAATTCAGAACACTGTTTCCCAGGACATTTCAGAAAAGAAGAAATAAAAACATCCATGTTATTTGGATTGCGGGATTCGAACCCTGAACTACCGCTACTAAAAACATCTTCTTACCACTAGACCACCGAACAACAAGGCAATGGGAATTTATATCTGCAAGATATTTATTTGAGTCTTGCATAGAATATCATTGATCTACAGTGATTAGGCCTGAGCGCTGATTTTAAATGGTTAGCTTTTTGTTGAGGTTTGGTGATCAAGCTTTTCCATTTACTTTCTAAAATTATTTTCAAGCGAGTGATTTTATAGGCTTACTAAAGGGTGTAGAATAAGCGCATGAAATGCTGATTTCCCAGAATTCCTTTCAGACTGTCAGTGTTCTGAATTAACTAAAATCGTAAATTCAGAGCAATTTGACACTTAACGATAATCGTAAATTCAGAGAGGAGGACGGGTTGTGGATTTAATTCGATATCAACCACACTAACGCAGTCATTTCCGGCCGCGGAATCTGTTGATGTTGTAAATCAACTATTTTGCAGAACTGTCGTCAGTACAGCCCTGGCCAATATATACACTGGTGCAGTTTATTTATGTATTCAGAGCGCGGGTGTCATTAGGAGTCAGATAGGAATTCCCGTTCTATAAAAGTAAGTAAAATACATTATTACAGCTTCGTTTTAATCCAATATGCGCAGAAATAGTGAAAGTTTGAGTCTTTATACTCCAGAATGAACTGATTTTGATAGTGATACATTCAGTAGCGTTTTGTTTCTTCCTGTTTACGGCATTTGTAAGAAACAACTTCAATCGAATAATATAAAATGTGTTTGTACGCGCTCTAAGTGGTCTATTCTTGTCATATTGTTTCCGTTTCTCACATAAACCAATCGCTACAATGTGCCAATATATACAAGTTATCAACCATTGAAATGCTTGAAGGAGATCACCCTGAGTTCTTGCCGGTCAGGGGCCCCAGTGGTGGCGCCGCAAAACGACGTATGTTTTCTCAGGCTACCTGAGTTCCTTAGCATTGTTGTTTTCGGATAAAACTTGTTAAGAGTGAGTGAACAGGTGTAAATAGAAAATGAAAACATGAATATTTTCCTCTGCAGAGGCATCTTTGGGGTTTGTATTCCCTATTCTTATACGATGGCATAGCGATGGCATGCGAAATATTCATAGGAAGTTGTGGTTTTCTTCATCAGCAAAAACACGTAACTGAAGTCATGTTGCATGACATTCTCTCGTGAAATCGAAACCTATTAATTACAACGCATGGTCAATTTTTTTCCTGAATTGTCGAGGAGTCGACGTTTTACGTGTGTACTTAATATTAATCCGTACTTTTACTACTGCGGAATCGTCTGGGGAAATTGTTCTAAAACACGCACCGATCGATTACAAAAACTACAAAATAGCAGAGCAGCTCGAATAATAACTAGAGCTGATTACTCGGTCAGGTCTCATGACCTCCTTGAGTTCTAAATGAAAGACAACAATTACAATTGCAGAGTGTTTCGTAAGATAGCACCAAACTATTTACAAAACTTGTTTAAACTGACCTCAGAGGTACATAGCTACAATCTTAGAGGCAGAAAATTTGACCTCCAACTACCTAAGCCTAGAACTAATTTCATGAAACGATCTTTCTCCTTTCGTGGTGCCATGGCCTGGAATGAGCTTCCCAACGAAATACGAGAACTCAGTAGTTTAACCGCTTTCAAAAGAGCTCTCGAACAAAAATAGAACCTCGAAAAACGAAAGAGATATGGTTTGTTAAAACTTGGTTTTGGGCTTTAAAATTAAAAATCTCGATTTTCTACCCTTGAATAGGGTCAGGGTTTGAGAACCTTGGCGGCACACACCTATCCTAAATTGTCGGAAGTACCCCGGGTGGTGTGTATAGAGGATATTATGATGTAAGTTAGTGTTTTTATTAATCTTATTAGTATTATTTACACTAGTATAGTATAACAGTTTTGCTACTAATATATATATATATATATATATATATTTATTTTTTGTTATCATTTAGATTAGATTATATTTAAGTGCATGGCATGTCTAAAAAACAGTTTTACTGAGCCGTTTTACTGTGTTCAGTGAAATAAAGTTGATTGATTGATTAATGTACCCCCTCCCCCCCCCCCCGTATTTGTAGTCTGTCATGACAGAAGCCTTCTAGATAGCCCGGGGGTACTCAACAAAGTTTTGTACGGGGATGCTCCGCCCCGAGGGTCAAACCCTCACCCTTTCATACGCCGTTTTTGACAGTCATATACCTTTCATTGAATATATGGTACCCCTTTCATATACCTTTCATTGAAAATGGTACCCCATTCATATAGCCTTTACGTGCGTCTGTTTGATATATTTTGAAAGGCGCTTTTTATAATTCTTAGATTGCGGTTTTCCCTAATATACTTTTTTTATACTTCAACTCGTGTTTACGCTGCCTTTTACTGATTCTTCGTGAAATCCCTACCCTTTCATATACTTCAACTCGTGAAATCCCTACCCTTTCATATACCTCCAGCCTCAAAATGGTACCCTTTTTGGGCGGAGCATCCCCATATAGCCCATAATAGAGAGTAACCCCCCGCCAGGGCCAAATAGAGGTTAAAACGTTTTAAGTAATACAATCAACTCTCTTTCGGTCATTTTCCTGTACCGGTCAAAACGAAGCTTCAACATCGATATCCCCCCAGGGCAACCCCTCGGGCAATTGAATTTTTAGAAAATTACTGTTTAAATTCCCCCCTCCCCGAGCCAAAAAGCCGTTCAAATGCTCCAATCTAGGTGATCAAACGATGTGGACTATTTTATACGATCACAACATGTCAAAAATCGTCGACGGACCCGCATTAAACTTATATTTTAAGCTTTTAATAATTGCTTTTAGATGGTTTTCACGTTACGTCACGGCGGCCATATTGGTGTACAATTACAAAAGAATTTTAATGAACTTCTTTTGTTATGAACACCAACATGGCCGCCATGGCCTTTGCCATTTGAGTCCCACAGGACTGAATGCATGTACGTGCACAAATACATGTGGCTGGTCAAAGCAATTGACCTTTGTTATTTTATATTGTAAACATGTATTCATATATTCAAAGCATGATACAAACCATCTTAATAGGCCATTTCCGAGTTGCCTTTAGCCTCTTTATCAAAGCGAGGCTAGGTGCGAAAACCTTTCATTGCAAATGAAACTTATTTGCATATGAATGAAAACTCATTTTCATGTGAAAGGTTTTGCTCCTAGCCTCGCTTTGATAGAGAGGCTAAAGGCAACTTGGAAATGGCCTATTACCTTCAAATACAGCGCAAAGCTTAGGCAACACGAACAACAATTTATTGTGGTATTCCCATATAAGTACATGGTATTGCTATTTAAAAGTCCATACATAAATGAATATAGGCGGCTGTAAGTCGACAAATAAAAGGGTCAACATTGTTAAAATGAAAATTTTGTCTAGACACAGGCTTCCCAAGCTACATACGACATGCGACAGCTTGTGTATACAGAGAAATATATGGGAAAATCACGGATTCTCTAAAATTGGGTAAATAACTATCTATTTTGAAATAAAGTTTACCTACCTCAAATGTGTTGTTTACTTGCGTCTTGTACCGAATTTGAAGCCATTCCGACGCCATTTAGCGAAGTTATTCGAAGTCGTTGTCTCCCCTTCTAAAAAGAAGGAAAGGCAGACCACTGCATCGATCGCTGGCCAGAGGTCACTCCACAAATCCCTCTCTCCTCAAAAGGAAAAGTCCCGAATCGCAATAAAACCAACAGTTCCATAGAGCACAATAAATTTCACTCCACATACGTGCGCTTCGGCGGTCGAAAGACTCGTAAAGAACGAGATATTTTGCTTTAAATTCGCCTATTCGGCTTTCCAGATATGCTTGTGACCGACCTGGCGACAACGGTCGTTGCGCAATGACACGTATCTGGTTTCATCCTCAACTCTGATTGGTCCATTTGAACCAAGTCACGGGCTGACAACACGACCAAGGTACATTTTGTCACGAATCAAGTGTCACACTAGGACTCCGAATGTTCAACTATTCTTCTGATGGCCGTTGTCGATTCGTACTTAAACTGGTAATGAGAAATCAGCCAAAGCTTCCATTTCGCATAAAGTGCATCATCTTTTTCAGACACAGGCGACCCTCTTTTTCTGTTTACGTTTTTATGTTTAGCGCGTGACTTGGTTCAAATGGACCAATCAGAGTTGAGGATGAAACCAGATACGTGTCGTTGCGCTGCGACCGTTGTCGCCAGGTCGGTCACAAGCATATCTGGAAAGCCGAATAGGCGAATTTAAAGCAAAGTATCTCGTTCTTTACGAGTCTTTCGACCGCCGAAGCGCACGTATGTGGAGTGAAATTTATTGGGCTCTATGGAACTGTTGGTTTTATTGCGATTCGGGACTTTTCCTTTTGAGGAGAGAGGGATTTGTGGAGTGACCTCTGTCCAGCGATCGATGCAGTGGTCTGCCTTTCCTTCTTTTTAGAAGGGAGACAACGACTTCGAATAACTTCGCTAAATGGCGTCGGAATGGCTTCAAATTCGGTACAAGACGCAAGTAAACAACACATTTGAGGTAGGTAAACTTTATTTCAAAATAGATAGTTATTTACCCAATTTTAGAGAATCCGTGATTTTCCCATCTGATACATTTCTCTGTATACACAAGCTGTCGCATACACCACGTATGTAGCTTGGGAAGCCTGTGGTCTAGATTATTGTTCCTAATAAAACTTGGAACGAAGGTTCTCGTAAAGTTGGCAAAAAAGTATAAAGTGTAATTCATGTTGTGACAGAAAGGACAGATTCGGTTTGCCAGTCTCAATCCTTAATTGATGATTTCCAAGCCGAAATTTGTTTACGTTTTTTTTATGGAGGGGATTGTTAATTGTATTCAAGAAGTCAGCTTTGGCTTTTCAGCAACTCATCCACGTACACACAATCACTTCGCCATGTCGGCCTCCGCCATGATTTCCAGCATGTCTCGTGCAAGCGAGACACGTCACAGGAAATCGAGGCTAGGGTTCAAATTCCCCACCCCCTGGAAGACTATGATTATCAAATTCCCTCCCCCCCCCCGGACAGCAAAGTGTCAAATGCCCGGGGTATGCCCGGGGGGGGGGGGGGGAGGGGGTATTGAAGCTTCGATTTGACTGGTTCATGTGACCACTTTGTAAAATAATAACCGGTTTGTTTTTAATTCTCAGTCAAATACTGGTTCAAATCAGGGGTAATAAGCTCCTGTTCAAATTGATTTAACTCTTATTCTCCCATTTTTTCCTGCATAAGAGAGAGTTGACTTTTTATCAAACACGAGCCGAAGAGTGTTAGGATATCTAAACACCAATCATCTTAAATAGGGTGTCTGACTGAAGTTAATTTTATGCACCGGATTCAACACGCGTTATTTTTTATCGCGGTTATTCTATGGCGTTATTTAAATCGATAACATTTCATTTTGTAGAAACAGCACGTATTTGTAGTCGGTCATGACAGGAGCCTTCGAAAAGAGAAGTTAGGACGTTTTTATAAGTACTATATCAAACAAGAGCCACAGGATAAGGATAAGGATAAGGATATCAAACAGCGATCAGTGGGTTGATAAAATGCGCCTTGTTTATTGGGGTTTAAAATGACAATGAAAAATAAACCCAAGCATTCTACATGTATTATCGCTCTTGATACGCACTTTCTTTCTAAGAGAAGAGAGCATGATCCATCCACTGCGCCGCTCACCGCGACAAAAATTGGAAGATCGTGCAAGCAGAGAATATGGAGAACGGGCTGAGAGAAGGCACGGCCTGAAATAGCGCAGACTTTCCGTTTTCGAGCATTGAATCAAAAGGTTGACAATATATAACTGACACCTAAATAAACAATTTTTAGATAACCGCGCAATATAAAGACCTGCCTTTTCAGTAAGTCATTGCTTTCAGTCTGCCGCTGTTGCGACAGACTACGTGAACATTTATCGTAGTAAAATAAAATGTCAATATTATGACACTTAACTTTCCTGTGGTAAAATATCAGAAGTGTGACCTCAATTATATTTTCTAGCGATTTAACACGTAAGATATCACCTAAAACCCTTAAGAGGAATTAAATGGTACCTTACAAATGAATGACGTTAAATGAAGTAAGGCGTCTTGTCTTTATTTCGCGACGGAGTCCACCAAACTGAAAGTTACTCTTCAATATATTTATGATTAAACCTCTCCGAAATTAACCCGTGTGTGGTAGGCGCTACGCCGAAATCAGAGCCCAAGTATGTCATCTTTTTTTAGTTAAGTAAAAAAAAAAACTACATTCAATGTATATATAAATGTTATAACTCGAAGTCTAACTCGAGTCAAATTCAAATTCGAGGGTTCCATACGGCCAAATTTTGTCTACAATTTGACAGATCGCGCTTTAAGTGTTCTAATACGGCTGTAAAACCTGAGTTTGTGTTAAGTTTTATCCAGCGGAAAAGAACAAACCGCGACAATTTTGAGTACTTACAAGTCATTCGGTCAATATTATTCTCGTTAAAGTTTGTTTTAATTGCCAACAAGAAGCTGTGCACAGCCCGACTGAACTCGTGGCGTCTTAACCCATTGCAGTATTTATTCCCGGGTGTGTTGAGTGTTTTTACGGAGAAACATAAGCTTAAAATTATGTCTAAAAGTAAGACTATACTACATTTACTACATTCAGTAGCCGGCACTTGAAACCACGATCGCTAACTGAAAAGTCTGAAATGGCAAGTTATAAAAAACACAAAACTTTCCGGAACAAAACGGATCCCACAGCAGTAAGCGGGAACAGAATATTAAACGGTCCTATCCATCCATCATTGTCTTGAAAACTTTACTATGTACGCTGTAATTCTTTCTTCTGCTTCTCAAGTCAACATACCGAAAATTTGCATGCACTAATGTGACAGACAAAAAAAGAAACGTCAAAGCCGAATTTATAACTCGCCGGCATCGTCCGTTGTAAAAGTAAATGTCCAACCAGTAGATGTACAAAGGGCACTACACTCATTCCTGTTCCCTAACCATTTTTTCAGGGAAAAATATCATAGCTGAAAAGTGGTTTGGTGAGAAAAAAGAACACTGTTGTTGAGAGTGGAGCCGAACTGACCTATTCGTCGCACTGATTAACTTCATTGAGGAAGATATCAACGATGGATTCCAAACGTCTCTTTGCTGCCATAGCCTTGTGGCTGATTATTAGCTGCGTTCTGTTAGACGACGCACAGGGATTTTTCCCGATGCATCGACGAAAACGACCAAAGAAGACGTACACAAACACGAACACGCAGACGAACACGAAAGGCAGTCGTCTGTCTAAAGTGATGGCTTTCTTCCAGGTATGACGTCCCTGGTAGTGTTTTAAAGCAAAGTAACGTACGTGGTAAATACACTTTATAGCAATTTTTGTTAGAATAACAGTACATCATGAAAAAAGCAGTAAAAACGATCGCTTTGATTTTAATTGTACAAAAATAAAGTTATGGGTATCTTATGTACCGGCCCGGAGCTACATAGCTCAACACTAAGGGCCGGTAAATAAGCAATTTTTCCCACTTTAATTCTGCGATATACACCCAACCTCGTACCCAGAGTCTCTCTTCCTCCCGCAAGAGAGACCCTGGGTACGAGGTTGATAAACACCATGTTCAATTCAACTTTCTGCAAGGTGTTCTAGTAAATCGGCGTTAATGAAACTTTAAGATAATATTTTTTCACTTCACCAAAGCATAAATGGTGAATTTTTTACAGTGGATTTCATCTTACTTTGGCCACGCGAGTTGCCAAGTTCGTTGGGAAAATCGGAACTACATTGCTAATTTGCCAATTACATTTCAAAGGGGACAGACTTCAAATAAATGTGGCTTCTGAACATATCTGAATTTCGTAACTGTTCATAAGTAGGATGCCTAAAATGTGTGCAATTCCACAATTGGTTTCGGCTCCATCAAATCCTATACCAATTGCAGAACATTTTAGGAGGAGCCACCCACAGTGCGAGCACAGTTACTGACAAGACATATTAGTAAGGAAAACAACGCAAAATAAATGTTGTACGTTAAATAACGAACTAAGCACACACGTCAACTAAATAAGCCAAGCACGCGCACATTAAATAGGGGCGCTAGGATAATATAAAGGATCTAAAATAACAAAGGATACGGCGGTTTTGAGTTCCTGAGCCTGGGGGGGGCACATTGTGCCCTCCCTCCCCCTACGTAACTTCAAGAACATTAAGGCTACGACAATGAAACTTAGAGGGTACATAGCACGTCCGAAACTGTCTCCTTTGCGGTCCGCACAATGGAACGATGACGTCATATGACGTAGTTATTAGGTAATTAGTTATACGGCCGCCATCTTGGATCCGCCATCTTGGATTTCTGAAATTTTTTAAAACCTCTTAAAAACCGTCCAAATTGACTCAAAATTAATCAAAACCAATAAATAAACACTAAATGACGTAAAAATATAAAAGTTATACCAATAAACATCGTTTTTCTTCATTCAAAGGTACAAATATGCAAATTTCAAAAAACATGGCTGTCAAAATCTTGTTGCCATGGAAACATCAAGTCACGTGATCAAAAAATTGTCATACAAAATTGTTGCCAGATAAATTTTAGGAAAAGTCACAAAGTTTGATGGCGTTTGAATACATATTAAAGAAGTTATGAACGTTCAAAGTTAGCGCGGGCACTTTGTGCCCCCCCCCCCCCGCCCCCCAGGCCGAATAGGGTTAAGAGGTTTTTAAAAATTTCAGAAATCCAAGATGGCGGATCCAAGATGGCGGCCGTGTAGAGTGTCTGCAGCTATGCTAATTTATTTGAACAAAACAAAGTGTTTGCATTAGAAAAGAGTTCAATCCCCACAGGATTAGATTGGGACACCAATATGGCCGCCATTTTATTGTTTTGGGATACCAACATGGCCGCCGTGACGTCATGTGAAAACACTCTATAACTAATTACCTAATAACTACGTCATATGACGTCATGTTCCATTGTGCGGACCGCAAAAGAGACAGTACTATGTACCTTCTAGGTTTCATTGGCATCGTTACGCCACAAAATAAAGATAAAAATGTACAATGACTACGTATAAAGTACTTTAATATGCAATCAGGTTAAATGCATGGAAAATCAAAAGCCAATTGGACCAGACTAATTACACTATACTAAACTTTTTACACACCTTGACAGAACAATATTAATATATTGAGGCTATCATGACGTTTCTTTTCGCACGACGAATTACAAAGTGATTTCAATTAATTGTCTAGAAAAAGCCCTCGTCAGCAAACCAATGGACAAGAATCGACTAAAAAAATTTAGAATTCATTTAAAGAATGAACGCCTGGTATATGAGCGAAATTATGTTTGGAGCCTTTTGTTAGTATATACTAACTAAAAAACTGATATACTAACAAAAAAAACTACCGCTAATTACAATTTATTTATGTGTTTATCTATTTATTATTCATTTATTTATGTGTATTCATTCATTTATTTATTCTTTTGTTAGACTGGGCAGGAGCCAGACGCCGTCACTCGTCCTCCTCCGAGAGTCCAAGATCAAGTCCAAGATTCGTATGAGATGGACTAACTCAGGCGAAATATTCTGATAGCTTTCTTTGAAAATATCAGTGTAGTTTAAAATGCAAAGTAATAGTGATTCTTACTTAGGGATTGGCCATTTTAATTGGCATTCCACTACTGTTAAACGGAATAAATTAATAATAATAATAATAATAATAATAATAATAATGATTTAACAATTTTTTTTAATAAATGATAGAACAATTTATATAGCAATTTATATAGCAATTTATATAGCGCGTTATACATACAAAATGATCTAATGCGCTTTACAATTTTTGAATTGAAAACATGCTTTCGTTCCTTTTTAAAAGCATAAATTTCAAACCACCGAGAGCGTAAAGGGGATAATAGTGAGCTAGACATGATGAATTACAGTCCGTACTGCGCAATCTCAGCTCGGCAATGTTTGTTAGACTCACAAACAAGGAACGTTTACTGGCAAAAATAAAAATAACGGGACAAACTTACCTTTTCCTTCATTATTAACGTCAGATATCCTTACCAAACAATAATGATACCCCAAAGTTTTTCCAAACCGACATTTCAGCTCATTAAGCATTCGTAAACACAACGGTCGTAATGGCGGACTGACGGTTTACTCCATTTACTCGATGTATGATATTGCCGAAGTGTAACATATCAACAAATTCAAAACAAAAAATGAAAACAAACCCCGAGATTGCGCAGTACGGACTGTAATTCAGCTTTAAATCATAAGAATTGGAATCATGAAGTTTCGTTCTTTACAACGCAGTATATCAAACCGTACACAGCGTATGTACAGGGGATAATAGTGAGCTAGACATTCACTGCTGTTAAATCATAGGAATTGGATAAAGTTTCGTTCTTTATAACGCAGTATATCAAACCGTACACAGCGTACATGTACGTACAGAGGATAATAGTGAGCTAGACATTCACTGCTTCCGGATAAATCATAAGAATTGGAAGCATGAAGTTTCGTTCTTTATAACGCAGTATATCAAGCCGTACACAGCGTATATACAGAGGATAATAGTAAGCTAGACATTCACTGCCGTTAAATCATAACAATTGGAATCATGAAGTTTCGTTCTTAATCACACAAAGTCTTTCTTCCTTGTACAAAAAGTCCACGCGACCAAACAACTACACGACTTACAATTCGTCATCGTATTTTGAATAAAGCGCATGCGCGCTGACAAACAAGTTCCAATAGCGCGCGCACGACAAACTTGAAAAAGTAAGAAAGATTAAAACGGCGTTCATGAACATTATTATTGTTATTATTGTTATTATTATTATTATTATTATTATTATTATTATTATTAGAAACCTGTCCAAATCGCTTTTGCATCCGATCGAGAGGAAACGGTTTTTTTTTTCGGTCGTACTTTTCGCATTTTCACGGCCGCCATTGAATTCGCATGTTCCTGAACTCCAAAAGACAGCCAGCGATACTGTCTACTATGATGAAGAACAATTTGGACATTTACAATTCAACAATTTAAAAAAGTTGCTAAGTGCCAGGCGTTATTTTAAAAGTAGAAACAAGGAGCAAAGGACCGCGAACGAAAATACTGCTGGAGTACGAAGGATCTATAGAAGATCTGATCAGCCAAAACGTAATACAAACACAGTGAGCTACACCGTGCTGACAAGACCCAACCAGGTCGAGACAGCTGTCCACGGTTGCATTTTGGCTTTCAGTTTGGGCTCTATCATGTCGTTGTCGCGTTAAATGTTCTACGTAGTATCAGCTTTGCTCACTGTGTTTGTTATTTCAAAGACTTTAAGATTGATACAAATATATTTAACTTATTTTTGCTAGTAAATAGATATTGATATTGCAGATCTTGATTTTTTGATTATTAATTGTAGATATGCTTATTTTATTTCCTTTTTCTTTTTCTTTTATACCGACGCCACAAGCTTGTAGCTTAAATTAATATCCTGTAAATATAAAGGGTTCTTTTTTACACACCTATCTGTCTGTTTGCTTGTTTGCGTTAGCAGTTCCTAGGCGTTTTCGAGTTAAAGTGTGAAAAATGGGGGTGGTAGACCTGCACGAGTTTTAGTTTTTGTATTGAGTTTTTTTTAGGAAGAGTTTGCGTGACGAGACAAATGACGGCTGCGTGGGAGACTAGGAAGAGTTTGGCGTTGACTGAATGAACCTTTCAAGCGCCGGCCGGGTGGTAAAGTCTGTCTTTTGTAATTTCCTGTTATTTTTTGTTTAGAATTTGACCTATTTAATCAGTTTTAAAGAGCTTTGTTTTGCATCGCGGCTGGTGTGTTTCTTTCGCAGTTATCGGTATGTTGGTTTTTATGTAACGAAAGTTTTAACATTCTCCCTCAAATGACATGATCTGGAATGCTTTTCGGTCGTGAATGTCTAATGCTGTGTTCACAACAGCATCGAAACATGTTTACTCTAAACATGTTTACTCTAAACATGCTTACTCTAAACATGTTTACTCTAAACATGTTTACTCTAAACACGTTTACTCTAAACATGTTTACTCTAAACATGTTTACACTAAACATGTTTACTCTAAACATGCTTACTCTAAACATGTTTACTCTAAACATGTTTACTCTAAACACGTTTACTCTAAACACGTTTACTCTAAACATGTTTACTCTAAACATGTTTACTCTAAACATGTTTACTCTTAACATGTTTACTCTAAACATGTCTGGTTCTATAATTTATTCTGTTTACTTGACAGGCATAAGCTCACATGAAATATAGTTTATAACCAAACACATAAACCGAAATGCCTTGCGTTACCTATTACGTCATTGCCATTGTCTGTACTCTTATTTGCCATGCAAAGAATTGAGCCAATCTGCGCGTGGGAATTCACACAGTTATAGTAAAATATCTACTAGCAGGGGTTGTCTGAATGTCAAACAATGTCATTAATGTAGAGTCGTTCCCCATGATATGTTGATGCACTTCTCATATTTCCAAAATACTAAAACTTTTCTAATCAAATGATTATAACGGAAACCTCTCGCATAATAAGCCACTACCACTGGTATGCGACCACCACCAATGGTGTGTTGGATTTTTCTACGTTTGCTTTCAACCTTTTGGGGTGGGCAACTATTCGTAAATGTAAGTGCTTGTAATTGCTGAAGTAAAAAATTTTGCAAGCCATTAAAAAAAAAGAAAATTTAAATTAAAGCGTTCTTATACGGATGAAAAAAATTAAAAAAAAACGATGTCTCTACAAAACATATACCGTTGCAAAATGGAGAGCGATGCAGAGCGACTCTCAGCACTTTTGTATGATGTTGTATTTTGCGCTATGAACTCCTGGCGCTATGCTCTAAAAAGATTAAGGTGTCTAAACACAGTTTGCACGCGCTCTTCAATTTCAGCTGCTTACGTGAGTCTTTGAGAAAAACAAACGCGGCGCCTATTAATATTCAGCGATCATTTTATTTTGCTCAATGTGGATCGCGAAAGTGTTGTTTTTCGTCTTAAAATCAAACAATTTGTTGGTCGTTGAATCAATAGATAATTTATAGAATCATTGAAGAAATACACTGCTTTTTTGGTCGTTTTTGTCTTTGGATAGAGAACCCAGTCAAATGCAACGCATGCACAGTTGACCAAAAAATTGCGACGGGATGTTTTAGCGACTTTCCCCGGAAACGTGCTGATTGCTATGCTTTAAAATTTTTTGGAATTTGGCACAATAATAGTTCCGAATATGCCGAACTCACCTGCCATCAGAAATTTGAAATCTAACAAAGGAGATTTTTACAAATCACAAATTACGGAAGATCCCTCTGTCAAAATTACATGAGACCACTGTTAACATACGAATATTTTTACGAGTTTACTGGAGACAAATGATGGACAAAATCAAACGACTAGATTTTCTGAAACAAAAACAAATATTGCAGGTTGATTTACAATCCACCATGTTGCCATGGCAACACCCTAAAAGCTCAACAAAAAATCAAAGTATATAGCTTGTTGCTTAATCGTATGCCTCACCAATTTTGGGCGCCCAGACGTTAGTGGTTTTAAAATAACAATGAATGATGCATCAGGGCCGTACCTAGGATTTTTTGTCTGCGGGGGCAAACTCCGCACAAACTCCTTCAAGCTATATAGCTACAAGAAATAGTCCAGCAAAATCAAACACTATGTTAGAAAAAAACACATTTAGTTTTCCTGGCGGGGGCAACTGCCCCCCCTGCCGGCCCCCCTGCCCCCCCTGCCCGCGCCCCCTGCCCCACTGCCCCCCTGCCCCCCTACCCACCCCTCCTCCCCCCGCTATGTACGGCCCTTCATCATCATCATCATCATCATCATCATCATCATCATCATCATCATCATCATCATCATCATCTTTATTTAAAAAACACGGTAAATACATCAGGAATTAACAATTTAATATAAACTACAACTTAATACAAAACTATGTATGTAAATTAATCTTCTATAATTTAAAAATATAACTATGCCTATGCCTATACCTATGCCCTGTGCATAGGTACAGTGAAACTGTGTTCAGCCACCTTAATGTCACAAATTTTAGTGTTATTTCAAAAAGCTAAAAGACATTTATATCAGTGGAAACGCAAAAATAATGGTTCAGTTTTGTATAATGAAACTATAAACTCTGACTACAGATGGTCAGAATGGAAACTGATAGCAACTTGAAAAATTGACCTTTTTTAGTTTGTTCAATGTGTTTTGGAAAATGTGCTAAAAAGAGATTATGGTTTATTCTTTCTACAAGAATACCTCTGTATATAAAAGAGAATGAAATCTCGCCGTTGTACAACGGCGAAGTGAATGCCTCTGTATGTACAACGGCGTATGTATGTCCTCTGTCTGTGCCTCTGTATGTACAACGGCGAGATTTCAGTCTCTGTTACGGAGGCATTCACTTCGTCGTTGTACAACGGCGAGGTTTCGATCTGTAATATATAATAATAATATATAATTCTTTTACCTTAATTTACATATTGTGAAGTTGGCGAATTTTTACTCGTTCTGTATATTGAAACAATCGCATAATATGTGAAATTAATTCTAGCACAGTCTAAGACAGAAACATCAAACCCGCCATGACATAGCCCCTTTAATTTCCTTCAAAGTTTAAATCCCCTGTAGTGTTTAGGGTTGTCACTTCAGGGGAATGTTCAATTCACCTTTTCGGCGCTAGATTTCACGTGTAGTGTCACGTGACTTTTGATGTGAACAAACCGCCAAAGTTCGGACATTCGTTCTGAGCCACGTACTACAAGTGTACGAACTACGAGTCGCTATTTTCAAGTTCCCGTTAATATATATTTTTTCCGTTGCTTAAAGCCTTTGAAACTCGAATAGTTCCAGGTTCAAAATGTCAAAGCAGAAGAATAAGAGCGATTTTAACGCTATGAATTTGGCAGAAGTTAAAAATATTTGCTGGAACGTAGAGTTTCAGTATTAGCAGACTAATAAACTTCGCCAGGGGAAATCGCCTCTGCAGTTGAAAGAATGGATTTGCTACTGGATCCAAACTTCGAAAAGATCAAACCAATGATGCAGACAATTTAATAATTCATGATTTGCTAATTTCCAATCCATTCTTCCTGAACACCGTGAAGAGAATGAACTCGTCGCCGCCGTTTGGGTTGTACGATATTCCACTCCACTCCACGACTCCACGACTCCACGACAAGCAGGGACTCGCCGCTTTGATACAAGTCATTTTACGATTATCGCTAATTCAGTGATGGTTATCTGGAATCTTTCCTGCGTGCTCAGGTTAATGAATTTTTGTCTGAATGAAAAATAGCGGCATAAACCGAAACAGTCGCCAGACTGTCAAAATTGCCAACGGAGGAAACATAAACATCGAGCTCCATGGCCACGCAGCTGTAAAGCGAAGCGAATGAATGCTAAAATCACAGCCTTGACTGAGACAAACTTCAAATCTCTACAAGTTGAATAGCTTTCTTTTTAAGCTTGAACTCTCTCTGCTAAGCTTGGATCTACAAAATTAATATTTTCCCGTTGTGTTCTCTTGTAGAATTTGACCTCTGGCATTTGGTATGTAGCCTTCGCGCAGACGTATCCGATTTCCTTGCTCCCCGCGGAAAACCGTTAGTCTACCCTAAAATCCTCCATAGAAAACTAAATGTACGATACCCCCATCATTGAATAACCGATAATCGCCAAATGACTTGTAAGCGGTGAGTTCCTGCTTGTCGTAATCAGTGGAGTGGTAAATTATCAGTAAAATTGTCGTGCAATCCAAACGGCGGCGACGAGTCAGTGAAGTTGTTCACCGGTCTTCAGAGAGAATGAATTAGGAATTAGCATATCATGAATTACAAAATTATCTGGATTCAATGGCAAAACCATTCTTTTAACTGC
Organism: Cladopsammia gracilis; assembly: GCA_022457155.1. Classification (NCBI taxonomy): domain Eukaryota; kingdom Metazoa; phylum Cnidaria; class Anthozoa; order Scleractinia; family Dendrophylliidae; genus Cladopsammia; species Cladopsammia gracilis. Next base: position 1,747,257 of record JAJGOT010000095.1, on the reverse strand, counting down.
AGAGGCGATTTCTACTAGCGAAGTTTTTAAATCAGTTGTTTAAATATCCGCTTTATACTGAAACTCCACGTTCCTGCAAATATTATTTAAGTTCTGCCGCATTAATGGTGTTAAAGTCGCGCTTATTCTTCTGCTTTGACATTTTAAAACTGGAACTATTCGAGTTTCAAAGGCTTTAAGCAATGGAAAAAATATATACTAAGGGGAACTTGAAATAACGACTCGTAGTTCGTACACTTGTAGTAAGTGGCTCAGAACGGATGTCCGAACTTTGGCGGTTTGTTTACATCAAAACTCACGTGACACTACACGTGAAATCTAGCGCCGAAAAGGTGAATTATATTGTCGTATGGTAATAAATTTTAACAAAACTTTACTGTATTAGAACACATGCATACTACTTAACTACATGCATGTATTCAAAAAATAAACTCTCAAGATATTTCGCCTATAAGGCAGTTCAGTCTAGATCGAAGACATCCGTGGGGTGCTGTGAGTGTCGGCTTCTGCTTCTTACTCCTCTATAATCTAACAAAAAAAATTATTTATATATATTTATATATATTTATATATATATATATAACCACCAGTGGAAAAATTGAAGACTTCATCCGCTATAAAAGTGCTCGATGGTAGAACCAGAGCTGTGAATAAAGATGAATTTCTGGAGTCGGACTAGTTCAAAAACACTCGGAGTTTCATGCTTCTAATGAAGCAGATTGCTTCATTAGAAGCATGAAACTCCGAGTAGCAATTAAATGTTTTTGAACTAGTCCGACTCCAGAAATTCATCTTTATATATATATATATATATATATATATATATATATATATATATATATATATATATATAAAGCAAATACATATATATATATATATATATATATATATATAGAGCAAATACAGCTAAAGACCTATATGAAGTTGGTTTCTTGACCTTTACAATTAGTTTATTTCAAAATTATTCAAGTTTCCACGATCGCTTCCAGTGATCCTTCATTTTAGGACTTTGTGGTTGGCATTGTTTGTTGACTTCTCTACAATTCAAGTATATATATATATATATATATATATATATATATATATATATATATATATATATATATATATATATATATATATAACGTCAAAATCACTCATAAAGCAAGGATCACCGGCGTCCCGTTTCAACCGACAGTGAGCTTGGGTCGCCTGTGTTCAATGTTATTTCGCCAAATACTTAACCATAGCGCTCAAGCTTGCGTGTTATCGCCGTAGCCGTAGGCCGAAGCTTGAGCGTAATAATAGTTTTATAATTCAACACATTGATAACAAAGCACAGTTTGAAGAAAAAATATCGAGGCCGGTCCGTCATTTTTGCATTCTCTTGTCAAAATGCGAAATTTACCGCCATCGTTGGATATACGTCATGTAAACATAGCGTATTTCGATCACCTTTAGACCATATTTGGGCAGTGTATCAATGTGTTGAATTATAACACTGGATATACGTCATATACTTGACAGATCGCCAGATCCATGCGGTCGCCGTGTCAGTAAACAATGGAAGAATTCGCCGGGAAACTGACTACTTTTGTGGGCGATTGGCTTGAAAACCAAGGTATTGCAAAGTTAACGAATTTGTTTGAAGGTAAATAAACACTTCTTGTTGCGTATTTCCTAACAGTCGAGGAGGTCGAATGGTGGCTAGAACATCTCACAAAAACAAGGGACAACAGGAGGCGAGGAGCTGAAAAAGCAAAGTTGACAAGGGCACGAAAAAACAAAGTACAGCATCAGGCTGCTGACGCATAAACAGAAATTTCCGATAGTCCAAAGTCGTGCATCCGATCAAAGAAACAACGTTAAATATGTCTTAAAAATACATTCTGATTCATAGAATGTTAGAACTTTCACAGAGCTAGCAACTTTCTTTTCGGTGATCTGATGTTACGTTCAGTTATTAATGATGTTACGTTATTAAACGTGCTTTAATATATGTTTCTTTAACTTTTGTAATTTTTGTTTGCTTTTCTGTTGCCCATGGACGGGGAATTTGTAATTTCTGGCAGCTCGGGGGCGGGGAATTTGTAGTTCCACGAAAAAAAAACCACAAATCCCCGGGGGTTGGCCCGCGGGGGATGGTAACAGCCGGAATTGATAGAGCGTATGCACTCACGTGGCAAGCAGCTATGCAAATTTATTGGAACAAAAGAAAGTGTTAGCATAAGAAAAGCGTTCAAATCCCACAGGATTGTTTTGGTACACCAACATGGCCGCCGTTCTATTGTTTTGGTACACCAATATGGCCGCCGTGACGTCATGTGCATACGCTCTATTGATGGGGTCATTGATGCATAAATCGTCGAATGACTCTCTTCCCATTCTCATAGTATGTCAACGGAACAAGGTCTCGCGGGGAAAGTGGCGCTGGTGCAGATGAATTTCAAACCAAGATTCCACAGGGCGAGAAAATATCCAATACGGGTGAAAACGAAAGCTCTAAAATTCGAAACAGGCGAATCCTGGCCACCAAAACTAGAATAAATTGTTGAGGTAATAAAAAGAGGTTTTGCAGCAGAAAGCAAAAAAGTGCGATAAAAACATTCTCGGGAGCATTTTTCTTTGCTCACAGACTTTGACTCACAGAATTACGTGCGGAGACAAACGCATGTCACGATATTTTTGTTATATGATCTTGGTATGATTGACATGTATGGTGATTGACATGTATGGTCACTCAAAATATTTCACAAATTTAGTGCAAACAGGATTACGAAAACGAAAAATTGGTCATTACAAATTTTTCATTATATATGCAAACGCCAAACTTCATTTTTCGTTGTAGTGTAAGCTCCTGTCCGCAATCATGAAACACTGTCAACAGTCAACAGTTCACTATAAAGGCCGCTATATCAACTAAGCAAATCTCCTCCAGTATAAACTCATTTTTAAAACATAAATCAGTACGTACCCATACGTTCGACATCAAAACAAGTTTTTCTTTTGCTTCTGAAGGAGGTGTCCGCCTTCTTCGCCTTCGTCTTCCTCTTTGTTTTCGAGGTTGTTTGCGATTTTGTTTAGTCCTTTGTATTTTTCGCCTTGTAAAAGCCAGAAATCCATCACTGTCGTCAAACAGATCGCAACTCAGAATAAGCCACAAAATAATGACGGCTAAAAGGCGTTTGGAATCCATCGTTGGGTTCTTCTTTATGGACTCGATCAAAGCGATGAGCTGTTCAACTCACAACGATTTTTTTAAGTCACTTCCTTATAAACCAAGAAACAGATTGCTTTGCTTTAAATTTCAGGGAGTGCTATGGAAATAACTCATGTTATGTAACGATTCTAAACGGCGATCGGCGATCACGTGACAAGGTACCCTGTGGAGAGATAAGGAGTAAATTTAACACAGTATCAGACAGTATCGCTCTCTCTCCTCCGCGCGCAGAGGCAAAAATGAGCGATGGAACAGAAATGTATTTGTTTTCATGAAAAATAATCTTTATGTCCTTTGAAACAGGAAATAATGAAGTAGTCTTATACAACAAATTAAAGAATTTACAATGTACGTACTTTGATCATGAAAACTTCATACACATGGCAAATTCAATATTTACAAGCGCGTCTTCCTGCGAAAATATTAAATCTACTGATGTACTATTTTAAGTGCTACAACAGTACAACTCTCGAACTTTTAAATATCACACTTACTCAATCGCAAGATTCTGACTTATCCAAGTTGCTACACCATGAAAAATCTGCTTCTTTTGTCATGAAACTATATATACGACGTTCAACGAAGCCCTTTCTGCTGCAGCCACCCCGGGGGGGGCGGGGGGGGGGGGTACCCAACAAAGTTTTGTACGGGGATGCTCCGCCCCAAGGTCCAAACCCTTACCCTTTCATATACCATTTTTGACAGAAAAGGTACCCGTTTCATATACCTTTCATTGAAAATGGCACCTCTTTCATGTAACCTTTACGTGCGTCTGTTTAATATATTTTGAAAGGCGCTTTTTAAAATACTTAAATGGCAGTCTTCCCTGCCCTTTTTTATACTTCAACCGGTGTTTTCCCTACCGTTTCCTATACTTCGTGAAATCCCTACCCTTTCATATACTTAAACTCGTGAAATCCCTACCCTTTCATATACCGCCAGCCTAAAAAAGGTACCACTTTCGGGCGGAGCATCCCCGTATAGTCCATTATAGGGAGTACCCCCCCCGGGGGCAGCCACTCGGTCACAAAAGCGCAATTTTGGCCCTTGAACTCTTTGAGGGTTAATAAGCTAATTCGGAGTTCTATAAAACATGTGCGCGCGTCGGGATAAAAACAAGCATTAATAAAAAAATACAATAGAATTCAAATTCAACTATTTTAAATAACAAATGAAGAAAATAATCTCGGGGTAAAAACGCATGCTCACTGAAACTATTCTTCAAACTCCGAACTCGCTTTGAGAATTCAGAATTTGAGAATTGAGCATTGTAGTAGGCTGCGAACCGGTCGATGGTGTGCGGACCCCATTTCGCATCGATAACACGAAACATGGAAGGATTGACAGACCAGTCATCTTTGTCGACGAATCTGCTGAGAAGATCGGCTTTCTGGTTAAGAAACCTTGGAATCCACTTAGCTTCAAGAACAATGCTATCAGACAAAGACTAAAAATTTCGAAAGCGAGAGACTGAAGATGAGCTTTTGAGCTTCCAACAGAAACTATTCTGGCAGCACCCTGGTTGTCGGTAAAAACTTTAACCCTCTTGTGCTTCAATTTATCTACGTAAGAAAATTAATAATTGGTTTCTTGGGAGCCCAATGACGACGTAAGTCGAGTTTTAAACATGAGGTTTCTTTTTGAGCCTTCGACGGTCTCAAGTTGGTGCATTGATGTGTACTGGGTTGAAACGCGGCACTTCTTAGTCAGCCTACGTTACTTTTAAAAGATATTGTATAATGCGGAACTTCATCCAAGAAGCAAAATTATTAGCTATTGTCTTTTGCTATTCTGATTGGTTAAGCACGAACATTTCCTAAACTTTAATTGACGCCAATGGATTTTCTTTATTTTTTAGTATACTGAAATATAATTATGAACTGATCAGCCCCTCCTCTATTCTTGAAATCAAAGATACTCTATGTGGGAAAGAGCCAATGCCGCAGAACAATGAAGTTTACTATAGTTCTTATGTGGAGCATTACTTAATTATGTGACCTAGTTTTATGGTTTTATTTTTAGTCTCTGAGATTCAGAAATTGCAAAATGAATTGAAAGAACTTAGAAAGCAGCGGATTTGACTTTGGCAGACAATGCGATGGCCTATGTCCGTCAACTCATTTATCGCCCCGCTGGGATGTTTGACCAGTACGCTGCTCTTGCAGCCTTGAAGCAAGCCGGGGGGGGGGGGGGGGGGGTGGTGGGGGTACTCCCTTATAAGGGCTTAATGGGGACGTGCAGCCAGCCAGGGTATGTTTTTCGGAATTTTTTTCTTAAACAGGGTATCGATTTTATAATTTTTTGTCTTAATCAGGGTATCGATTTTATCAATTGTTGTCTTAAACAGGGTATCTTTTCTTGGACGATAAACAGCCTGCGCGTATATTCTACGAACTAAACTATAGCAAAATTTTTACGGGTTAAACGTCTTAAACAGGGTATCAAAAATCGGAATTCTGTCTTAAACAGGGTAGAAAAATCAGCGATTTTTGTCTTAAACAGGGTCAGGGTATGAGGCAAACTGATCCTTACGGCAGAAAAACAGAAGCAGAAGCAGAAGCAAATAAAATAAAATAAAATAAAACAAAAGTGGAATATCATAGTGCCCTATTTGGGCACTATTATATTCCACTTTTATTTTATTTTATTTGCTTCTGCTTCTGTTTTTCTGCCGTAAGGATCAGTTTGCCATTTTTTTGCTTCACTTCAAGTATTTATACTGATCTAGGTCTGGAAACCAGATCCGGCCATTCTCAACGGTTTGTTGCAGTGATCGTGCATTCTATGTTTCTTTTTATCAGGGTATGAGGGGCCGGGCCGCACCTCCCCACCCAAGGATATATCGATTACCCCCCCCCCCCCCCTCCGGGAAGGAGCAAGTTGTAAATCATCATCATCATCATCATCATCATCATCATCTTTATTTAAAAAACACGGTAAATACATCAGGCATTAACAATTTAATATAAACTACAACTTAATAAGAAACTATGTATGTAAATTAATCTTCTACAATTTAAAAATATAAGTAACTATTGAAGAACAGTAAACTAAAATAAACCCGGTTTTACATGAATGCTGTGTCGAAATTAATTAAGAATCGTCGGAAATTAGTCAGAGATGTTGCCTGCCTAGCAGCTGAGGGTAGACTGTTCCAGAGGACTGCACCACTATAGGCAAAGCTATTTTTGTAAATGTCGCGTGAGAGAAAGGGAACGGTCGTGCTTCAAGGTCCCCCCAAAGTCAACGGAGAGAAGGGATAAGACCCAATCCCAAGGAAAAAAACAACAACTCTAAACGGAGTATAGCAATGGTATGCAACTGACTATACTATAACGGTGTTACAGGTATGTAATCACTGGCGTCCGCGTCTCCGGCCACCACCACGTCCGGTCTTATAGTTGCGCGCAATATGACCCCACCCATAACAATTAAAGCACTGGATGATTGGCGCAAAGGGCGCTTGACTTGATAACCAGACAAAGATGCGACCTTGGACATCCCTCTTAAAATAGATGCCACTTCTTTGGCCAGCTCAGCCCTGAGCGGGTCTTCTACAAGACCGAGTATAGGACGTTGGAGACAAGCAGGGTCAATCGAGGCTTGCCTGGCGTTCACTTCGTCCAGTGCCGCGGCATACTCGTCTGCCTTGTCGTTAACCTGCGTCCTAGCCAGACTCACAATGGTCTCGACGAGCTCTAGGGCTGCTTCATAACGGCCAAAATGGGACGGTGATCTATTAAGGTGCCTCCTAAGGGCTGCTAGCGCATTAGTGCAACACTCAATCGCCTTCTCTTGTTCCAAAACTTTAAGCTTATTTAATCCTGTCCTCTAATTTTCTGAGACGTTCATTAGGCTGCGTGAAAAATGAAAAAGGGAAGAGCAATAAGAACGTGCTGTTAAATCAGGCAGCTGGGCTTATACAGCGTTTTCATTTGACAATAAATAACTTAAACCCAGGCTCTTTTGCCTTAAGCGCTCTGGACCGGATGTGGACGACGCTAGCGCATACTCGTCTGCGGCATACTCGTCTGCCTTGTCGTTAACCTGCGTCTTCTAGATTACCAAGTGCGACTATAATTAAAAATGTGCTTCTTTCGAATTGCTGTCGCCACTCGTACTCGGAACGCAGTCATTTCCGGCCGCGGAATCTGTTGATGTTGTAAATCAATATTATAAAGGTGACAGGCAAAACACGACTCCCGCTAGTCGCAAAAAGTATAAAGATCGGCGTACGGGAAAAATTTTGTCGGGGGGGCTGAACTTAATTTGCCCGAATGAAACTCGTGACGTAATGTTTATTCGTCACGATGATGATGATTCTAGCACTCGCTGACATTTTACTTTTCTACCACTGTGAACGATGTGACAATGAGCTTCTACATCTCGCATTCTTCGCACTTCACACGGTACCGATAAGATATATTTTACGAGACTTCGAGAGACATACTTTGAACGACCAGATACCAACCACACATACTGTCCTAAGCAAGATGGTCGCCAAATGTTATACTTAGTTTCAGTCCCTGCGCGGTCTACAACATCATTCCTAGTTTAGCGGACCACAACGCAAATTTGTCGTTCTATCGCCCTATTTACATGGAAAGAGGATGATCCTAGTGCTAGGATGATTCTAGAAGGTTCATTTGGTTTACATGCGTAAATGCGGCATCCAGGATCAACTCTTCATTTGGTTTACGTGAAAAATTCGGCAGGATGGCCCCTGTACCTTTGAGTTCGGCACGGTTGCAAAGCAAGACGGTGGGCAACAATAACAAAAGCGAAGATAACCTTGGAGCTCCCGAGGCCGTTTACATGGAGCTCGGATGATCCTAGCGCTAGGGCCAAATGCAACCCTTCGCATGTAAACTGAAAGTAGCAAACATGTTGCGCTCGGATGATCCTAGCACAAGGATCATCCCCTTTCCATGTAAATAGGGCCTATGTCTGCTCACGCGGTCACATCAATGACATGATCGATGTAGTAGAGATTGGTTAGAAAGTTAAGTGAGTAATGTGAGTAACGAAATAAAAACAATTAATTTAAGACATTGAATCACAAAATAATTCAGTAATTTTTCTGTGTCTGTCGTGCTCGAATGGTCGACCAGTTTTGCCCGAATAATACAATATTTTTTTACGAATGGGGGGGGGGGGGGTTGCCGCCCCCCCCCCCCCCCAGCCCCTACCCCTCGTACGCCTATGGATGAGTATAAAGAAGCCTTTAGAAATGCTTTCCCAATAAGGTCTACGAGATATTTGTTCCCTTTAGATCATCAGTATAGAATTGTGACTAGTCACTATTATCTCTGTCTCAGTTTTGCATGATCGATATGTATTGTATGTCTCTTTGATGATCTTTGGGATAAAAATCCCTTAAATGACAGGAGATTTTCATGTAGCCATTTATGGAATTATTGTTTCTCTATGCCTTCGTTATGCTAGCTCTCTTGGCATATGTTAGGGCTTCTTTGGCTAACTTTTGTTGCAAGATATGTAGCGATCGGCTGCAGTTTTTGTTATTGTTATGAATATGCTAAGATCAGTCAATCTCTCAGCCCGTGATTAAGTGTCAAAGTCTGCGGTGTGCAAGACTTGTGAGAAAGTGAATCTTTATCACGGATGTAGGCGTCTAAGATCAAAGTCTGAAGCTGCCGTGTCTCTATTGGAATCATGGCTTCTTGCAGTTTATGTTTTAGCTCCTTGTTTTATGTATAGTTCTGTTTCTGAGTAGTGTTCCTTGGAGCTTGAAAAACCTCCGTTTTTTAATCATGGCGTTATCGCATCCCGACATGGCTTGTACAGAATATGGTGATCTGTATTGAAAATCTCGCGGATGCTAGTGAACTCTTACGTTTTTCTTAAGCAAGACTCGAGTTTCGGTTCTTAGGTGAACCTCAGGCATGTTAAGGCATGGTTTGAAGCCTAATTTAGTAAAATCTGAAAAAAAAAATCCTAACTTTACGACAATTTGCCTTAACAATCTCAAACTTGGCAAGAGTATAAAACGTAATGACTTGAACTCGTTTTTTCCTCAAAGTGTCGAACTTTTGAGTCACGTGACCTGTAAATAATAATTAAAGGGAAATAATATTCGGAGTAAAATGGGGAACACAAAATGAAATATAAGTAAACGTTGTTGAGTATCGATCTTTTACATCTAAAAGGCTTGTCATGAATTAGCCTTTTAATCGTGTCCATGTTAAATAGGAACGCTGCAATTAACGGAAATAGGTCACGTGACTAAATAAATAGCTTAATAACTTCTAATAGAAAAAACAGATACAACCATACAAGGCTGATTCATGATGAGGTTTTAGGATTTAAAAGTATAAGACCTAAAAAGACTTAATTATATTTCGTTTTGTGTTCCCCATTTTACTCTGAATATTTTGGTCGTTAATTATCATTTACAGGTCACGTGACCCAAATATTCGACACCTTAAGCAAGAATGAGTTAAAGTTATCAAGTTTTATACGGTTGCTAAGTTTGAGCGTGTTACGGCAAATTTCCGCAAAGTTATGATAGTTTTCAGATTTTATGCAAATTAGGCTTAAAACCATGCCTTAACATGCCTGAGACCTCATCAGTTGCTCCCATAAGTAACTGTCTCGCGGAATACTATGAAATTATTCCGTTGTACATGAAATGTTTGCCGCTTTTCCCCATTTTAGAGATTCCCTATTTTAGAGATTCCTCATTTTTGAGATTCCCCGTTCCCCGTTCCCCGTTCCCCGTTCCTCGTTCTCCGTTTCCCCGTTCCCTATTTTAGACATAGCCATTCATGTTACATAACTGTCGTCAGAGCAGGCCCAATATAGACACTGGTGCAGTTTATTTGCGTATTCAGAGCGCGGGTGTCATTAGGAGACAGGTAGGAATTCCCGTTCTAAGTAAGTAAAATCAATTATTACAGCTCCGTTTTAATCCAATGTGCGCAGAAATAGTCAAAGTTTGAGTTTTTGTACTCCAGAATGAACTGATTTTGATAGTACTCCTGATAGTACTAGTGATACATTCAACTGGTAGCGTTTTGTTTCTTCCAGTTTACGGCATTTTTAAGAAACAACTTTAATCGAATAATATAAAATGGTATATTCTTGTCATATTCAGTTTCCGTTTCTCACATAAACCAATCGCTACAATGTTCCAATACACAAGTATCAACCGTTAAACTGCTTGAAGGAGATCACCCTGAGTTCTAGCCAGAGAAACAGACGTCGTTTCGCGGCTCCACCACTGGGGCGCTACCTGAGTTTCTTAGCATTGTCGTTTTCGGATTAAGCTTGCTAAAAGTGAGTGAACGGGTGTAAATAGAAAATGAAAACATGAGTATTTTCATATGCAGAGGCATCTTTGGGGTTTGTATACGATGGCATGCATGCGATGGCATGCGAAATGTTCATAAGAAGTTGTGGTTCTCGTCATCAGTAAATTAGCACGTAATTCAAGTCATGTTGCATAACATTCTCTCGTAAAATCGAAGCATGGTCAATTTTTTCCTGAATTTTCGAGGAGTCGACGTTTTACGTGTGTACTTTTAAGTATTAAAATATTAACTGTTCACCTTGTATTTGTAGTCTGTCACGACAAAAGCCTTCCAAATAGAAGTTAGAACGTTTTTATTAGTAATATATCAAACACGAGCCGAAGAGTGTTTCATCGATCAGTGGATTGTAAAATGCGCCCTTGTTTATTGGGAATTGGATTAAAGTGCTTTAAATGACAATAAAAAAAACCAAAGCATTCCACATGTATTGTCGCTCCTGACGCACGCTTTCTTTGTAAGAGAAGAGAGCATGATCCATCCACTGCGCTCATCGCGACAACACTTGGAAGATCGTGCATACAGAGAACATGGAGAACGGACTGAGAAGGCACGGCCGGAAATTAAGCGCAGACTTTCCGTTTTCGAGCATTACAAGTCAAAAAGGTTGACAATAACTGACACCTAAATAAACAAATTTTAGATAACCGTGCGATATAAAGACCTGCTTCTTCCACAGGGAGCAGAGGAGCCAAATTTGACCTTTACGCGTTCGATCTTTGATCTGTTGTTTACGAGTCTGTTTTTCGCCCCAGCTACCCTGGGTGCCAGGGGTTTTTATTTTTTAGTGAAAACGGCGAGTTTGAGCGGCGAAGCCGCGTCAACGAGGCGCAACGCGCCTAGAAAAAATAAAAATCTCTGGGCACTCGAGTACACAACCTTATTTCCATGCGATTTGTGGATCGGATATCTCACCAATCCGGTTTTAAACCTTGGGGACCAACGCGTGTCTGTTTGTTTACATTAAATCTGACAGCTGACATGTTTAAAACGCGGTCGAGACAGAAATATTAAATCAAATCCACTCCAGTGGTAGTCTCCCACGCAGCCGTTATTTGTCTCGTCACGCAATGCTCCTCCCCACTAACACCTACCAGTGGTCGGCGAAATCGTTCAGCGAGAATACCTGCAACTCCAAAGCACGCCTCCGTGCTAGAGATAAAAATTAAATAGAGATAAAAATTTTCCTCGATCGTTCAAACAAAACTCTAAAGGTCACACTCCACGACAACACGAATTAATAAGACGTGTCTGGCCTGTCTAAACCCTGTTTTCAAGACATCCTTGCGCTGAATAAATTTCAACAGCGCTTCTTTCTGAACTGGCTTTAGTTCTCTGATATTTTGAAAATTTGGATACTAAAGAGTAATCCACAGCGTTTCTTAAAGATTGCAAAAAGCCGCAATCTCTATATACGTCCGCCATTGTTGTTTGTGTAGCTTCACTTTGGGAAACCGGTTTTTTCCGGTTTTTTTTTCCGGTTTTTGTCGTTGGTCCAGCCAATCGAAGTTGCTGTTGCATCATTAACTCCCGGTAGAGTCTGGAAACAAGTAGGAGTAACCAATCAGCGACCTAGTTCAGATTCTGAACTTGATCCTCGCATGGAAATGAGGTTGTATATTGAGTGACCAGAGGTCCGTCTAGCGAGCTTCTTCTAACCGTTTATGCGGTTAATTTCACTCATGATATTCAGAGAACGGACCTCTGGGTCCAGGGTGCGCCCCAGCGGGACCCCAAGCGTAATCGGAGCTTTCCGTTGGGTAACCGCAGATTGCTGACTGTGGGCGCCACAAAATCGTTACGTGCCTCGCTTAGCTTACGCTATCCTGCATAACAGCCGTTATTGGGGCGCTCAAGCGGGTTTTTGGCCGCTAGAGCGCGAGACACGAGCGCGAAGCGCGAGACACGCACGGGGAGGGAAAACATCCCATAACATAGTTTTCTGTTATAAGCAGAGGGTTTTTGGATTGCTTGAAACGTGAACGAGATATTTCCATTAAAGCCAAATTAAGTGGCGGAAAAATGGCATTCAGGTTAACGACTACAAAATGGTCTCGGCTGGGGAAGCCTTAGCTACCCATACAAATTACAAATTCTCGGGAGGTTCATAACTGCATAACTCATGTATCCGAGTTTTTTGAGAAGTAAATGTCTTTATTGAGACATTCGTAGGACCGTGTTTTTTTGCCCAACTTAACATAACAGTAACAGTTCGTTCATTAAGGATTGAGGTTAATTTTTTCGCCAATAAAACGTTAATTTTTTCGTAACGCACTATGGTCTACGATGAAACCTCACAATACAAGTGGTGTAATAACAGAGAGTGCATTCTAGCTCTACACGGAGAAGCCCATAATAATCGGTTTGTTATGAGCAAAGAAGACCATGCGTTTTTTTTAGAGAAGTTGCCTGTTCCATAGGCGGCGGAGCAGGGGTCTGGGGGGATTAAATATCGCTACCCCAGTACCCCAGTACGTCAGGTTACAAATATAGGAACCGTGTGCGAAGCTTTCAACAAAAATGCTGTCACCAAAACGCTACTAGGAGAGGTCCACAAACTGTTAAGGTTGTATTTGACATTACCTGTGGCATCGGCGACTTCAGGACGTACATTTTCTGCCCTTCGACGACTTAAGAACTATCTAAGATGCTCCATGAAGCCGGGATCGTCTGAACAACTGCCTGCTAATGCATCGTCATAAATCGACTACGGGAACACTGGACACTGCCAAGATTTCAAAGAGGTTGGCTTCTGCCAACGAACTACAAAAAGGACATGAGGTTGTATATTCGAGTGCGGAGAAACATAAGCTTAAAATTATGTCTAAAAGTAAGACTATACTACATTTACTACATTCAGTAGCCGACACATGAAACCACGATCGGTAACTGAAATGTCTGAAATGGCAAGTTATAAAAAACACAAAACTTTCCGGAACAAATTAAACTGACCCCACAGCAATAAGCGGGAAACAGAATATTAAACGGTCCTATCCATCCATCATTGTCTTAAAAACTTGTACGCTGTAATTCTTTCTTCTGCTTCTCAAGTCAACACACCGAAAATTTGCATGCACTAACTGATGTGACAGACAAAAAAAGAAAAGTCAGAGCCGAATTTATAACTCGCCAGCATCGTCCCTTGTGAAAGTAAATGTCCCAGTAGATGTACAAAGGGCACTACACTCATTCATTCCGGTTCCCTAACCATTTTTTCAGGGCAAAATATCACAGCTGAAAAGTGGTTTGGTGAGAAAAAAGAACACTGTTGCTGAGAGTGGAGCCGAACTGACCTATTCGTCGCACTGATTAATTCAATAAGGAAGATACCTGGGGGAAGATATCAACGATGGATTCCAAACGTCTCTTTGCTGTCATAACCTTGTGGCTGATTGTTAGCTGCGTTCTGTTAGACGATGCACAGGGACTGTTTTTTCCGATACCTCGACGAACACGACTAAAGAAGACGAACACAAACACGAACAGGAAGACGAACACGAAAGGCAGTCATCTGTCTAATGTGATGGCTTTCTTCCAGGTATGACGTCCCAGTGTTAGTGTTTTAAAGCAAAGAAAAGTACGTGGTCAATACACTTAACTATAGTAAATATAATATCTAAATTATAGCAATTTTTGTTAGAATAACAGTACATCATGAGAAAAGCAGTAAAAACGATCCCACAAGCGGGATCGTTTTAATTTTAATTGTACAAAAATAAAGTTATGTGTATGTTATCATGTACGGGCCCGCGGAGGGACATAACTCAACACCGAGGGCCGGTAAATAATTTATTTATATTTTCCCGGTGTCAATATTTTTTCACTTCACCGTAGCATACGTGGTGAATTTTTTACATGTGAAACAATTCATCGAGCCGTTCCTAAGGTGTTTGCACAATTTATCGAAATTGAATCCCCTTACACATGGCGCAATGTTAGGAAAAAAGGTAGTTCTCAAAGGTAGTTCTGAGTTCATATTTATCAAGAAAAGTCAATAATACCAGGGCTGATAAGCTTCAAACAACGTAGTTATAATAGTGATTATCATGCTGCAACGCAACCCGGGCGAAATCGTAGCGGACAAGATCGTAAATTTCCACCCGCTCCCGGAACCAATTATATTGCAGGATTCGCAGAGTTATGTTTCATTGCATTGCATTGTTTTTTATTGCATTGCATTGTATGGTATGGTATTGTATTGCATCGCTGCATCCTACAGATCCTACCGACAAAGTCTATAGGAAGACACCAGCTAATATTTTCGTTACGCCACAAAATAAAGACTGAAAATGTACAATGAGAGGGTCAGTTATAAAATACTAGAACTACGTATAAAGTACTTTAATATGTAATAGTTGAATGCATGGAAAATCAAAAGCCAATTGGACCAGACTAAAATTTTACAAACTCTGACAGAACAATATTCTTGAGGCCATCATGATGTTTCTTTTCGCACGATGAATTACAAAATGATTTCAATTGATTGTCTAGATAAAGCCCTCGTCAGCAAACCAATGGTCAAGAATTCATTTAGAGAATGAACGCCTGGTATATGAGAGAATGAGCGTTATGTTTGAAGCCTTTTTTAGCGGTGCACTGTTCGGCCCGGCTGCGCAGCTCCATACTCATAGAACCCATGCCCGTCATTTTTCATGGTCATGGCTAGCGGAATGTTTCGCGGGCGCGTTGTGTGCCCGCCGCCGTACGCCCGCCGAACGCCCGCCGTACGCTTTGGGCTAGCTCGCGGGCTCGTATGACTTCGCAAAACATGCGCGTATGACGTCATCAACATCCGGGCTCTTTGAGGCTTTGTTTTTCGCGCGGCTACACAGCGGTGAGCTCGGTAAACACTTTAGTTGGATTGTTGTGTTTAGCGGAGAATTAAAGTCGTTATTTCCCTGCAGTTTTTCGCGGTTTGCTACTCAAGACAGGGATACTAGTTAAGGAATACACAGAAGCCGCTTTAGTGGAAAAAGAAGAGCTTTCAGGGATAAAATCTTGCTTCGAGGAACTTCATATTATCAATGCAGGAGCAATGCGGGGAGATGCCTTGTTTTATCACGGATTTTAGAACCTAAGAAGCGGAGTTTCAACGAATTTCCAAGCAGTCCAGTGCTTTAAAGGTAAAATAAATCACATTTTTCGATGGGAATTTTTGTTGATATCAATCTTTGATTGACTTTTCCTTTGAGTTCTCTTAAGTTTTGGAGATATGTTTATGAAACGTGTTCAAATTAAGTCGTGTTGTTATCTTGAATTTCATCGAGGACAGCTCTGCCTTGATGCGCTAGAAATAGTACTTGTTTTGCTTTTAAACATAAATTAATGGAGATTGAATAAAATTTTTCGAAAGAAGATTGTTTTCCGTTTTTATGTCTTTGTTCATTCATTACATAGATTAAAAAGCGATTTTATGTAAACAAAACAAGACTTAGATTTTCTGTCTTCACTCGCGTCGCCTTATGCAAATAAGCTTATGTTTGTGTATTTTTGAAATTTTAATTTCCAAATCAGTTTCTCGGGCAATTTTTGACAAACAAAAACGGTATTTTATTCGATAAGTAGTCGTACTAGATATTCTGGAAAGAGAAAAGTTGTTTTCGTGAACTTTTGTACGGTCTAAATGTACTGTGCAGACGGTCGGGTAATACTGTTTTTGAGAATTGCTAAAATTGAAAATGGCCCGTTCTTCAATCTTAACTCTTGTGCTTCCAACCTTTCACCTTAGTTAAGTTTCACCTTAGTTAAGCTTGTTCAAAGTGCGACGCTGACAGGCTGGGCCTATCTATATATATTAGTATATACTCACTACCGCTAATTACAATTTATTTATGTGTTTATCTATTTATTATTCATTTATTTATGTGTATTCATTCATTTATTTATTCTTTTGTTAGACTGGGCAGGAGCCAGATGCCGTCACTCGCCCTCCTCCGAGAGTCCAAGATCGAGTCCAAGATTCGTATGAGATGGACTAACTCAGGCGAAATATTCTGATAGCTTTCTTTGAAAATATGTAGTTTAAAGTGCAAAGTAATATTGCTTCTAACTTTGGGATTGGCCATTTTAATTGGCATTCCACTACTGTTAAACGGAATAAATTGAAAACATGATGCTTTCGTTCCTTTTTAAACGAATAAATTTCAAACCACCGAGAGCGTACAGGGGATAATTGTTAGCTAGACATTTACTACTGTTAAATCATAGGAATTGGAAGCATGAAGTTTCGTTCCAGTTTATAACGCAGTATATCAAATTTGGAACCCCCCCCAAAAAAAACGAAGAAAGGGATACCAATCGAATTATTGTTTTGTGGGCCGGATTGGAACTTCGAGCTAAGTACGGAAGCTTCTAAGGGACACCCACTTTTACGCTAAATCGGAGTTTGTTTTTTGAAAATCGGAGTTTGTTTTTCGAAAATTGGAGTTTGTTTTTTGAAAATCGGAGTTTGTTTTTTGAAAATCGGAGTTTGTTTTTTCGAAAATCGGAGTTTGTTTTTTGAAAATCGGAGTTTGTTTTTAGAAAATCGGAGTTTGTTTTTTTGAAAATCGGAGTTTGTTTTTTCGAAAATCGGAGTTTGTTTTTTCGAAAATTGGAGTTTGTTTTTCTCAAAATCGGAGTTTGTTTTTAGAAAATTGGACTCCAAGTTGGCCCCAGATCATGCGCTGTCATCGTCGCCCTCGTGGTCTATCAAAATGGCGGCTGTGCATGGAGCTGGAGCTACAGTGGAAGAGTCGTGCAATAATAGGATAAATAAACAACATGATAACTAACGAACTGACGTTCTTACTTTGCCATGTTTGCCCTGTATTTCCTTGTTTGACAAACTGAATAAAACAACATGTACATAATTTTTAAAAGGATACGGGATCTTTGTCCAACATTAAAGCGCAGCGAAGGAACATAGCGAGGTAAAACACTGTCTACAAGTTGTAAATTTACAATCAGCAACAATATTGGCAACATCTTGACCACACAAACCTCCTTCCAATGGAACCTTTTGCATCAGCGCACAGCCGCCATTTTGACGACGATGACAGCGCATGGTCTGGGGCTAACTTGGCTCAGATTTTCATCTAAAAACAACTCCCGATTTTCAAAAAAACAAAGTCCGACATGCAAAAAAAAAACTCCGATTTTCGAAAAACAAACTCCGATTTTCAAAAAAACAAACTCCGATTTTCGAAAAACAAACTCCGATTTTCGAAAAACAAACTCCGAGTTTCAAAAAAATAAACTCCGATTTTCGAAAAACAAACTCCTATTTTCAAAAAAACAAACTCCGATTTTCTAAAAACAAACTCCGATTTTCGAAAAACAAACTCCGACTTTCAAAAAACAAACTCCGATTTTGAAAAACAAACTCCGATTTTCAAAAAACAAACTCCGATTTTGAAAAACAAACTCCGATTTTCAAGAAAACAGACTCCGATTTACCGTAAAAGTGGGTGTCCCTTAGAAGCTTCTGTAGCTAAGGGAAATAAGCCTGAGAATAAAAACCTTAATTATGAATCTCACAAATCCATTCAAACCAGCCCAAGAACCTCCCAACCGTAAAAGATACATACAACACATAACAAAGGCGAGTTATTTTTATTTTGAAGTCTACTTTCGTCATGTTCTGCCCTCTATTATTAAAGCTAATTTTTCTCGTGTAGGCTTTCAGAAGTTTTAAATTATTGTTAAAAATTAAGCGTATTTCTAATTCCTATAAAGTAAAAGAAAAACATCAAGTTTCCTTTATCAACTCAGACTGCAAACAATCGGATTTTCTCTCTTAAGTCAGTTGGAGGTACGTGGAGACGCGAAGCGCCGACACTCGGTCAAGCCCAAATCATACCGTCCAAAAGGACGTCGGACACCTTATTGAAACTTATATAACGGAGTAACTGGTTAGCTTTCAGTTGAGGTTGGGAGTAGCAGTTTATATAGTCAAATTTAGGACTAAACAACTCGAGAAGCTAGGTGGAACAGTGGTACGGTAGGCTATGTAAGCCTAAGTCTAGCTGCGGTCACAGGTTCAATCCTGAGTGGGGATTTTAGATTTTCTTTTTTACACTTAAAAATGTATTGAAAATAAAATTGTAAGTGTCGACATTACGTTATATAAGTCTCAATAAGATGTCCGACGTCCTTCTGGACGGTATGATTTAGGCACAACCCCGACACTCGCGCTTAACGTCTCTCCCCAGACTCATTCTCTGTATTCAGACTCGCTCCAGTTCTTTTCTACCGCTTCAGTTATCACCGCTTTTTTCAGTGGACTCGCGCAAAAATATGGGCTTTTTAGCAGTATTCCTGTTTTTACTTAAGTCAAATCAAAATTCAGAAGCATCAAAAAACAGATTTCAATTGCAAAATGTTTATGGAATTGTAGAGAGTTTAAAACAACAAATCTGGGTCAAATTTTAAAGTGTAAGAGCATTTCGTTCAAGAGTTATAGGCGAACGAGTATTAAAGTGCCTATCACCCCTAGAAAGTTATTTTCAGAATCCACTCTTTGTACATTGAATAGTTGAATGGCAAAATATTTCTTGTTTTGAACGTCGCGTTTGTGAGTTATAGAGATTTGAATTTACAAAATGCTAATTAGATGACGTCAACCCGGGAATCATTTATTATACAACTACTTGTTTTCACCTCCAAGTGATAGTTTTTACGAATCAATTGACTATCCACAGTTTATTTTTAGTATTTATCAAATTAATTATCCTCAAGCTGTAAACTGCGTATTGTAAATTGGCGTAGAAATAATGGCAAATTCCCGGGTTGACGTCATCTAATTAGCATTTTGTAAATTTAAATCTCTATAACTCACAAACGCGACGTTCAAAACAAGAAATATTTTACCGTTCAACTATTCAATGTACATAGAGTTGATTCTGAAAATAACTTTCTAGGGGTGATAGGCACTTTAAGACAATGAACAGTAGAAACCACAACTACAAACCAATGAGAGGTGCCGGCTTGTCTGAGACAAAGATCTGGATCAGTAGAAAAACTTGAATAAATATAAAATAACACGGCAAACTGATCCTTACGGCGGAGAAAAGATTGAGGTAAGAAAAATAAAGTAAAACAAAAGATATATATTTTGTGCACGATATTTCGGTTTGAAACACAAACCTCGTTCGACGGGGCTAAAATAAAAATGAGTATATACGTTAATATCGTTACAATTTAAAAGGTTTAAAATATGGAACCAAGAAACATGATAGGTCACTATATTGACAGGTAAATAAAAAAGCGTCCTATGATAAACTGACAAATATGATAGTTGACTAAATAATGACAGGCAGTTTTGCTAAGATAACACAATTAGTGCAGTTCATCGCGTTTATTAATACCCGAAGGTTGTAGTGTTTTTGCTTTGTCGATGGGATGAGCTTCACGCGCCTTTCTGACAGTCTCTTATCTTTTTTATAAGCTCGATGGGAATCGTAAAATAGAGCACAATAACCTTACACAAAGTCAAATATATAATTACTAGGCACAGTTTACAAAGCTAACCTTTTTCAAATCTTTGCTCCAAGTTGTTTTCGGCTCAGTATTAGTTCTTTCGCGCCGCCGGGCAACTGATTCCCGCTGCTCATGGATTTTCCCGTGAAACTACGACAAGTTATTTGTCCATTTTGCTTCGCACTTAATTCAGCTTAATTTCAGGCAAGTTGAGCTGATTGTAAACTAAATTTAACTAACGAGAGAGCATTCTTCCCATTGAAGAGTTCCAGTTTTAAGTGGAGTTTTCAGTGTTAAAAGAACTGGCAGCGCCAGTTGACAAAACTCACCGCCTTGCATTACCTATTAAGTATTGCATTACCTATTACGTCATTTCCATTGTCTGTACTCTTATTTACCATGCAAAGAATTGAGCCAATCTGCGCGCGGGAATTCACACAGTAATAGTAAAATATCTACTAGCAGGGGAGTGTCTGTGTGTCAAATAATGTTATTAATGTAGAGTCGATCCCCCGTGTTGATGCACTTCTCCTATTTCCAAAATACTAAAAGATCCCAAAACTTTTCTAGTCAAATGATTATAACGGAAACCTCTCGCATAAGCCACTACCACTGGTATGCGACCACCACCAATGGTGGGTTGGATTTTTCTACGTTTGCTTTCGACCTCTTGGGGTGGGCAACTAATTAACAATTAGACCCGTAGCCCGAAAGGGCTACGGGTCAATAGCCCATGAGGCGAAGCCGAATGGGCTATTGACCCGTGGCCCTTGAGGGCGAAGGGTCTAATTGTTTTAGTATCACCCAACTAGTCGGACAGAAAAAGGCAATAATAAAAAAAAGCAATTGCAAGTTGAAGAAATATTTATTTGGGAATAAAACGAAAAATAAAACCGGCGAATTTCGCTACTCGATGACTATTACTATTAGACCCCTAGTAGCGTAGCCAATCAAAATGCAGGATTTGCATTAGTCCACTAGTTGGGTGATACTAATCGCCATTATTACGATGTCTCTACAAAACATATAGATGGTTTTCACGGCGGCCATGTTGGTGGACAAAACAATGAAATTTTCATCCTTTGGGAATAAAACTCTATTTTTATGCAAAGCATTTCTATTGTTTCTGTCCACTGACCAACATGGCCGCCGTGAAAACCATCTATACCGTTGCAAAATGGAGAGCGATGCAGACCGACTCTCAGCACCTTTGTATGATACTGCAGATTAAAGGGGCTGTCGCCATTTTTAGTGTTATTTCAAAAAGCTAAAAGACATTGGTCGTTTTTATGCTAGAGACGTTAAAGTCGTCTGGACGCAATTAACTTCTCAGACGTTAAATGCGTCTGGTATAAAAACGGGACGCATTAAAGTAGATTTTCACAGAGAAAAACACAAGATTTTCTGAAAAAAAAAAACTATTCTCAGAAGTGACTGGACACGACTAAAGTCGTCCCCAAATAAATTTTAAGAGCACGAATATACAAATAGGGCTAAATTCGTCCTCATTAGGGCCGTCCCGTTTTTATACTAGACGTATTTAACGTCTGAGACATTAAAGTCGTCAGACGTTAAATCCGTCTGGCTTATTTTCGGTTTTTATACTAGAAGTTAAAGTCGTCTCGAGACGACTTTAAAGTCTTAGACGATATTAACGTCTGTAGCATAAAAACGGCCATTTATATCAGTGGAAACGCAAAAATAATGATCCAGTTTTGTATAATGAAACTATAAACTCTGACTACAGATGGTCAGGATGCCGGGAAATTGATTGCAACTTGAAATCAAAGGCTGCTAAGAGCCAACCCGTGAATAAGAAATGCTAACGCGTAACGCAATGTTGCGGTAAGCTTATATTTTCACACTGACATGGTTCAATATTTTTTTTTAAATTAAACGTAAGGATTTTTGACAAAAACAAAAAGAAAAATAGGGTAATATTCAGTAACGCTCAGTGTTCGGCAGGAGCGAGATTCGAAACTGGGACCTCTCAGCTAACAGTCCGCGTTTTACACCGTTCGGCCACCGTGATCACTGGATTGGAATAGGATAAATTTAGTTACCTCAAGGTAGATACGCATCAAAACGCATACGCATGTCTCGGTTGAAAAACCTCAAGTTAGGTCGATTTTATCGTTGCATTAAAGACTCCAAATGCGAAACATCTTTAAGTTTATTGTTATTTATATTCGTTTACAACAATTTAGTTATTGTTATAGCTGGATTCTTCCTTGTTGCAAAACGCATTCGTAACAAACATTACGTCACAAAGTTTACAGCTGATGGAAGGAGTGAGCGAGTGAGTGACTCATTTGCATAGCTGTCTCCGTTACCGATAACCCGTTCATTACCCATGCGCTTATTCACGGGTTAAAAATTGGCCTTTTTTAAGTTTGTTCAATGTGTTTTGGAAAATTTGTCAAAAAGCTAGTGATTATGGTTTATTCTTTCTACAAGAATATACTTGATATTTTGTTGTTGGTCTTCGAAGAGCCTTTTGTGTTTGAAGTAAGATGCTCAGTTTTCATTCTAGCAGTCTAAAACAAAAACATAAAACCCACCATGACATAGCCCCTTCAATTTCCTTCAAAGTTTAAATCCCCTGTGGTGTTAGGGTTGTCACTTAGGCAGGGAATGTTCAATTATATTCTTAACAAAATTTTCAAAGCCCACTCTATACTATACTAGAACACATGCATACTATGATTAAAAAATACTTTCAAGATATTTCGCCTGAGGCAGTTTAGTCTAGATCGAAGACATCCATGGGGTGCTGTGAGTGTCGGCTTCGGCTTCTTACTCGTCTATAATCTAACAAAAAAAAAAACACGTCAAAACCACTCTTAAAGCAAGGATCACCGACGTCTCGGTTCCGCAACCGATAGTGAGCTTGGGTCGCCTGTGTTCAATGTTATTTCGCCAATTACTACCAATTATAATTCAATACATTGATACTGCCATATGGTCAAAAAGTTATCGATATACGCTATGTCTACATGACGTATATCCAACGATGGAGGTAAATTTCGCATTTTGACAAGAGAATGCAAAAATGACGGATCGGCCTCGATATTTTTTCTTCAAACTGTGCTTTGTTGTCAATGTGTTGAATTATGAAACTATTATAGCGCTCAAGCTTGCGTGATATCGCCTAATTTTAACCGACGAGGCCGCTAAGAATTAGGCGATATCACGGGCGCTTTCGTGCTATAATAGTTAAATATAAACTAAATATGGAAACAGAAGCAATGGTTCGGAGCCGTAAAGTCCGGGGTGGGGGGGGGGGGGTACTCCCATATATGAGCTATATAGGTATGTGCCGCTGTGAGGGGTATGGTTTTCAGGCAGTTTAGTCTGGGATAGGGTATAGTAATCAGAGATTTTTGGTCTAGAATAGGGCATCATTTTCCGCGAAACTGATCAGTTGCGTGAGGAATTTAGTCTAGACGAGGTTAACTGGCAGATGGCATTTTAAAATCGGTACGGTGGGCAGTACGGCATTTTTACTGACCTCTGGCATCTTAGACTGTGGTAGTGAACGAGTTTCTGGAAAATAGCGAGTCTAGAATAGGTCTAGGATAGGGTAGGGTTTTTCAGTGTTTGGTCTGGAATAGGGTTGCAAAATGCAGCAAAAATGGTCTAGTATAGGTTAAGGGTCTCAGAGTCCCAGCGGCACACCCCCGCCCAAAAATTTGTAGAGTACTCCCCCTCCCTTCCCCTCCCGGAGGGTAAAGTGCAGGATTGCAAGGGTGGAAGTAGATTACAGTTCATCAAATTTGATTTGATTTGCTATTCTTATAAAATTTTGACCTTTTTATCTGTTACTTTGTCTCTATTTCTTTGTCTTTGTACCTATTAATGATCTTTTTTCCTCTTTCAAGCCAAAAACGCAAGCTCCTGTCCACAATCATGAAACACGAGATTTCAGCCACTGTCAACAGTCAACAGCTCACTATAAAGGCCGCCATATTAACTCAAAGCAAATCTCCTCCAGCAAAAACTCATTTTCTCGGTTTTAAAACATAAATCAGTACGTACCCATACGTTCGACATCAAAACAAGTTTTTCTTTCGCTTCTGAAGGAGGTGTCCGCCTTCTTCGCCTTCGTCTTCGACTTTGTTTTCGAGGTTGTTTGCGATTTTGTTTAGACCTTTGTATTTTTCGCCTTGTAAAAGCCAGAAATCCATCGCTGTCGTCAAACAGATCGCAACTCAGAATAAGCCACAAAATAATGACGGCAAAAAGGCGTTTGGAATCCATCGTTGGGTACTTCTTTATGGACTCAATCAAAGCGATGAGCTGTTCAACTCTCAACGATTTTTTTTAAGTCACTTCCTTATAAACCAAGAAACAGATTGCCTTGCTTTTTTTCAGGGATTGCTATAGAAAGAACACATGTACATGTAACGATTCTAAACGGCGATCACGTGACAAGGTACCCTGTGGAGAGATAAGGAGTAAATTTAACATGCACAGTTAAAAACTCTCGTAATCGTAGATAATATTTTAAAATTATCTTTTCTCTCTTATGGACAATTATTTGTTTTAATTGCGCTTGTTTCAATATATAAAGCGTTTATAATTAAAGTAATATCACATTGATTCTTGAAAATTAGTGTTGGTTTCCCTGTGCCTTGCATGAAGAAAAAAATGAGATTTTTTGGACTGCCGTTTGGCCGCTCCTATTGCATTTTTCAGGGGCTCATGCATTTGAGCCGGAAATTCCTTCGAACGCGTCTCCATAATCCAGGATAATCTCTAATTACTGCTAGTTTACTTAAAATATAATCAAGTGTTTTTAATATAAACCTGATCTTAAAGTTTGGACAAACAGATAAAAAAATTAACTGGAAAATTTGCTTCTCAGCAGAGGAGCCAAATTTGACTTTTACGCGTTCGATCTTCGATCTTTTGTTTTCAAGTCTGTTTTTCGCCCCAGTGCAGCGGGACCCCAAGCGTAATCGGAGCTTTCCGTTGGGTTGCTGACTGTGTGCGCCACAAGATCGTAGTGCAGGAAGAAGAGAGACTTTTTCTTCTCGGCACTTCGTGTCTCGCTCGGAAACCTTACCGAACGAGGCACGAACGATTACGCTTTGGGTCCCGCTGGGACGAAAACTCGAAAACAACAGATCGAATCAACCTCGTTCCCAGGGTCTTCTCCTTCCCGTCCCCTCGCTCCAGGGGGCGGAAAGAAGAGAGACCCTGGGAACGAGGTTGCAGATCGAATAACGCAAGACACAGCGCGCGTATAAAGCTCAAAGATCGAACGCGTAAAGGTCAAATTTGGTTCCTCTGCTCCCTGTGCAAATTCTCTTCGCAGATACTTCGAAGACGCGAAGAAGCGGCCGCCATTAGGGACATTAGGCTACTCACTCTACTCAGTCACTATCAACAACAGAATAGATAGTGAGTATCGTAGCCAATAAGAGAACAGAATTCGTGATAGAACGCTAGTAGATTTATATTAAAATTCCACAGCGCTGAATAGCTCTACACAGCACTACATACCCTCTACGTAACCGTACATTGAATTGGTTCATGGTTAGCGTGCGTCTATCGATTTATGGATGCACGCGGGAAGTTTGGAGAGCACGACGGAATCGTAAGAGTTGCTGGCTCTAGCTGCCGTAGTGCTCAAACCGCTGGATCTGGAGAGAACGAGGGAACACAATTTACTGAAAATGTCTTAGTTCTTATAAATGGCTTTGAAGTATGGTGTATGCTATCCATCTAAAAGCGTTGTTTTTAAAGGATTATCTTGAGACTGAGCAAAAAAAATAATGCTCAGTGGCATGTAAACTGTGTAAACACTTGCTCACGTCATGTGCACGGCGGCATATGTCGAATAATGGATGCACGCTCGCGCTGTTTAATTAGATTGGGCGAATTCCCTAGCCATATGTTGTTGAAAGTCATAATCGTTTAAGCTACTAAGTTTGTCTTCAGTTATTGATCACTTAAGTCGACTTAGTGAAAATGACGCGTTTGAATCACTAAAGCATAAGCATAAGCACAAGCACAAGCACAAGCGGAAACATATTAACAGAAGCATTTTCAAGCTCGCTCATCCCCGCCCCGGGCATTCTATAACTTTTTCTTCTCGAGGGTGGGGCATTTGCTAAAGCAGGTCAGCCCGGGGATGGGGCATTGCCAAAACAACGTTATCTTTCGGATTTTAAAATTCGTACATGTTTCGTTGTTTATTTTAGATTTCCTGATTGACCCCAATAAAAAAAAACATAAAAACCGACTGTGTTGGTAAACCCCTTTTGGGTCCCGCACTTTTCAAGTGAACCAAGCAACAGACCAAACGCAGTTATATTCCATTTCGAGCTTACATTTTTAAAATAGTGCCACAAAGAAAAGACAGAAAATAATATCACGTCAAATTTTTATGTGCTGTTGACGTCTTATTTGCCAATTCGTGGCCGTGGTGTCAGTTTCTGTCCGGATGTGTCGCAACAGAAGAATCCGGCTATTTTACTGAAAATTCAAAGGCAACTTAACTTCCAAAAGCGTTTCAATCAACGGCGACATTAAGAAAGAGTGCCAAAGATAAAAATTCATATAAAATTCCAAATTTCATTTTGTAAAGTATTGAAAAAAGAAATGGTACCATGCAAAAGTACTGCCGAAGAGGTTTCATTTGAATGGTCACACCATAGGATTTCATCAACAGACTCAAAAGTTAGAACAAATGGTACCATACAAAAGTACTGCTGACGAGGTTTCATTTGAATGTTCACACCACAGGATATCATCCACAGACTCAAAAGTTAGAACAAATGGTACCATGCAAAATTACTACTGACGAGGTTTCATTTGAATGGTCACACCATAAGATTTCGTCCACAGACTCAAAAGTTAGAACTACACAACATGTCTGCACAATTGACTCTGGGAGTGAATGGGTTATAATGGTTTTGTCTTAGTATAATGCTCGACAGAATGCTAGTAATGTGCAAAATCGTACGCGTACTGACTTATTCGTTTCTTCGATCTATAAATATCATTCCATTTAATTCACTTCAATTTGTTTCACTCATATCGGTCCTTATTAGCGCCACTGGACACGCAAGTCCTCGTTTTATTCATAACAACATGGTCAGTTGTCGTCTCAGCAAAGATTTCAAGTTAGCCTCCAACGATTTTTATCTTATGTTAATAGAGGTTTTTAAGAAATCAAAGAAGGAAAATGGGGGAAAAACTGGGGCCATTTGCTAATGTTTTTTTCGTTTTTCGCTCGACGGACTAAGCTGGGAAAGAGAGACTGCTCGTAATCTACTTTTTAGGGAAGGAAAATACAGTTAGATCCTGAAGCTCATCATGGCATTCCAAAAATCAACTCTAGAGCAGACTGCTTTCAGTCTCTTCCTGAATATTTAGTCTCTTTCTGAACAATCGAGTAGTCGAGCTAATCACTCGCGCGTGCAAAGGTTACGCGAGATAAAAAGAACTCAACTATCAACGCGAGAAATAAACCACTGCGATGACTGCCAGTACCTAGCATTCTAATACTAAAGCCAGTGGAATGAATCCTTATTTTATCCTTAACCTTTGTACAACTGCCACCTTCGGACAAACTTGTCTGACCATTGAGTAAGCTTCCACGCTCGTATATTTTCCAATCAGTCCACTAAATAAATAAAATCGCCCCAATCGTAGTTGTAATCCGGCTCGCACAGCTCACATGTTAACAGAGAAAAGCGAAGAGCGCGCGGGAGAATAGACCATTCGGCTTGCATAGAAATGTTTCACATCATTTGATCGAAAAGATAGGAAGAACCAATTCATGCATTCAGGGTCATTTAGCGGGTTAAGAAACGAAAAATCAAATCTTCCCTTTTGGCGTGCTTACCTTGAATTCAAATGGGTAATGGATGACTCAGTTAACCAGGTTAACTGGAAGCATCCCTGAAATGAGTTGCAAATGATCCTCCAATATCCACCCAGCTTGAGGTTTTATTTTCTTAACAGCGTTTAAAAATCGTCGAGCTGGCCGGATTCTGTTTTATTTCGCGTATCAGTTGTTAGCTTAAGCAAATTGTGGGCTTACAACCTACAGACGATATCGCTTTAATCCATATAAAGATATCAAATTGAGTTGTACTCATCTCCTAAATTATAATTTTTAGACCATTCAACACAAGGCTTAGACTTTTGTTTTATTTTGGGGCTTTTGATACATAGTAACAATGTCATATAATTCCCCAAAGATCTATATAGTGCGGACAGTGAAGCGTACAGCGTTGTATCGTTATGTCGTTGCATTGCGTGGTAGTGAATAACAGTGGTTTTAAATTTAATAAGCTTATGAATTGTTTTCATGTTTGTACGTTTTACCTGACCTCACAAGAAGTAATTAGAGATACCTTTACAACAGATTTGCGATAATCGAAGCGTGACTCAGCCCTGCCGTATCATTTACGTTTGACATTATATCGAAAGTTAAAAGATATCGCTTTGCTCAACAATCCAGTCCATGTTTTACAAATCCAGTCCAGTCCATTCCACTCCACTCCAGTCCTGGTTTTACAATATGCCTTGCTCAACTGCGCCGACGGAACCAATCAATCAACCAATCAGTCAGTCAGTCAATCAATCAATCAATCAATCATCATACAAATAATGGTCCAGAACGTTACCTCCCGCAAAAGTTTCTTTTTCTCTGCATAAAAAAGGTTATGCTTTTTGCCCATCATCAAAAACGTCCTCACTAAACTCTTTTACCCCCAAAAAGTCACCACAAAATTTCTAACCCCAAAAAGTCCTCAGATCGCAAATTTCAAACCCAAAAAGGCCTTCGCTTCGCACCTCCCTATCACTAGTGCCTAAGTACCCCAACTCCACTGGGATTTAGACTTCTTATGTCGAGTCCCGAGTACGTCGAATGG
The DNA here is from genome assembly GCA_022457155.1 of Cladopsammia gracilis. Classification (NCBI taxonomy): domain Eukaryota; kingdom Metazoa; phylum Cnidaria; class Anthozoa; order Scleractinia; family Dendrophylliidae; genus Cladopsammia; species Cladopsammia gracilis. The sequence goes on along the minus strand of JAJGOT010000095.1, from coordinate 1,718,377 downwards.
CTCTTCAGTCATCGATGCATCGAGCCAAGAAAACTGTTTGAAATATTTGATAACCAAGCAATAGGCCATTTGCACGATGGCGTCATTTGACTACAACTACCAGAATTCATTTCGTTTTTCCTTTCTTATTTAAATTTTGTAATCCCAGTGCGGTTTCAGTAACAATAGCCCTAATTTACACTACAAAACAAAAAACTGAAGGATTCTGGTAGTTGTAGTCATAATGACGTCATCGTGCAAATCGCCTATTATCTCTAACTCATGTGGTCCCCTCCCCCCCCCCCCCCTCTTTCTCTCTCTCTTGTAAAGTTGTCTAAAGTCTCAGTTCACTAAATCAGGCTATGAATATATGGCTTTGTCAGGCCACAAACGTGCACTCACTTAAGCGCTTTCAAAAAATATGCTGCTCATGTCGAATTTTATTTTTGTTCACCAATCACATTTAATCTTTTCATTTGAATCATTTTTTAATAATTATATCTTGTAACCGTTTTATTCCATTTTTACTTAGCTCTTTGTAGCCCCTGATGAAGGTTAGTTTTGCCTAACCGAAATATTGGGCAATAAAATACCCTTTATAGCTGTCCGATCAGCCTTGCATTTAGTTTTAAAGTCTATTAATAGTATCTAACAAAAACGCGAAAAATGTGAACAAAAATGTGCGTGAACAAAAATGCGCCTATGGATCGACAAAGGATGCAGGTCAAACCCGCCACATGTCGAATTTTGAAAATTTTACTCTCAATTTGATTTTAGCCAAAAAAGCGTTGTTTCCAATTTAAATTAATGGCTGGCTAACATTAGTTGAAGTAAAAGAGGTTCCGAACAGACCAAAACATCCCACATGCACATGTGGTACTAGGGGTGGCGAATGGAA